>JAJLRJ010000004.1:8188094-8488094 GCA_024195265.1 Dendrophyllia cribrosa
AGACCAACGAAAAACTATCTGGACTTCCTTCCTACCCCGGATTATGATGCTTATGAGGTAAGGAGTTTGTTTTCTTTTCTGCATCATAGAGAGAGGAAATCAAAGTCGTAATGTTCACAGTTGTACATGTACATGTATCTCAACTACTACTTATATCTCTCCATGCCATAATGCACATACAGGTAAGGCTTTGACATTCTCCTTCCATCCACTTTGATTTGCTGTTGGAGCTCTAACAGTCGCCCATGACTGCCACCCAACTGCTCGTCTTTCATCCTCAACCATTCTCCTCCATGTTGTTTTTGGTCGTCCTTTTTTTCTCTTTTCCTCTGGCTTCCACTCCACAGTGCTCCTGTGCTGTCACATCAGACAAACATTGCAAGATCGTTGCTTTATAATAAGTTTTGTTTAAAGCACTTAATGGGCTTACACCGATACATACATGTATACATAACTTTATTTAAACACGGTAAAAACATCAGTTACAAAGCAAGATAAAACCTAGTTTACAGTTTTCTGTGTGGGATTACGAGAAGGACATAAGGTGATTGATTTTGTTATGTATATGTATATTTTGTTATGAATATGTGGTTCAAATTTTTCTTTGGTTTGAAAATTTTCAAACCAGTTTAATACTCATTTTCCTTTGTCTCAGATTCATAATCATATTCTAAAACAAAGGAAAACAAAAGTCAAACTGGTTGAAAAAATATTAAGTAATGGTCCTAGTAAGAATAGGCAACCTAATGGCAGGGAATGCAGAAAGGTGTTAATTGTGATATTGTTGAAACCATCCACCTCATTGTCTGAAACGTGAAAATCTACCATAACTTAACCAGGTACATGTAGTGCATATATTTATCTCTAGTTTACTAATGATGTTTTAATGAACCAAAATTCTATGTGGGAAACATGTAAAATTAGAAGCCTTTCTTGGCCATTGTTTTGGAGTTTCACGATTGGATGAAATCTTGTAGCAGAAAAGAAACATCACTTTAAAACAAAGTTCTAGTACATTTTATTTAAAAAACACGTTGTCCATAGGTTGATGCATTCTCATGAAAAATCCTAAACGATCTTATGTGGGAAAGTGAAATGCCGTGGGACAATACAGCATTGCCTACATGTACTTCTTACATGCATTGTTACTTAAACCAAAGAAAAAATTTGAACCACAACATATATAACTGATCTGTTGAACAGATATGTGCCACCACAGTCATTACGATCTTCATCTAGGGGTTCTCTGAAGGTTCCTTGGTCCAATTCTAAGTATAGCGACAGATCTTTTTCCGTTTGTGCACCAACACTTTGGAACAGCCTACCTGATCATTTAAGACTTGCAGTGGACCTGCTTTCTTTTAAGCGTGATCTAAAGTCTTATTTATTTTGCCAGTATTTTATTAGCATTTTGCCTAGTTAGGATCCAAATCGATGTTCAGCCCCTTAGAACTTTAGGCTCATGTGCACTACATTAAGCCTATTATTATTATTATTATTATTATTATTATTATTATTATTATTTCAGTTCTAGACATTATTTACCTATTGAAGTTTTTTTAGAGATAGTATTTGCCTGCAATTACCTTATGTTTGGATGATAACAGCTCCATTTTCTTTTGGGTAGAGCAATAATCATTGTAACAACTTTGTTCGCATCAGTTTTCACATACAGTGTATGCAGCCCATGTATGTTTATTCCTTCTTTACCAAATTGAGTTTATTAAATCTGTTACGAAAATCCACCGGTTGTGGATTGGTGGTCATACTGCCCTATTGAAGCCAACACCAGAGTATCGGCTGAGGTAGCGGAACAGCTCCGCTTTCTCTTTCTGCATTATATGGCCAATCCAGTTCCATCTTCGTCTTGTATCATGCCATAGAAACTAGAGCTAAGTGCCAGCACCAGTAGGGCTGCCACTTTGTTGAAGTTTTAAAAATAATCTTGGTAATTTTCTTTATGTTTTATCAAACCTTTTCTGAGTTAAACATACTTTTTGACATCTCAGCTCTCAGACTGACAGGCAAGTTCCAATTTAAGTAATAAATTTTGGTCTGGAATGAGTATAATTTAAGGGATCAAAGTTAGGGAACCCCACCAAAAGTTGCCCAGTTTTTTGTAGTTACAGTACTGCCCATTACAACACAACACTGGCATGACTGTACAGTAGGACAGCTCCTGTCTAGATGCTCATCCATTTTCCTTTACTGTCAGCTGAAAGTAAGTTATGTTCTGTTTGATTCTACTTTTCAGACACCAATCTTGAAAAAAGAGTTTGAGAGAATAAGCAAAAGACAAGCTATGGAATTACTGAGCATGAAAAGGTAATGTTGTGTATGTGTGAAAAAGGAGAACTAGAATTCCCAATGTCAAGAAGTGAAAAGAGATGTGGATATGTAACCCTTACATGTACAGTAGATGTTATTGAACTATTGTGAGGTCCGTATTGGGGAAATATTGGTTGAGTTCATGAGCGGTCCATCTAAGTGGTCCATATTGCAAAATTCAATCGGCTCAGGGAACCAATCAGAATGCTTCTTTTGTCATCATTTGCCATATAATAAAACAGGGTACAGCATAATTGAAGGTTTGTTTGTAAAATTTAGATAATATATCAAACACCAGGATATTCAAACCTCCTTTGTGGTAGTGATTTCCTTTGTGTTCTTGTCATGAATAATTATTAATGATGAATGAATCATCAAACTTCTTCATCAAGCTTCACTTGCTCGGCTTCTACATTTATCAACACACTCATCATTATATTATCTTAAGGTATGAACTTCCTCAACCCACTGCAAACCAAAAACACGACATAACATCCTGGACAGAAGCTGTAGAAAACTCCATGGCTCAACTGGAACATCAAGCTGAGAGGTACACAAGAAGATAACCAGATAATGTTGATCCCATGAATCCTTTGAAATGGCTTAAAAATCAGCCTGCTTCATGCACCATGGGTTTCACTCTGCCGTTTGTAAAAAGTTTATCATGTGACCAAATTTTTGTAAATCATAATTTGACCAAAAGATCAGTAACATTGAACTTGCGAAAAATTAATTTTGTACTCGCAGTCGCCTATAATGCCTTCAAGTAATATATTTCTTGAACTTAACTTTCTCTAACTTGAGTAAGAAGAACTCTGATCTTTTCCTAGGAAAGGTATTCATCACAAGTTCAACATTACATGTATGTGACATAACCGATCATGTACTTGATTTGTGGTCAGCAAAATTTTCATCATGTGATAATTTTTTTTCAAACCATGGTGTGAAACCAATGATGCGCAAAGTGGGCTGATTTTCAAGCCATTTTAAAGGAAGTGCAGGATCAATAGTAAGTCCTAGAACTTTGCTCTGGTTTTTGCCAAGAATGGAAAGTATTGGAAAATGGAGTGATGATGTTGCAAACTGTGGAAAGTCCCAGAAAGCATGTACATTTATATTTGCTGAGCACAAAATGCATTAAAATTTCAGGCCTAGTTTTCTTTAAAAAAAAAAAGCAGACATGTGCATTACTCACCACTTGTTCAAGTCAGGAAAGTTAAGTTTCAAGTGATACAACTTGTACAAGTCGTAAAACAAGGCTCACTGTTCATACCACTGGTACATTAAGTGGTGAATGGGATACTTTTGAGTTAAATAACGTGGAGTGTTTAGTGGTGAAACTGAATCTCTTTAAGGAATGGATCCAGTCAACTTGTATGAGTTGTACGAGTCATACAACTGGTGAAACTACATCTCATTAAGGGCATTTAGTTTAGTGGTGAAATTGTATCTCATTAAGGAAGAAACGCAGTCAACTCATTTGAGTCTTACAACTGGTGAACTGTATCTCTGTCAAATGCACCGTTCAACAGATACATGTATACGCGCCCACAAATGCTGCGCAGAAACAGCCACTATGGCCAAAATTACGTAGGAAGTGAAAAAGAAATCATGACACAAATATTCTTCGCTCTTGAAACATGATACATACATGACAAATTCACCATTTGACAGATGTATGTGCTCCACATATGCACGTGCAGAAACGGCCAGTGTGGGCAAAAATATGTACAGTAGCACGTGAGAAAGAAGGCACGACACGAATATTCATCTCATTAAGGACACTTAGTTTAGGGGTGTGCGGAAAACTCAGACCCGGAAAACTCAGACCTCAGACCTCAGACCCGGCGGAAAACTCAGACCCAGCGGAAAACTCAGACCCAGCGGAAAACTCAGACCCCTCGAAATTTCAAAACTTAGACCCGGCGGAAAACTCAGACCCCTCGAAATTTCAAAAGAAATAAACTTCACTCATGATCAATTTTAGTCACCTCGCGTAAAATGTTTTGTTGTCACGTAATCACCCCAGGAGATCGCTTAGAATACAGCGAGATGTTTATCTTGCCCGGTTCATCGCTGTCGATCAAACAGGGAAAAACTATAAACACGGTTTAAAATAGCAGCCGACAAGAGATATTTAGCATTTTTCCTTTTTCTTGAGGACATTACTAAACTCCGATAAGCATCGAAACGGTAATTTTTTTCTTGATTTAGATAACTCGAATTACATGTACATGTGTCGCATACTTGTAAGTACTGCCATCGTTGCCTAGCACGTGACCAAATTCTCCCTGGAATAAAATTTTACTTTCTTCCTAGAAACCTTGAAATAATATTAAAAAACTGATTGTTGGGCACATCGCATGCTTTGAACTGCTAAAATAATATCGGCCTCAAAATCTTCATCTAAATTAACGTGTTGTGTTGCGATTCCTGAATGCGGCGCTCTCTTCAGGTGTTTGCTCAAGCGTAAAATATGCAACTCTGAGCGCTTCTACACTCGCAAACACTCCATTCTGTCTAGCACTATAAATAACTATGAATGCATACAAAACTGACTTAATTTGACTAAAATTTTCGCGACTCTTTTTTTTCCATTTTTTTCAGTGAAAAGTGATCGAAGTGTCGACTGCTATTTTAAACCGTGTTTATAGTTTTTCCCTGTTTGATCGACAGCGATGAACCGGGCAAGATAAACATCTCACTGTATTCTAAGCGATCTCCTGGGGTGATTGCGTGACAATAAAACATTTTACGCGAGGTGAATAAAATTGATCATAGTGAAGTTTATTTCTTTTGTAATTTCGAGGGGTCTGAGTTTTCCGCTGGGTCTGAGTTTTCCACCGGGTCTAAGTTTTGAAATTTCGAGGGGTCTGAGTTTTCCGCTGGGTCCGAGTTTTCCGCCGGGTCTAAGTTTTGAAATTTCGAGGGGTCTGAGTTTTCCGCTGGATCTGAGTTTTCCGCCGGGTCTGAGTTTTCCGCCGGGTCTGAGGTCTGAGGTCTGAGTTTTCCGGGTCTGAGTTTTCCGCACACCCCTTAGTTTAGTGGTGAAACTGTATCTTATTTGTATCTTATTAAGGAAGGGAGGCAGTCAACTCGTACGAGTCGTACAACTGTTGAACTTACACTGAAGTTGGTAAAACGGATGTTTCAATTAGTTTTGTAGTAGTTGCCAAAGTAAAGAACATTGTAGGTGGGTCTCTGATAATGTTTTGATAAGCATTTGAATAAAAATCAAAACAAAATACCGGTAGATGGCTGCTTGATTTTAAACAGTCATTAGACAGCATAGCTCTAGCGGGCTGTTGCGAGCTTTGATGAATCCATTGGAGAATCCCTCTCAAGCTGTATTAACACTTTCATTGCCAAAGTCGATTATGGAGATGTCCACCGTAGTTCTAACTTTTGAGTCTGTTGACAAAATCCTATGGTGTGACCATTCAAATGAAACCTCCTTGTCATTACTTTTGCATGGTACAATTTGTTTTTCAATATTTTACAAAATACAATTTGATATTTTTATTGAATTTTGATTTTAGATACTCTTTGGGGTTCAGGGGTTAAAGCCATGCAGTAATAATGTTTGTTTCTCTTCAAATTTTGTTTCATCTCTTTCTTTTTTCATCAGAATTGAAAATTTGGAGCTGTTGTCTCAATATGGAAGCGCAGCATGGAAGATTCACAATGAAACCTTGACAAGGATATTAGCTCAACAACAAAAGAAACTTATGGATATCAAGTAAGTCAGTTGTTCACACATACATGTAGCTACAATAATATTGATCTTATAAACTCCCACTCCCTCAAAACCACAAAACAATCCACTACAAAACAATCCACTACATTTTGTATGTGATGCATATACCATGTACCTTCAATTAAAGGGGCTGTTTCATATGAATTTTGACCTTTTTTGTACAATACCTTAACTTATTTACAAAATATCGCTAAAACACCAAGAAAAAGAAGTCAACCAATTCTTGAAAGAGGAACAAATCATGGTCTATGGATTGGTTCAACACTTCAAACAATGCTAACTTTAACCCTGTGTCAGAAGAAATTTTGTTTGGTCTATCTAAGCAACATGCTGCTGAAGGTGTCGTGAGAAAGTTCAGTTATACCCTTCTATTTATGAAATATTATACATGTGTCTACTCAAGCAAGTTAAATTAAAATCCAATTATTATATCGGAATTTTTTAATAACGTCCTCTTTAAATATAAAATAGAGAAGTTAAATTGATTATTTTCCCTTTATTGAGATTTTTCCCTTTATTGAGTTTTTTCCCTTATCCTTTGTACATTGTCTTTGTTTTGTGTTTTATTGACCGTAGAGTAAAAAGTGTTTAGTTATTATTTTAGTTATTAAGTTATGAGTGATTACGTTTATGCTGTAATAATAGTTGCAACTGTTACCTTGTATATCATTAATTTTTTGCTCGTGGAATGTAAACTACAGTACACGTAGTCTTTAAAAATGTATTTATAAAAATGTAAAAAAAGGTCTATTCTAGACCATTTTTGAAATGAAAATGTGACAACTTGAAAAAAGTGAGGCTAACTTTTGTCAAGTTGCAATTCGTTCTGACCTAGTCTGTCTATGACTAGAGACACTCATCGACAGTTTTGGTACACTATACATGTAGTGGTCATTTTATTGCAAAACCAGACCATTATGTTTTGGTTTCTGGTAATACCAAAACATTTCTCAGATCTTGAAATGGCACCAAATTCCTATGACACTGCTCTCTTTAATGTTTAAAAAATAAAATCTAAAATCAATGAATATAATTATAAAGGGCAGTCAGACACAGAAATTGTTATATTCTTAACATAATTTATTTACTGAGGCACTAATGCCTTTGTTTTTTGACTGCTTGATACAAACGTTGTACATGCAAGAACTATGTTTTTGACGGAGGTGTTTTAGTAGATTGTACAAGACTCACAATATATATTTTTTGTGATAAATGCCCTTCTCTAATGAATATCTCTATACTGTGTAGCATGAAATTTTTGCGGATTGCCGTCGATCATCAAAATTAAGTTTTCGCAGAAAAAACTCTCACTGAATAATACTCCACAAAAATTTACTCCCTTCAGACATAATTTCTTACTTTTTGCAGTTAAAGTTTCACATTCTCATTATAGAATTTTACCAGTCATAGCATAGTAATAACAGTTTTGTCTTGAGCATGGCAGGGGGACGGGGGCAGGTGGCAGGGGGACGGGGGGAAGGCTTTTTGTTTGATTTTGTTGTTGAGTCAGTCCTTTAGGGCAGTACTGTATCACCTTCAAAGATATAATAGAATTCAGTGAAATATCTCAAAGTAGAGTGCACCATCACTCAAGGGTAGTCCTGCACTTGTCCAAACGATGTCTGTGATTCACTAAGAAAACAACAGATTTGTCGCGCTGGGACAGGGATTAGGGATAGGGGAATTGTTCAAGTGATATATCAATTGTATCGTTCGCCAATCACCGACATCGTTTGGACAGTTACGACCTCGCTCTCACTCAACATTCAAGTAATAAAAGTTGATATAATGTTCTGCTGCTTGAACAGGAAAACTAAAAATTAGTTCCCAGCAGAAATTTCAGTCATCTCAAACCGCAAAAAATTGTTCCAGCAAAACACAAAAAAAATTGCCAATCCGCATAATTAAACTCCCGCAGAAATTTCATGCTACACGGTATACTGTATGAAGTGAAGGGCTTTGTGAAGTTCACATTGCATGAACTATTACATACCTGCAATCATATTATTTTTTATTCAAAGGGAAAGTTTTTCTATTTTTGTTTATATTTTTCCTTACTCATGTACCAGATCACTTATTTTTAACAGTGCTTTCTTTATGTTCTTTTTTTGGTTCCAGAAAAGAAATTCAAGAAGTAAATTGGCAAAGGAAAACTGAGCAGGTACTACTACTGGACTGATAAAATGAAATAATATTCAAACTTTTGTCTCATTTGTTCTTGCATGATTCCCTTTCTTCTTCCCTTCTCAATTTAATGCTGTAGTTAATAGACGATTTTCGTATTCTCGGTATTGAACTGGAACTAGCTTGCAGACGAGACTCATGCGGGGCATTCTTTTCACATGCAAATATTTTTAATGATATTCCCCCGCATGAGCCTCCATTGCAAGCTAGTTCCAGTTCAATACCGAGAATACGAATATTGTCTATTGACGAGCTGGGGTCATACATGTACATATACATGTAAGTCTCATACTGTATGCAGACATTATTTGGTTGTCATGCAATGCAGTTCGGGTGTAAGCAGCTGTTAGTCAGCCACAGTCATTGTACCATTTTGATTCGTGAGGTCATCACTTTTTACGACAAAATATGTCTTCAGGGGCGGATCCAGGATTTTTTTATAGGGGTGGCTCAGGTATATGCCTAAGTCAATAAAATTTTTTATTGTTGCAATTAAAAAGAAAACTGTTAAAACTGACCATCAAAAGGGGCGTGTCTAGCCACCCATTCCCCCTCCCCACCCCTCGTATCTGCCCCTGGTCTTACTCTCTTAAAGGGGCAGTATCACGAGGTCGAAACTTGAAAACGTCGGCCCACGTTTTCAAGTTTGATTCCGCAAATTCAAAAAGGCCGCAGAGAAGTGGGTGTACATGTACAGTATTTGTTGTATCAAAAAATCCGTTTTGATAGCCGGAAGAAAGAAAAAATCACTTTTAACAGTGATATGTCCAAAATTCCAGTGCAAGAATAGTGAACAGTGCCGCGCGTGGAACCTCGTGATACTGCCCCTTTAATTTTGGAATATTTTACTGTAACGATAGAAGTGTGAATAAAATGAACTGGGTGAACTTGAACTTGATGATCAGCTTATGCAAGAGGAAAAAAAGTGAAAGGAAAATTTGGTATTCCTACCAACTTCCTGGCGCGGTGGTATAGTGGTTAGCATGTCCGTCTTTCAACCTGAAGGTCTGTGGTTCAATGCCTGGTCTCTGCCGTCGTGTTGTTTCCTTAGACAAGAAACTTTGCTCCACGTTGTCTCTCTCCACCCACCTGCGACATAATGCTGGGGGTAACCTTGCGATGGACTAGCATCCCATCCAGGGGGGAGTAGTTATACTCTCAGTCGCTTCATGCTACAGAAACCGGGTTAAGCTCTGGCAGTTGTGAGCCATTAGGCTTGTGAAGACTTACCTACTAACTCCTTACTTGTGAACAAATTTCAGTTTCTTCAGTGGGAGGATAATCAAAGAAAATAATTTATGGAAGTCAAGCTGGCTTATCAAACACTACTGTAGTCAATTGGTTAAGCTTAACTTTTCTTGTTGGATCCCCTGTAGGATGTAACCAAAATAGTTGCAACTGTTACTGTCAGTTCATGTACAGTATGTTTAGTAAACTTGTTTGTTTGAATTTTTCCAGACAAGGGCTGGTGACCAACTTCAACACTTGGAACAAAGGTATCTCGTCAATGTTTTTAAATTTTTATCTTGTTAATTTTTATCTCGTAAACATAGATTTTTGTTAATTAGTTAAACATGATGTAATGTGCGTGTGAACATAATCAAATGTAACATGCACAATATAAATTGATTTTATTCTTCTTATTATTATTATTGTTAATTTATTATTATTATTATTATTTGCAGTGTTTTACGTACTGTGAGATCACAAAAACATTGTTGAAATACCTGTAGATGCACTTGAACCTTCCATAAGGAAGACCTTAGAAAACAACGGCCTGGACCACCTTGGACACTCATTGAGAATTATATAACGTAATGTTGACACTTAGAATTTTATTTTCAATAAATTTTTAAGTGTCAAAAAGGAAATCTAAAATCCCCACTCAGGATTGAACCTGTGACCTCAGCTAGGGTTATGCTTTCATATGGTAAAAACAGGAATGTCAAATATAACAAAAATAGCACCAAAAAACGAATAACAGTCGTCCGACGTTTCGAGATTACTATCTCTTCATCAGGGACTACAGCAACTGCTGTAGTCCCTGATGAAGAGATAGTAATCTCGAAACGTCGGACGACTGTTATTCGTTTTTTGGTGCTATTTTTGTTATATTTGACATTACTGTTTTTACCATATTAGTACATAGCACTACACAGTTACCCTTTTATTCTATTTTATGGTTTCTCGGGTTGTTTAGGCCTAAATTTAACTATATAAACTTCTAACCCCAACCTCAACTGAAAGCTTAGCAGCTACTTTGTTATAGAAGTCTCAATAAGGTGTCCGAGGTGGTCCAGGTGATTGTTATCTACTGTAAGGTCTTCCCTTCCATAAGAGACCACCTTGGCTTTGTATTGTGGGTGGTGTCTTATGGCAGGTGGATTTGTTATATAGCAACACCAGGCATCATAATCATGCCACCTTTTGTCATAGTCTGATATGTACACTAGGGACAACAGTGTACTGTTACCCTCTGACGTAAAAAATGTTGCCCGCTTTCGCAAGTGTTGATGTTTGGCAGGAAACAGTTTGTTTGTTAGATGTCATGTGACCATGAATCAACCAATGAATGCACACATTGTATTGAGAACAAGAAGCTGTACACAGCTTGAACTTGTTGCGTCTTAACCCATCGCCGTTTTGATTCCTGAGTGTTTTGAGTGCTTTTACGGAGAAACATAAGCTTAAAATTATGTTTAAAAAGTATGACCACACTACATTCACTGCATTCAGTAGCTGACACTTGAAACCATAATCACTCACTGAAATGTCGAGTTATATAAAACACAAAACTTGCCGGAACAAAAATTCCACAGCAATAAGTGGTAAACACAACATCAAACGGTTCTACCCATTCATGAACGCCTTGCATTGTCTTGAAAATTTCTGCGCTGTAATTCTTCCTCCTGCTTCGGAGAGATTTTGTCACCATCTTGAAATCAAGAGCGAGATTCGCGTGCCATGAGTAAAAGCGCCAGCTATATAACAATTCTGTTTGCTGTATTTAATTAGAGTATGATTTGTTCCTAGCTGGGTGGGGCTGGTGTCCAAGAATTATGAAATAGAACGAGCTTGTGCTGAGCTTGAGGCAGAAGTGGAAAGATTGAAACAACAGCACCAACAAGAAGAAAGATGGTGAGTAATAGTAATTGGACTGAGTGGAATTTAATTCAGGGAGTAATCAGGTGAGTTATTTCAAATCAGCCGACTGCGTAGCACGTCGACAATTTAAAGTTACATTGTACAAGCACAAATACCCCTGAATTGTAAGACGAACTTCAATTCCTAATTAATTGCATTCAACAAAATTGAGATTAAAAAGTCTATGTGGACTCTTTTGTACTAAAAACGTTTAGGAACGTACTGTAGAAGGAAAACTGACAGCAAAAAAGAACCCATTTAAGTGCACCTGTGTCCGATAGCTGTAATTGGACATCCACATGACTGCGCGCCAATTATGTGAGAAATAGGCAAGTCTGAAGTGGATGACCAATCGCAATCAAGAATTTTGTTATTGATACGATTAGAAAGGAAATGTTATTTTTGCTTTTGAATTGCCATCCTGAGCTTCAACGTTTCCATTTATCAGCGTTAACAAAGTTGATGTATTTGTCCTTAAAAATTATATAAATAAATTTATGCTGTCCCCAGTTACATGTATGTTTAATTCTATTTTGATGAAAAAGTAAAGTAAAGAAAAAGTGTAAAATCATTACCAAGACAGTGCTCTTAGAAGAATCACAGGGAGCCCAAAGGCCGCTACCAACTAAGAAATATGTGGTGCCTGACACTGAAAGTGGCAGTGCCACAGGGCTTCTGCTCATTTTGGTCAAAACTGTTTTAAATATTTGACTATGCACCTTTGTTCTTACACAAACTGCTCTCAGAACACAGAGGGGAAAATAATTATGAAGTGATCGAAACCTCGAAGAGAGAACAAACCATAATCAGATTTGACCCTTAAAAGTGCCTAATAACAAAATTTAAGAAAATCCCAACTTTCATTGTGTAAAATATTTAAAAACAAATGGTACCATGCAAACGTACTGATGAAGAGGTTTCATTTGAATGGTCACACCACAGGATTTCGTCCACAGACTCAAAAGTTAGAACAAAATGGTACCATGCAAAAGTACTGCTGATAAGGTTTCATTTGAATGGTCACACCATAGGATTTCATCCACAGACTCAAAAGTTAGAACAAATGGTACCATGCAAAAGTACTGCTGAAGAGGTTTCATTAGAATGGTCCCATCATAGGATTTCGTCCACAGATTCAAAAGTTAGAACAAATGGTACCATGCAAAAGTACTGCTGAAGAGGTTTCATTTCAATGGTCACACCATAGGATTTCGTCCACAGACTCAAAAGTTAGAACAAATGGTACCTTGCAAAAGTACTGCTGAAGAGGTTTCATTTGAATGGTCACATCATAGGATTTCGTCTAAAGATTCAAAAGTTAGAACTACACTACATGTCTCCATAATTGACTCTGGGAGTGAAGGGGTGAAGGGAAGTGGTCATAGCAAGTATACTCGACGACTCACCTTGTGCAGGCATAAGGGGGCTACGTGTGATACCACCTACATGTATCTGATGAGTGTAATGGGCAAAATTTATTGGCCTAAAAATTTGAGATGATACTTTAATATTCTGTGTGCATGAACAGTTAGTAAATGAATAATGAATAATGTTTGTAGCCAGAGGCCACTGGGCACTGCTAGAGCATAGCCCTGATTACTCATCGCCTTTGTTTGTTTTTTCTTCTTTTTTTTGCTCAGATTGTCAGTAGGATTGCTGGATGGTGACATTGTATAGACTCTTTTTTCCATGAAGACATGTTAATTTATTCAGATCAAATCGTTTGCTGTCTCTTTGACAAAATGGCTTCAAAGGATGACACTCCATTCTCAAATAATGCCATGTTAAAGCCAGTGGAGAGCTGGTGATAATGTACACACCTTATCTCCTTTCTTCTTTTACCTGTAAGAGTTTCTTAAAAAGTCTACTGGTACTTAGGGACCGATTACATGGCGAATTTCAGCCCAGCTGTTGCGATTACATGTACATGACTTTTTTCAGCCTGGGCTGACAGCCGTAGCTGCCATCTTGTTTCATTGAAAACAAATCATTGCGCATGCCCAAGTGCACTTTTCTACCCAGGTGAACTCGTTTTTCACCCCGGGCTGAAATTTCATTCTGATTACATGAGGTTTTTCAGCCCGTTTGCCCGGGCTGAAACTTTCTTCATGTAATCGCAAACGTCGTTTTAAGAAGATTTTGTTGAAGAAACCGGGCTTAAATTCGCCATGTAATCGACCCCTTAGGCGAGTTTTTTTTTAACATAGCAATAACACAAATCCTTAGGGAGTACTCGGGTATATTAGTGACGGAGAGGTGCAAAGGACTTTTTGGTGACTTTCTTTGGGTGAAAGATCTGCAGAGAAAAAAGGGACTTTTGGCTTACGTTCTGGGCCATTGGACTATTTTTGGGGTCTGGTTTCAGACTAATAGGACTCTTTTGGGTCTAACAACTTGGCCTCATTCGCACCTCCCTGTTACTAATAATTATATATACCTTAGAGCAGTTTTCAATTGAGTGTCATAAAACCAAAACCAAAGTAATTACTCTGACCAATCACAGCAGTCGTAAACAATCCAATGAACCAATCAGAACTCGAAGCAATTACATGTCGGCGGCGCCAAGCGAGGGAAAACGCGTGCGAGCAAGTCACGATTGGTTTTGGTTTTACTTCTGATTGGTCGAGAAAGTGGCGCGAGATTTTTTAGCTAATCACAAAGCGCAGCAATACAAAACCAAAGCAATTGTGTAACTACTTTTGACACTCAATTGAAAACTGCTCTATTGGATGGTTTAACAGATAATGCGCACGGATAATACTGATAAACCATCGGATAATGGTTTTATTATTCGTCTGAAATTCTCTTACCGGTATTTGTAATAGCTTCTGTGTCTTTAAACCGAACAACTAAGGTGTAATACGGCAATCTACTATGTAATACGCTTGAATGTTTTGCGTGTTCTCTTTCCCTTATAAGGTATATGACGTCACAGAATAATAAACCTGAGTTATTCAGTCCCCTGGGCATAAATCTCTGTCTACCTTATCCGTTTATGTTCCCTGGAAAGCTTTTACTGAGGACAACAACATAACGATGACTACCTCAGTTAGTTTATGGGTGTCCCTTTACTGACAGCCGTCGCTTTTTTTCTCAACTGTACAGACTGTTTTCTAAGTAAAATAAAATTTCTGTTAAAATATATTTTTTGCTTTTTTTTAGTAACTTGTTTTGGTTTGATATAAATGGGGTTAGTTTCTAGAGAAACTGTGGTGCTGCGTCGGTGGGGGGATGAAACAAGAGAATTTAGTTTTATCGACTGAGTCGATAAGGTAAATTGACCACCGTAAAAAGATTCAAATAGCTGACGTTTCGAGCGCTAGCCCTTCGTCGGAGCGAATCAAGGAATTGTGGGTAGTGTGTGGTTTTATATAGTAAGCGGTGGAGCTACGCTATTGGTGGAAATTTGGTGACGTGAAAAACAAATGTAGATTAGTTGAATGAAAAGCGTTCGTTGATTCCGTGGGGTTTGAGAGTGCCGATTTGAAAGATGATTTTTTGTTCTAGGTTTTTACGGCTTTCTGTGTTACCCTGGTGTAGGGAAACGCCGCAGATTGTCATGTGTTGTTTAGAATGGTTAGTAAGATTAAAATGGCGCGCGACTGGTTTGGATGCGTCTTTGTCATTTTTTTCAACGTCTCGGAGATGTTCACGAAAACGGTCGCCCAGTCTCCTCCCTGTTTCGCCAATATATATCTTTTTGCAAAAAGTACATGTAATGCAGTAGATAACATTTACGGAGGTGCATGTAAAACGATCAGTGATTTTAATAGATCGTTTGGGTCCTGTTATTTTGTCCGCGTTGTGAATGAAAGGACAAGTGTTACATCGTGTGCGTGTGCATTTGAAAGTTCCCGGTACATCGTCAGACGATTTGATATAGTTTGCAAGTTTATAATACAGCTATTTCAATTTAGGTTGTCGGATGATAGCATCAAGCGTACGCAACGAGACCGCAAGGTACTTTGGGGTTTTTATGAATACGATAAATTGACGAAAGCAAATTAAAACGCCTCGTCCATACAGCGAAGGCAAACATTTATGGTGCCAACATTCACCTCACTCATCGCACTAACAAACGCAAGAAAAAAAACCCCGCGAACTTAAGCTAAGACCAATTTACAACTACCCATAGTAACTTGCGGTCTCGTTGCGTACGCTTGAAGCTCTCGTCCGACAACCTAAATTGAAATAGCTGTATGCAAACAGTTGAGCGACAAGTGAAAAGTTTGGATCTCTAGCTGTCCCTTTTGCTTGATAGTCGAGTGGGTTAGCAAATCACATGCGCGAGCGAAGGTCGTGCTAGAGAGCGAGGAGGTAGAAAAAAAGGGACTGCACTCATAGCTGTAACAGGGCAAAATAACTCCGTGAAAGAGAAAGAGGTGAATAAGAAACGACATCATCAGAACAACAAGTCTCGCTAGTCTCGCAAACAAAATCGAATAAAACCACAAACCACAGTTACCTTTTTAAGATCAAAAGGGTCAATACAATGATATCGCTATGCTGACTTCCTCCCCGCCCGTACATGTATCTCCCTTCCCTTAATAGGCTTTTATTTAGGAGCCCAGTTGGGCGATTATCGACGTATTATCCCCCTCATCTCCCCCTCATACTTCACTCTTTGTACTCGCCTGGGCGTCTCTCCCCAGTTCTCACCCACCTTAGGTTTTTTCGGCCGTCTTCGCAATCACCGCTTTTCTTGGCTGAGGGCAATCCGCAAAACCCGAAAAAATTCATGCTGCACAGTAACGCAGGTTATGCGCGGAGTGCTAATAATGACAGTCGCTAGTCGTCATTTTGTCCCCTGGGAAGAGGTTGGGGGAGCAAGCAAAGAAATCGATATCTTTCTCTCTCGTGTCCTCGCGCGACTCGTATTCCGCGCCTGTTATTCGCGCGTCATTGTCGCACAACGCGAAAGCGCATGTTCCTTTGCTACGCAGCTATTTTGTAAACAATGGCCCGTTATCTCAGTAAGCGCATATAGGGCAAGTTATAAGGGAAATACAATTTGGCAATGATTTACCTGTTTCATCGGAAGTTTTAAATTTTGACAGTTCAAGCTGTTAAAACGGATTAAATTTCATCTAATTCCCACAGACTTTTCTAATTCTTCTTTCGACTGGCTTTTCTGCACTAATCTGGGACTCTTTGATTGAGTCACCGCTCTTTGGAAAATTTGCTCCCGAAAAGAATTCTTTGGGGGAAAAATCTTCCAACCGATTTTCTTTGGATCTCCCGTTGATTTTATAACTTTACCAGCGGTATAAAAGAATAGTTCATTCACTGGCAGCGAATACAGAAGGGATCATACAAAAAAACACAAACTTTCGCATACAAAAGGTTTGTGGTCTTTCCTTTCTTCGTTTATTGTTTTCTTAGTGTTATAATTAGCGGAAATCAAAGCATTGTTTTTAATTGTTTCGGTAGCGTTTGGGAAAGACGCCGGTTCATCGCAAGCCTTCACCCAAGCGATCGTTCGTGTCCCAAACAACAAGCCGGATTATATTGACACGACATGTTGTAAGCTAGCCTCCAGCGAACGACACAAGAATTCACATGGCGGGGATTTTTCTACAAATTCTCGCAACGTTCTGCCTTTTGAGGACAGTTTGCGAGGCCTCTAACGGCGGATCCTGCGTTTTACCAGCATTTTCTGGCAAGTCGGGACACTTGGCCTTCACTGGAAAAATAACGAGTTTGTTTCGTCAAACGCACGATCGAATCACGGTTCTTGTCCACGTGCGTAATGTGTATCGAAGAGACGCCCAGCTTAACAGCGTTTCTCTCATAAACTCGGTCGAAAGAGCGACCTCTTGTGGGCATCAGCACAAACAAGGCGATCTTAGACTCTGGGTTGCAAAACGACACTCTAGTGGAATGCTGACAGCAATCGCTTCTCTACCAGTCACGATGAACATGGTGGATAAAGTTCTCAAAGCTTTACCAGGTATGAACGTTTGAATAATTTCACAATTTCACCGAAATAACAGTGCGATTTCACTGAAATAACAGCGCGATTTCACTATAATTACAGTGTGATTTCCACAGCACGGCTCGCATAGAAACGCTTTTACCTACATCATATTACCTGCATGTACATTGCATGACATTCGAAATCAGTAGATCAATCGTATACTATCATGATTAAAATACTTGTTAGTTTGACCTTACTCCATTAAATATGTATAGATAACGCGGTTTTGATATTAAAACTTCCAGCGACGAACCTTAACGAAGATCAGAGAATAACTTCGGAAAGCGGTTATTTATAATTGTATACGCTCAGGTTTGCCGCAAGAAAACGATCTTTTTCACCCGGTCGATGTAGTGCACGTAAACACTTACAAACACTCGTGTTTTTTATCTCTTCTACAATCTACAAGTAGTTTGGTAGTCTTTCAATGAATTGGAGTTTCCCTCGTTTATCTTAGCGATATCTGAGTCAACAGTGTATCTATTTTGCGATTAAAATGAAGATAATTTACTAAGTAAAAAAATCAAAGAAAGCTTTACTAGCTTATGTAACAATTAGACCGCTTTCTTTAAATTAAAAGGAATCGGAAATTCTACCGCATTCTATCAACATTATGTTTTGGTTAATCTTTCCTTCTTTCAAGTTTGGTAGTAGAGAAATTTGACATCGCAAAATGCGACCGTTATGTGACCTTATGTCTAGTGAAAAGCACGAGAAAGATCGAGGTCAAAACGTGTGAGGAAATCTACCGGAAGTTGAATTTAATTGGCTTTAATTATTTATTTCGCAAACATTTAAATTTGAATGATGATACAATCGCTAAACTATCATTGTAAAGTGAATCTCAAGTATTGCTTTGTCTACAAAGCCGTTTTTCTTTTAATTGAGAAAATCAACCACTACTTTGCTTAGAATAAATTTGTTTTTCAATTGAAGGATGATAGAGCACCTTCAGTTTATAGCCGGCGGCTTTGTTGGCGCGCGCAATAAAACAGTCGTGTTGGCAAATACAAGCATCACAAGAACAGTTTGCCGACTTCTTGGCACGCCTTTTTTTTCAGGAAAATTTTTTGATAAAATAAATTAATCCCTCGACATAACAGGAAATCCAAAAAGAGTTCTGAATGGAGTTTAATTTCAGCTGAACTTTTAAGCCAACGCATTGGACGGACCTTTTATCAATTACAATCATATCACATCAAGTACATTTGTAGATAAAGCAGAACTTAAGAACTTATGACAACAGCCCTGGCTGAAGAACAAATGAGGTAGAAACAAATTTGCGCAAATATATCGCGTGCATACAAGGAAAATAAGATCACGCATAGTGTAGCATGCAACAAGAACATTCGCTAACATTAAAAAAAATAATGCACAGGAACCAACACAAAAAAAGTTTCTGCATCGACCCTCCCAACTATTTCTTGCCATCAAAAGGAAAAAAAAAAGTAATTAGAAGACTTAACGCCATAAAAAAATCCTGCACAGCCAATAATCGAGGAAAAAATTCATGCGAGTTGGAAAATCCCCTCCCCCCATAACTTTTCTAATGGTCCGTCCCTTTCGAAATAAAGCAAGCCTGAGGAAAACTGGATTTCGTTCCGGTTGGAGCCATGGAGAAGTCCGAGTCGCAGGCAGTTCTTAACTTTTTCACAATATCGCTTGGTATTTTCTTGCATGTCACTCTTTTTAGGGAGTGTTTTCATCGATGCGTGCAAAGTTCAAATGAACGCACTTTCGCCTTCTGCGCCTTCTCTGCGCATGCCTTCAAAATGACGCGCGGCGAAACCCAAAGACAAAGCTGCCAAAAGTCCTAGAGTATTTTGTCGAGTATGATGAATTTCAGGATGAAATGTTTTCGTTTCGCTTGAACAGCGTATTCAAATGACTAGAAAGCAAACACGGCTGCATATCGCTGGACATAACCTCCGAAAACTCCATTTCATCGTACGTCACGTGACAGAATACTCAACGTTTCGTGGGGTAATGTATTTTGGCAGACTTGCCCAGGCGATTCTTTGCCTGCTCCGCCATTTTGAAGCGTAGAACACCTTAGGGACGAGGTTGCAAATCCACTCTTATTTCGGAGCTGATTTTTGTTAGTTTTACGTGTTTTGTTTTTCAACTTTTCACAACTTTAAACTGAGATCAAGCTGACTTGATCCAATGAATTTTGATTGTCTTTAACTCTAACTTTCTCTAGCGTTTAAGTTAATTTCGGTCAAAGTGTTATATCGTGCATGATGTTTTGAAACGACGGAAATAATGTTGGTGGTATAAATAAAAATAGTACGGTGTTAAATTTCGGTTTAATCAGCTCAGTGCTAAATACCCGTAAAACACCCTAATCAGCTCAATTTACCATTTTCGGCGTCACAAAAACGCTTTTTTGTGTTTTTGTTTATTTTGTAATCGAATTCATGAGTGTTTTTCATTCCCTTCTTGTTTGCGACAATGAACTGACTACACTTTGCTATTGGTAAAACTGAGACGTGGATTCCAGAAACAGGACAATAAATTGATCAGTTTCATTAATTTGACACATCCTCTTATTGAAAAAAGTACAGTGAAACCTTAAAAGCGACCCCATATTAAGCGGACACCCCTATTAAGCGGACACCAGCTGCTTGAGTCCCTTCATTTTCTTCCCATATTTACTGTAAAACGAACATGTATTCAGCGGACCTCCCTATTAAGCGGACACCAGCTGCTTGGATCCCATACATTTCCCCCCATATTTACTGTAAAACGAACCTGTATTCAGCGGACCTCTCTATTAAGCGAACACCAACTGCTTGGGTCCTTAAATTTTCTTCCCATATTTACTGTAAAACGAACCTATATTCAGCGGACCCCTCTATTAAGCGGACACCAGCGAGGGTCCTGAGGGTGTCCGTTTAATACTGCATAAAACCGGGGGGGGGGGGGGGGTACTCCCATTTTAAAGTGACGAGGGCCCGCGGTTTGGTATCATTTAGGACGTTTGAATCTAAAATGACCACTGTCAGAGTTATTCTGCGGATACCATTTGTGCTGACAGAAAGAATTGGCACATCTTAAGGCTGGTTTTCACTAGCGCATAAGCACAAGCCAACATACGCAGACTCAGTAACATGTTGATCATTAGTTCCAATTGTTTGAACAAAACAGAACAATAGGCACTAATGATCAACACGTTACTGAGTCTGCGTATGTTGGCTTGTGCTTATGCTTATGCGCTAGTGAAAACCAGCCTTTAGGGTTAAAAATCCCCCGGGGGATATCCCAAATGTGAGCCACACCCATGAAACAGGTTTCTGGTACCTTTTAGGGATGCCATTCAAAATGTTCGACAATCACCCCTGTCAATTTTATATGGCAGTCCCCCCCCCCCCCTCCCCCGGAGACTGAGCTCGTAAAACAGTATATACAGTGTAACCTGTATTAAGCGGACACCCTCGGGACCCTCGCTAGTTCCGCTTAATAAAGAGGTCCGCTGAATGCAGGTTCGTTTTACAGTAAAAATGGGAAGAAAATTTAGGGACCCAAGCAGCTGATGTCCGCTTAATATGGGTCCGCTTAATACAGGTTTCACTGTAATTAAGCTACATGAATTTTTGTAGTTTGAATTTCTGATATCGAAAAAACTGGCTCATTTCCAATCGTATTATTGGTTGTAAAAAAAAAATGATCTTCACAGCGAACCTCCTTTTTTGTATTGCGTGTCACAAGCCAAATCGTAGGGATTTGTTTCAAGGCGTGGTATGCGAATGATATCATAAGTCTACATTTATGTGGGCGGTACGATTGATGAATTTGTATCCAACTGTTAGTTTATAAATTTGGTAAACATTTTCAGTGAATAAAAATGCGGTAATGGAAACTTGCGCCGCCGTTTTTCGTATGTTTTTTTACAACTAAGTTTCTGGACTGAATAGCGCAACATTTTATTGGTATTCAATACATTCGAGAACAGTTGAAACTTAAACGGGATGAAGGGATTAATTATGTAATTATAAAAAGCAGTTTACACATTCTTTAACACAAGCCTTATTTGTTTAATATGTTTACATCGAGGAATTAATGAGTTATATTTAATATCCTTGGGAAAAGAGATAAAATGATCACGCCCAAGTTTAGACGGCTTAATCAGGTAATCTTTTCGGTCACGTAGGCATTGCAACTTTTATTGTTGGGCGAAAAGTTAAAAGAACTCCCTGATTTATTAGAAGAAAGATCGGTTTTCCGTTGTGATGGTCATTACAATGGCTCAGCACTGATACGTTTTCGCAAGAATGCCAAAAATCAAAATTCAAGAAAAATTCCAAATATCATGTTGTCAAATATTGAAAAAAACAAATGGTACCATGCAAAAGTACTGCTGAAGAGGTTTCATTTGAATGGTCACACCATAAGATTTCATCAACAGACTCAAAAGTTAGAACAAATGGTACCATGCAAAAGTACTGCTGAAGAGGTTTCATTTGAATGGTCACATCATAGGATTTCGTCCACAGACTCAAAAGTTAAAACAAATGGTACCATGCAAAAGTACTGCTGAAGAGGTTTCATTTGAATGGTCACACCATAGGATTTCATCCACAGACTCAAAAGTTAGAACAAATGGTACCATGCAAAAGTACTGCTGAAGAGGTTTCATTTGAATGGTCACACCATAGGATTTCGTCGACAGACTCAAAAGTTAAAACAATTGGTACCATGCAAAAGTACTGCTGAAGAGGTTTCATTTGAATGGTCACACCATAGGATTTCGTCGACAGACTAAAAAGTTAGAACTACGCTACATGCCAGTTCGTAGTTGACTGTGGGAGTGGAAAGGTTAAAACGCATACATTTTTATGTTTTCTCACCAATCGTCCACACTAAAGCAAACGCTGATGAATAGAGACACTATTTTCAATGTTACAACTAGTGATCTTACTGGCCTAGACTCAAAAACCGCTAAAAAGTTAAGGTTCAAGGTGCATAAAGTCTACATTTTTTAAAGTTTTAAGTATTTTGAGACCCAATCACACAACTTGCAATTTTTAAAGATATTGTATTTGGGGAACTTCATCAAAGAAGCAAAATTAGTAGCTATTGTCTTCTGCTATTCTGATTGGTTAAGCACGAACATTTCCTAAAATATATTTGACGCAAATGGATTTTCTGGATTTTTATAATGAAATATAATTATGAACCATCAACCCCTCCTCTATTCTTAAAATCAAAGATATTCTATGTGGGAAAGAGCCGTTGCCGCAGAACAATGAAGTTTACTATAGTTCTTATGTGAAGCATTACTTAAGTATTTTTAGTATATGTAAATTAGCTTTTAATATTTAAGTTTTGTAACACGACCCCACAAGCGTCAGCTTTAATTTTTATCGTGTCTAAATAAAATATATTGTATTGTATTGTATTGTGCGTGAACGGTCCGCAAAACGGAGACTGTTAACACCCATTTCATAGCTACGCGACCTTTGAATCAAAGACATACGAGTTACACACGACCCCACAAGCTGTAAAGCATTAACTACTTGTTTACATTACATTACATTACATTACATTACATTACATTACATAACATTACATTACATTACATTACATTACATTACATTACATTACATTACATTACATTACATTACATCGCTGAGCAATTTTCTTAAGACTTCCGTCACTGACTTTGTCTTTTAATACAACATATTTTCCGCGAAAGAAATATGATTGTTACAAGCACCTAGTTGAGTGAAGGCTGAACGATGATCGACAAGTAGGTAGAATTACCGTATCATTTACCATTTACGTTATTTAATTTCTTTACGATAGTATTTGGATCGTTTTGCTTGCGATGTGCGTTTTTATGTGCAGAAAGTTTTGCGTTTTCAAACATTTGCGCTTTCAAAAGATTTCAGTCCAGAAACGGTGTTTGTATTTGGATGCGAATTCGAGAAAACACGAAAAGATCAAAACGCATAGTAAGGTCAGTAAGGCTTACGCTAACGACAACGACGGAATTCCTATGAATTCAACCGCTAAGAAAACTTTCTCTTATACAATTCTTTTACTCGACGTTTATTTTCCCTTGTTCCTCCCCTCGAATAAGTGTTACCTCGGTGTCAAGGCATCTAAAATAGATATATAATCAGGGGCGGATCCAGGATTTTCCTTAGGAAGGGGTGCACCTCTAAGGAATGCCGTAACTGAAGGGTGACGTAAACACCAATAAACCACGTAGTTTTTTTTTCATTTCTTTGCAGAATACTAGTTACATTAGAAAGATGCAGGTCATCTCAGTGGGGGGGGGGGGGGGGGGTCCGCTAGATCCTAGATTTTTTTTCGAGTGTCTTATCTCCAAGCAGCCATGTATTATTTTCTTTATTATATAAACGACTCAAATTACGAAATTTTGAGCACTTTTCTGATAATTTCCGAAGATTTTCGAAAATTATCCGAATACTGTCCGAAGGTTGTACGAACGTTTGCGATCCAAAAATTTCAGAGGATTTCCGGGGAGGATCCAGAGATGTTTCGATTGTAGACCAACAGCAGTCTCGTTCCCAGTCGTCCTCGGCGCGTTGACGTCACCCATCAGATTCGCTATCGCTATCGCGCTAGGCTCAAGGCCTCTATGAGCTCTCTTTGTTCGATAAGAACTTTGCCGAAGCCTGAGAACGAAACTGGACCAACACTTTGACAATAACACCTGACAAGTGCAGCAGGCATCAATAATTCACAACCACCCCTCGCCAAACAACATTCCCCGAGAGAATGCAAGGTTCTGAATAGGTGCTATACCTGACTACCCTTAAGGTGGGGGTAAACGTGAATTTGAATGAAATTTTAAGAGGTTTAAAGAAGGGGTAGAAGAAAGAAAATGAGGTTTGGAACAACAACAGACAGTTGATACCCACGTAACATAGATTTTTGTCTGAAGCAGAGAGTTTTGGATTGCTTGAAACTTGAACGAGATATTTCCATTCAAGCCATGTTAAGTGGCGCAAACATGGCATTCAGGTAGACCCCTGCCTTAATTCGTGAATAGTATGCCATTATTCTTTTCAAACTGGCCTTCTAGACTGGTCAGTTTGTAGATAGCGTGCATCATTTTGATTGACTAAGTACCTGTAAGTACAGGTCTTCAAAATAGGACATTTTTTTACTAAAGGACCTGTCTGGCCAGCCACTTCTGACAAATGATAAGCACTCTTAATTTGAGGTTATAAACAGAGAAAGATGGTAAATTTAAGCTCGGTAATGAAATGAGAAAGATGTAATTTTCATCATGTCACACGGTCGTGACATGATGAACATGAAATCTTTCTCATTTCTTTACCGAGCTTAAGATTTAACTTGTAACTTGTGTAGCCAGTAAATCCGCTATTAAATATAAGTAACCGAATAATTAATTTACGATTTTAGCATTTAACTATTTATTTTAGAATTTTATTACTAGTACATTCGTAGGATAATTTGTACTATTATCAGTATAGTGTCTAGGAGGATTTTAAGCATTTTATAAGAATTTTATACTATTATATTTTTAGGATGACTTGTATCATAATTATTATAGTGTCCCCAATTAGTCCATATGGGCTAAATAAATTGACACTTCAATAAAGTTCTTACTTACTTACTTACTTACTTACTTACTTACATGACGCTTTCGACATTGCTGATTCTAGCAGGACGCAGGACGCGTATCATACATGAACCTAGTATATGGCCTAGTTTGCCACGAGTCTCTCTTAGCTCAGTGGTTAGAGTATCCGACCAGTGTGTAAACCTAGTATATGGCTTAGTTTGCCACGAGTCTCTCTTAGCTCAGTGGTTAGAACATCCGACCAGTGTGTAAACCTAGTATATGGCCGCCTAGTTCGCCACGAGTCTCTCGTAGCTCAGTGGTTAGAGTATCCGACCAGTGTGTGAACCTAGCATATGGCCTAGTTTGCCACGAGTCTCTCTTAGCTCAGTGGTTAGAGTATCCGACCAGTGTGTGAACCTAGTATATATATGGCCTAGCTCGCCATAAGTCTCTCGTAGCTCAGTGGTTAGAGTATATCCGACCAGTGTGTAAACCTAGTATATGGCCTAGTTCGCCACGAGTCTCTCGTAGCTCAGTGGTTAGAGCATCCGACCGGTGTGTGAACCTAGTATATGGCCTAGTTCGCCACGAGTCTCTCGTAGCTCAGTGGTTAGAGTATCCGACCAGTGTGTGAACCTAGTATACGGCCTAGTTTGCCACGAGTCTCTCTTAGCTCAGTGGTTAGAGCATCCGACCAGTGTGCGGTAGGTTGGAATCCTGTTGGAGACTTAGATTGTTTTGTTGTCGCACGCTCATGACACGATAAACATTACATCTTTGTTACCCTCAGTTTAGTAAGCGTAAAATTTCAAATTAACGCCCAGCGAAAATATAGTAACTGATTTATTTCAACAGTTTTCAATGTAACTTTTGTTTTATTTTTCAGATCATACACCTGGCGGCCGTGACAAACTTGCTTTCCAGCAAGCAAATGTACCGTGTAACGAGAGGAACTGTCAATATGGCGGCCAATGTAATGTAGATCCCAGCGGCGGCTCGCGGTGTGAATGTCTTATTTACTGCACTAGGCAGTATGATCCGGTTTGTGGAACAGACGGTAGAACACACAAGAACCCTTGCCTTATGAGAGCTGCTAGATGCCAGTACCAGACTGATATTACACGGCTTCACTTTGGCCAGTGCGGTAAGTAAGCCTTCTTTGTACGTTGTGTGTGAACAAGCTTTCCCAGTCGATGAGGAGAAGTTGTTCACAGGCTAAACTGGCTCGGGTAAATCAAGAAAAAACGCTAGAAAACCCACAAAGGATGATTTAAAAGTCCCAGATATTCCATAAAATTGCATTTTTTCTGAATGTCTCGGAACTTTTATCCAATGAACTTCTAGGCTCGATTTCCAGCCGTTTAGTGCGTCCGCGTTCCTTCTAGGGAGGAGGATCTGAAAACCGGACTCCCTCAAACAGCTGAAAATCGGGGGCAGTACGCAGCTCTTACAAGGTCTTCTCTGATTTGCTGAAAAAAACAATAGAACAAAACAACACAGCAATGGACCCTAGCCCTGAAAACAATAGAGCTGCGTGATACCCAGGTCCAATGAAATGAAAGGGTTTTTAAGAGCTGCGTGGTATTTGGAAAATCGAGCCTAACGAGCTTCCAAATATCTCCAAAAATATCCGGTATTTGTATCTAAGCCTAAATCAAAGTTATTACTCTGGCCAATCACAACAGACGCAGACAATCCAATGAACCAATCATAACTCAAAGTTAATACATGTAGCCGGCGCCAAGCGCGGGAAAACGCGTGCGAGCAAGTCACGATTGGTTTTGGTTTTACTTCTGATTGGTCGAGAAAGTGGCGCGAGATTTTGTAGCCAAATCAAACCAAAACCAAAACCAAAGCAACTACGAAATTACTTTCGATACTCAATTGAAAATCGCTCTAAAACCAAAAGCAATGTAATCCCTTCCACCAATCTCAGAAGTCGCAGACAATCCAATGAACCAATCAGAACTCGAAGCAAGTACATGTACTGTAGCCGGCGCCACGGGCAGGAAAACTGTGCGAGCAACCAAAGCAAACGCGATGTTTATTTACTGACACGCAGCTGAAAACTGCTTTAATATCTTTACTCATCCATGGCACTGATATTTTATAGGTGCTACAAGCTGTGCAGGATTGAGAAACGCCGGCTTCGGTTTGACAGACGGAGAATACGCCATATATGTACGCAAAGAGTGTAACACGCCTATGAAGGTTTACTGCCACGGTATGAACACTAGTTCCCCTAAGGAGTTCCTTTCACTTCCGGCCGGGGTTCAGCACAACTACGCTTATATATACGCCAAAAGATTACCCCTCAGACCTTACTCGGCCAGATACAAGTGCTCGGGGACACCTGGCGATTTGAACTACACTGAAGCAGGTTTGACGAAGTTTCGCAAAGTTCGTGTGGATCTCTCGAGAATGGCGATCGTTCGCGACGATTTCACCTTCGCCAAGTCGGATCCGTTCGCTAAAACAATCGCGTATGGTTCAGGAGGAGATTGCTTTTCGATGCATTTTGGAGGGAAATGCAGGAGGGGGCACTTCAAGGTTGATCTCACTCAAACTGGTTTGCGTCTAAAGCCATCTGTACAATGGAAAGCGATCGGTTTCCCCCCCGGAATCGAAATGCACGAGTATAAGAAATCTAAGGACGGTACCATGGTTTCCGCTAAGTGTGGCGGCTGGTGCGGAAGGTGCAGACCTGTTGGAGAAATGCTCTTGGAACAGACTGTCTGTAATCAAGACGAAGGTAAGCGAGAGAAAGCTTAGGGTTATAAGAGTTATAAGAGGGTAGGGGTAGGGGGTTATACAAGACATCACATACTAGCTGATAAACTTACTGATGGACGACATTTATTGGTTTACAAACTTGAAGTAGGTTGCCTGACCTGTAAAACAACACAGGGGAGGGGTGCGAGTAATCGGATAGAGTGGCGACTAATCAAGGAAGATTCCCGGGGGTGTACTCGGGTATATTTTGGGTGGGTATGTGCCGCCCGGGTCTCCAAATTTGGACCCCGTTTTAGAAAGAATTTGCACTGAAAATGATACCCCGTTCTAGAAATAGGTCAATTTTTAATACCCCGTTCTAGAAAAAATGGCTGCTGATAATTTGAAGCTTTCGTGCGTTCGAAATATTATACCCCGTTCTAGGAAATGTCTCTAAAATGGCCGATACCCCGTTCTAGATCAGGAGTCCCAAAATCACGACCCCGTTGGGCGGCACATACCCGTATAGGTATTTTGGGGGAGTAACCCCCCCCCCCCCCGGGGAAGATTAAAGATGATTTTGGGGGTGGGAGGTGGAGGAGGGAGGGGGGCAAAACTAGATTACTCGTTTTACTGGTGGAATGACGGGTCCTGTTAGAAGAGTACAATAGCTCGAAGTGTTTTGTCTGTAAAGGCGTTTCTAACATTCGAGTCTGTGGATGTATATGTTGTAAGTGTATCCATTCATTCAAATAAAAGCTATTGAGCAGTACTTCTATTTAGTGCTGTGTATTATGCTGTACAACGTGGTTCTAACTTTCGAGTCTGTTAATGAAATCCCAAAGTGTGACCATTCAAATGAAAGATACTGAGCAGTACTTTCCTGTGGTACTGTTTAGTATGCCGTACAACGTGGTTCCAACTTTTGAGTCTGTGGATGAATGTAATTATAAAGTAAAACCATTCAAATGAAAGCTATTGAGCAGTACTTTGCTGTGGTGTTGTTTAGTATGCCGTACAAGGTGTTGTCTGTTGATGAGATCCAAGTGTGACCATTCAAACAAAAGCTATTGAGCAGTTCTTCCGGTGGTGCTGTTTGTAATGCTTTACAATGAGGTTTAATTTTTCAGTCTGTGGTTGAAAACAGTCGGTAAACATTGATACTCATAGAAGATGAGTGTTTCCAACAACAGTGCAAGAATTTCTACTATTTTAGTATTGTTGCAATAAGTAAACGCGTTTTCGTTATCCTTTATCTAGATCCCTGTCGGTCCATCGTGTGCGAGTTTTATTCCATTTGTCGCCGCTACAGTGATGGTCTGAGCCAAAGCCATGTGTGTGAATGTCCATCCAACTGTTCACAAGCCAATTCACCGGTGTGTGGAAGTGACGGCAAGACTTATGAGAATGAATGCCAACTGCAGCGGTACTCCTGTACAAACAGAGTCAAAATCACTTCTCAGAGCATGACTGCATGTGGTAGGTAGAATACTTAAAGGTACATTGTTCCGGTTGATATGTCGTCTTTTCTTGATTATGTCCAGGAGGTTGCTTAAGAGCGGCCGTCCGTAAATATCGCCTGGAGGTGTGCAAAATGAAAAAAATGAAAATCCCCAAACTTTGTCAGAATATAGGTCTAGGTAATCTCTTTCTAGAAAAATAACTTTCAGTTCGATTACATTTTTATTTTACGCGAACGGCGACAAAGTCGGTTCGGTGGCTCTCGCATCGATTTTACGGGCTCCACACCACGCATTACTTAAATATTTCCAAAAAATTCAAAATGGAATTATCTCCACCAGTTAATACCTAACTAAGAAAAGCACACATTCACCAATAGTTTAAATGTTAAATTGTTCAATTCGACCGTTAACTTAATATTTTTGAGATTTTTAATAATTTTACTTATTTTAACGATTTTCGCGAGTCAAAAAAATGGCAAAATCGAGAGGCCAAAATCATAACTTGGTACATGGCTTGGTGCCATATCAGTCATACCCAGAGAAAGAGCAATGTTTCTTCCTCAAATAAATGCAATAAAATTTTTGGGCAATCGAAAATACGAAATTTTTGAGCGCCAAACAAAGGTGACACAAAAGGTCAAAACACGCCATTCTTTTAACGGCCTTCAAAAGCGTTAAATCGACAATAAGCTCGTTTAAAATATATAACAGCCCAACATTCCCAACAAAATTACTAATGTCGCTAATATCAGTTTGCTTTTGAGTAATTGTGTCTTTTTTTGGCGTTTAGTTTGTTTGGAATCAATCGTAAGCGTTAATTTTGCGACAGACAAAGTTCAAGTTGTGTTTACTGCAAACGGCCGACCTGACCGGTCTCGACATCATCAACATTAGATTCATACTTTCAAAGACGATAACTCCTGCTGCATTAAACTACATAATTACGCCATTTCTTATTTATATTTCGACACAAGTATCACTGATTCTTCTTAGGTACGTACCAAATTGTGAGCGAAAAACATACAAACTGTCTTCCCATGGCGTGCTTGCAACTGTTCCGAAAGAAAAGATTGCGTGACAAGCGCCGCAAAGCAGGAAATGCATGCAGTGCAACAGGAAGCTCGCTCATATAAGAATATTACTTTACCTTTGATATAAAATATAAATGTCATCTTTCTGTCTTGATTGGTTTAAAAGTCCCACAAAACGAATAAGCGGTTTTTTTTTTCGTGAACGATTATTGCAACAAATTGGTGTAACTGCGACTTCCATCCCTCATAACGAAGGCATCGGAGGACGGGACGGTGGGGATTTATAGTTGAATTATTAGAATACATTAAGCGTCCAAATTAAGGTTGGTATGGTTTTATTTAAAATAAAAATGAATCTTATAGTTCTCTGTTAAAGTGGTACATGGGTGTGCGACTCAAACCACAGGCTAACCATCCCCTGTTTGTGTGGTGTACTGTGCATGTGTAATGGCCACATCGATTAATAGAACTAGCCTCAAACCCGAAAATTAGGACCCTTAAAACTATAGATAGCCGGCAATGTTCTTGTTCGGAGGCTTCATAACCGGCATACGACATTTTTAGCGAAGAAATTAAACGTATTTAATTACCAGACTCCGTGAATCCTCTACAACGACCGCTGGTGCTTATTTGTTTCAAGCGTGTTTGAGGACGGGGGGCAAGAGAAAGAGAGAGAGAGGCTTAATAAGTTAGCAAAACGGAAGCAGTTCACCACTCTTTTTTTTTGTAATACATAAATTTCAATAGGTTCCCACAAGTGCATAAAAATGTAAAAAAGTACGTATAACGCTGTCACTCAATCTCCATGTACAAGTACTGGTAATATTTTCCCCAATGCTCCCTGGTACGGTATGTGAATTCATTCCCGGCTGGATTAGTACGGCAGAAATGTACCGATAATACAGTGTTTTCCTGGTTGTGAAAGAAAAAGGAAAAAGGGTGGTGCTTGCACGATTTTGCTCCAAAAAGGGGGGTTTATTATTAGAGAGGGAGCGGGGCTTAAAAGAGGATTTACGTTAGATATACACAAGCTAGGTTTTACTGAGGTGGGGATGTCGCGTTTATCCAAGTACTGATAAAAATCGCGTTGGCGCGGAAGTGTTTTTCCTTGCGCGTGGTCAAAACAATGCAACGACGTCTCATGTTCGCACTTGTCAGTTTGGTAGGTATTCAATTCGCGCTCGAAAATGCTTTGCCGTGTAACAAAGGACTTTAAATATCAAAAGGCATGAAAGCCTGTAAATGAGAAATACTAAACATGCCGCGGATGTACCAAAATAGTTCACGGGAATCTTTTATCCTAAGGAAAATAGAAACATAAATAGAAACGTAAATAACCTGGTCGCATCATGTAATTTGCGATGATCCTAAATTAGCATAAATTACCATTTTGCTGGCACGTATCAGAGGTCTGGGGGAGGGTAGCAGGTGCGCAGCGAGTTATGGGATTAGAGTTCGTAATTTGTACCCGTTAGGAGGGTGAGACAATCTACGGTCAGCCTTCGCCGTGTATGGGTGACGTTTAGTTTTCTATTCATATCATATTGTGGATACTAGGTTTTACGCTTCTCAAGTGTCTAGATACTTCGTATGGTGACCTTTATTTATTAGTGGAAAGCACGTTTTTAAAATTAGGATACCCTAAAACCCCAAGGGTGGCACCACTGCCTTGGTTGGGGGCACACGTTCCTCGTTTTCTCCACCTGCTGGTTTTTAGGGGTATTCGTGTCCGGCTTTGGTGCATTTGTTCTTCCTTTAATCACGGTTGATATCTGTACATATGTTGAAGTTAAATAAATGGCACGGTGGCTTGGCTGGCCCGCGCGCCCAGACATCATCATTCAGTTGTGTGTCCGGTTGAGTTGTGGAGGCAAAATTTTTATTTTCCCTTCCAATTTATTCCAAATTAACTTACCGAAGAACCAGTCTTCGTTGATAGTCTAATTTCCCAAGGAGATTTCCAGGACGTCTCATTTGACAGTGGGCGGTCGTCTGTCCAAAAAACAGAGGAACACGCAGTAGAAGAAGAGGAAAGTGATACGACCGCTGACCACGAGATCCGGCTTTTCCCTTGTCCAGTTGAAGGATACGTTAGAACCTTTCAGCGCCACCGTAATCTTGAACGACACGTGCACTATGGTAAATGCAAGTTCGTGGAGGAAAAGCCCAGGGGAACTCCCAGATAAAAATAAGGGGGGGTGCTCTTCGTACCTTTTAGGGGTCAAAATTTGTAGATTGGTACCACTTAGGGTGTTAAAATCTAAAATGACCACCGTTAGAATTATCGCGGTACCTTTTAGGGTATTGAGCCGTAAAACATGACAGAATATGACATGTGTTGTTCTCGAAATTTCCGACGAGCACCCCCGTCATTTTTATATGGGAGTCCCTCCCCGGAGAAAAAGCACACCCTTCTGGACAAAGCAGAGGTGGGAAGGGGCCAGTGCACAGCCATTGTCGAAACAGCGGAAGATGCTGTTGGGTGTGATTCTCAAGCTGTGGCAGAACAAGCGGCGTACTCTACTGCTCGTGCCCGCATCATCCAAGAATACCAGCTTGTTTATCCAATCACGCGTGATTCATACAATATATGTGATATGTATGCAACAAGCAAACTGAACAGGCTCAGCATCGCCATGTTGCGGCTTGATATATATGCGGTTACTATGATCTAAAAATTGATGATCTTTCACTGAAAAGTAACGGCACCAGGAGCCCATGATGGGGTCCTGAAAGCACCTTATCTGAAGTTACTCGAAGGTCTTGTAAAATCATGGTCTTGTACTTAATCATCGAATTTCGCATGTATGGAACTCATAAAATAGAAAACCGGCCTCCCCCCTCCCACTCCCCACCACAACCACCACCACAAACACAATATTATCTCTTTAGCAACATTTATTCATCCACGCATGCGGTTCAATTTCCTCCCTTCATCAAAATATTTGCCGGAATATGATTTGAAAGAAGAAAAACTTGGATGTGCGTTGTCAAATTTTCTGCATCTCGCTCAAGCGGTAATGGCCCTCGTCATCAGCTAGACGTTAGGGGAGGGGGTGGGGGGTTGTTGTTAGGGATGGATGTCGCAGTTGCACCAGTTTGTTTCAATAATCGTACAAGAAGAAAGAACCCGCTTATTCGTTTTTAGGACATCTAAACTCATCAAAACAGAAAGATAAAATTTATGAAAGGGAGAGTAATAATCACATAGGAGCGAGTTTCCTGTTTCACTGCATGCATTTCCTGTTTTGCGGCGCGCTTGGCGCTTTAGGTCACGCAATCTTTTCTTTCGGAACAGTTGCAAGCACACCATGAGAAGACAGTTTGTATGTTTTTCGCTCACAATTTGGTACGTATCTAAGTAGAATCAGTGATACTTGTGTCGGAATATAAATAAGAAATGGCATAATTGTGGTTTATTGTAGCAAGAGTTATCGTATTTTGAAAGTATAAATCTAATGTTGATGATGTCGAGACCGGTTTGTCGGCCGTTTGCAGAAAATAGTAAATACAACTTGGACTTTGTCTGTCGCAAAATTAACGCTTACGATTGATTCCAAACAAAATAAACGCCAAAAAAGACACAGTTACTCAAAAGCAAACAAATATTAGCGACATTAGTGATTTTTTGGGGAATGTTGGGCTGTTATGTATTTTAAACGAGCTTATTGTCGATTTAACGCTTTTGAAGGCCGTTAAAAGAATGGCGTGTTTTGACCTTTTGTGTCACCTTTGTTTGGCGCTCAAAAATTTCGTATTTTCGATTGCCCAAAAATTTTATTGCATTTATTTGAGGAAGAAACATTGCTCTTTCTCTGGGTATGACTGATATGGCACTAAGCCATGTACCAAGTTATGATTTTGGCCTCTCGATTTTGCCATTTTTTTGACTCGCGAAAATCGTTAAAATAAGTAAAATTATTAAAAATCTCAAAAATATTAAGTTAACGGTCGAATTGAACAATTTAACATTTAAACTATTGGTGAATGTGTGCTTTTCTTAGTTAGGTATTAACTGGTGGAGATAATTCCATATTGAATTTTTTGGAAATATTTAAGTAATGCGTGGTGTGGAGCCCGTAAAATCGATGCGAGAGCCACCGAACCGACTTTGTCGCCGTTCGCGTAAAATAAAAATCTGATCGAACAGAAAGTTATTTTTCTAGAAAGAGTTTACCTAGACCTATATTCTGACAAAGTTTGGGGATTTTCATTTTTTTCATTTTGCACACCTCCAGGCGATATTTACGGACGGCCGCTCTTAAAAGGGCTATGTCACCTAATTTTAGTATCACTTTGTAAAGCTAAAAAACATATTTGTTTCAGTGGAAACCTACAAATAGTTTTGTTAACAAATACTAAACCAGTGCACAGAAACTAGTATTTCTTATCTTTGGCTGCGGATGGAAATGGATTGCAACTTGAAAAAATTGGCCAATTTTTTCAAGTTCCTCCCAAGCGTTGTGGAAAATTTGCAGAAAAATTTATTATGGTTTGTTCTTCCTTGAAGAAACCACTTGATATTTTCTTTTTGGTGTTCTAAGAGCAATTGTATGTTTGAGCAAAGGTACTTTGTCAACTATTTGCTGTATTTTGTCCAAAACACAGCAAACTCTCGTAACAATGCCCCTTTTTAAGGTTGCCTTTAACTTGTAAAAGGAAGAAAAATCGCCAAAAGTGATGAGAGCGAAGAAATATTAACTAAAGAGACAGCACAATGGCTAACAAAGTCAAAACTACACAATTAAAAAGATTGGCCATTTACAGTCAAACCGGATGTTCTCTTGCGGGCAACTTTGCAAACTACCGCCGCAACATTGGTATTTTGATTGACAGTTTGCTTCGAGCAAGTTGCAACTTTCGCGAGCAAGTTCCTATTTCAAACTTGTTGTCAGTTGCAACTTGCGAATTTTGTGAAAACACGTCCTTCTTCAGTTATGGCTCACGTACGTCGCAATAATACCACCTCGGTTGAGAAAAGAGAGAGAATAATTGCCTTGTGGTCGTCTGGTGTAAAACAAGAACAAATCGCAGGTATTGTTGGATTATCAAGGCAAACTGTATGTAATATTGTAAACAGATTTTTACAACGCAAGACGTATTTTCTCGGTAAATCTGGTTGGAAGGAACGAACAGTTTCTACTCCTGACATCGTAGAGTTTGTGGAATACTGCAAGGTAACAAAACCAAGTACTTTCAATTCAGAAATCCGGCAAATGACAACAAGTTTGAAATAGGAACTTGCTCGCGAAAGTTGCAACTTCCAACTTGCTCGAAGCAAACTGTCAATCAAAATACCAATGTTGCGGCGTAAGTTTGCAAAGTTGCTCGCAAAAGAACATCCGGTTTGACTGTAAATTTCTTGATCGCCTGTCTGACGAAATCAAACTTTTGATGAACTGTAATCCACTTCCATCCTTGCAATCCTGCACTTTATCCCTGAACTACCGCTTATGTTTTGCTCTATAGCATCTTTTTATTCAATTTAGTTGTATACAGTAAAAACCCGCAAGTAAGAACCTGCATTTTCCCAAGTTAGCCCAAACAGGTTCTTACATAAATGGTAATTAGCACAAATTTAGGCTATTTAGGTTCTTATTTTCTGAAGAAAAAAATTACATTGTAGCTAATAGAATTTAGTGGTATTCAGCCTATATGTATCAATAACAATTTTATTTGATTGTCAACATTGGCATTTGCAATTGGAGTAATGAGGCACCTGTGTCTCCAAAGAGGATCCAAAATGTTGACCTACTTTTATTTGCCCAAGTGTACTGTACACATTTTTTTATATAGATTTTAGAAAATAAGAACCTGTTTCAAATTTTAGGCCAAACAGGTTCTTGTATAGAGGGGGTCTAACTGGAAAATTCTAGCCTAACAGGTTCTTAAAAACTAGGTTCTTACTTGCGGGTTTTTACTGTATATGGTGGTATTTGGCGATACAACATGGAAATACGATGAGCGAAAATTTTGTTATTTCGATGAATTTGGTCAACGTAAAGAGATTTAAAAGCTGGCGTTTCGAGCGTTTCGTAAGAGCGAATCAAGGAATTGGGACTACAACACTGAGGGCGGAATTTTAAGGCTACCGTTTTTCTTTGCTCTTTTTGTGTAACAATTGTTTTTGAAAGAGATTGAACTGATTAGGAGCATTTCTGGAACCTCTCAATTTATCTTCCTGATGTTTTATCACATTATAGGGGTTAAACAGCCAGTCCATTTGATGTTTGCTCTCGATACCCAAACTATGGATGAGCTCAAAGTTGTTGAGAAATCTAAAAGATTCTTCAAAGATCTCGGCAACAGATTCCAGATTCCACAGGAAGGAATTACACACGGATTCTTGAAGTTTGATCTTAGTGGAACTGCCAAGATGGAGTTCATAACGTTTTACAATTACATCGCTTTACCGGCCTACGTTAACACACTGCAGAGTACTGAAAACAAAACCACGCTGGATCAGGCGATGAGAGATTCTGTGCCTGGTCTGCTGAACAGCTTTGAGTACGATCGCCGGCTGAAAGACAGTCAATATCCTAAGGTATGGCGTTATCTTCAAAGATTATAGAACGCTTTTCTTTTGGATATCATAATATTAAAACTCCGTCTCCTCACAACAGGCGACAGAATAGTTTCGAATAGTTGTACTGGACCCTTGGCAACTTCGTCCGCATGGTCTTCTCCGCTTTAGTTTTAAAATGGCGGGGCGAAAGGAGAAATCTTTGGACCGTGACACATGTCACATGCCTTCTTTGGAGAATTGCCGGCAATAGTCCTTTTTACAGTTGTGTGCTTGGTGACCTTGCCTTTGGGTGGAAGCGAGGCTGGAGGTGACCTTGCTTTGATACAAACCTTTCTGCCTTTCATATGTTAATAATGCTTTTCTCATGCTAACTAGCTAAATTTACATCTGAAAAGCTCCAAGGTCTGTATCAAAGCAAGGTCACTCCAGCCTCGCTTCCACTCAAAGGCAAGGTCACCAAGCACACAACTGTAAAAAGGACTATTTGCAGTCAAATTTGTTTTACTGCAATCTGGAACCCTGTTTCAACAAAACACTCCACGATTCTTAGAGTATTTTAGTAGGTTAACGCTCGTTTCCACATCTCAAACTGACTCTTCCTTTTCACCTAAAGTTACATGAAGTAAAACCTATTTCACATTTTCAGAAAAAAATTAGAAAAAAGATCAGAATAGTGTATGCCTCGAACCCGAGTCGTTCGCTTCACTGTAACTAATATCCTTATCGGTATCCACCATACCAACCTGGACTAGCTGCCGGGAGCTGTAATTTTTAACATATTTATAGTTACCCATAACAATAAATGAAAGCTAACCGTTTTTAAATCAGTACTTAACCTTAAACATAGATCAATGCTAAACCCCAAAACGCTACTTTTTGCTTAACCGGAGCTCTGTTCTCTCAGTTCTCTGCCCAATAAATGGGGTTCTGTTCTCGTGTACGTCAGTACTACGGTATAACGATAAAAGATATTACGTTATGTAAACCTTCATAAGGTGTCCAACGTCAGTTTGAGATATGGAATTCTCTGCCCGACCGCCATTTTGAAACCGGAGAAGAACCTGGGGACGAGGTTGGGCCTTTGGAACCGGCGCCGTTTTAAAAATTTCAACCTCACTGATTTGTTCTCATCTTTTATACCGCCAGGCTATAATACTTATCACAGATGGAAGCAGTGTGACCTCTCCGCAAGGCCTTGCAGGCATATCTAAGTCTTTGAAGACAGCAGGAATCAAAGTGGTTGTCGTTGTTGTAGGAGATACAGGACTGGAGAATATCAGACCGTTAGCTTCCGGAGACAAATTCATTGTGGCCGTGGGATCACCTGATCGACTGAAGGTCAAGGTTCAACAGACAGTGGACAAAATAATGCAAGGTGACTTGACCGTATTTCTCGTCTTCGATAAATCGCCCTATTTCGAATAAGCGCCCCCTATGTGTCGGGAAATATGATACAGTTGAACCTCTATTTTCGACCACATCTCCTAAGCGGCGGCCACTTTTCCAAAATATCAAATTTCTTTCAGTCAAATCACTATTGGGGGTTTGCACATGATGACGTCATAAAAAAATAAAAAATCTAAACTATACATCTTACAAAGCGGTTTCTAACATGGTATTTGGGTACCGATATTACAATCCTTCAGAAAGATTTTAGGTTTTAACGATGTTTTGCTTCTGAATTTTAACGATTTCAATTGTGTCACGCAATTCGTCACGCTATTTCAGATAAGCCGTTAAAATAAACAAAATTGAAGCAGTTGAAAGTTATGTTTTACATTATAGATGCTTATAAGACGATTTAATGGAACTTATAGTGTATACAATATTTTGTGATGAGATTTTGGGCGTAATTAAGACCTTGAAATTTTGGCCGCCATGTTGGTGCCCCTAAGTGGTACTAAGCGGGGCACCAAGATGGCCGCTCCATACATTTCTTACTAGAAATGTCTGATACTCGTTTCCCTATGACTCTTAGAACTTTCAAGAACGAAATGCTCTTGCGCTTCAAAATTTGGCCCCGATGTGTGGTTTTAAACTCTATGCAATTGTATGAACATTTTAGGATCTAAATCTGCTTTTTAATGTTTCTGAATTGTGATATGACTTAAGTGAAAACACCTAATAGTCGAAACTTCTCATAAGCGACCACCTCCCGTAAGCGACCACCTTGCCTTTGGAGGTATAACTGTATAATTACGAACGCCTCTTCAATAAAAATAAGTTAGAAACCGTGGTGCATGAGGTAATAGAAGGTGGAATTTACACCCTTTTACTACCAAGGAAAGAAATAAATTGGCCAACTTTCAAATAGGCTCGATTACCAGCCGCTGTTCGGGAAACGAGCCCGCGCTCTCAGAGACCGGACGCGAGAAAGCGGCGGAAATCGAGCCTAACTTTCAAACCAATATATATTTTGATGTTGAAAAAGCAAAAATGCGAAATTGTAAAAACGCGCTTCGGGAGATTTTTTGAGGAAATGCAGAATTTTGTTGAACTTGTAAATTTTATATGAATTTGCAATGGTAGTCATATGATTTTAGGTACTGTATGGAATATCTAAAGCCCCGTTTCATCATGTTTAAATGTTGTTTAGTTTGTTTCCAAAGTTTTCAATGTACACGACTAAAACTTCCTGGAATGGCAATAAAAGTCAATAAAGCTTATTTTAGTATAGATTTCACTCCAAATATTATGGGACATATAACGGAGGTATTTTTTTAAACCTGTTTGAAACTAAACAACATTTACAGTCAACGCACTTAACGCATGAACGCAATTAGATTAAGGATTGTATTCTTTGCGTGTATATTCCATTCTTAAATTAGATTACTGTAACTTCGCAGATAGCTTCCAAGATAAGAATTCATAATTAATCATTTCAGAGTTGACCTTTGGGGAACGTGGTCAATATGGCAGAAGAAATTCTTTTAAAGATTAATCTTAAAAACAAAATTCATGATTCGATAATAGAATATAAGATACGAAATATGAGTAAATATTTCGAAAAATGAAATCGAAGAATGACCTAATCGATGAATAGTTGAAGATGTGCGTCCATGCGTGAAGTGCGTTGACTGTGAACATGTTTAAGGGGTTATTCACATGATACCGGAATGACTTTCATTCTGGAACGAGTTCATTTCATCTCCATATATTTCTCTGTATCTGTTTATATGATACCGAGACGAAATTTTGTTCCCGTACAGGTCATTCCGGAATGAGTTCACTCCGGTTTTCCATCCGAATGAAATTCTCGTTCAGGTATGACATTTTATCCTGGTATCATGTAAACTGAAAACGAACTTCGTTCCAAGATGAAAACCGCAAACTGTGTAGTCTGGGGCGAGTGGCTCATGCGTATCGTTGCGCGAAACTTGCGCCATCTTTGTTTTCTGATCTGGCGCGAAAACCACGCAAGCGAGAACGCTTTAGGCTGAGCCGGTCGATTTTGTCATGTGAATACAGTACGTACTTCATTTTGGAACGAAACTTATTCCAGAATGAAACTCATTCCGGTATCATGTGTATAGCCCCTAACACTTAGGGGCTATACACATGATACATATAGCCCCTAACACTTAGTGTGAACGGCGAACAAAAACCAATCAAATCTCTCATTCATTTCACACTGCTGTCCTTATTGTCAGATTTCGACACGTGTGAATGGAAGCGCTGTAATTTCTACTCCAAGTGCGTCAAAGGCAAGGTTACGAAGTGCGAGTGCAGCCCGCTGACCAATAATGCCAACAGTCCACTGTGCGGCTCAGACGGGAAGTCGTACCGTAACTTAGATGCGATGCAATTAGCTGCTTGCAAAGAACAGAAGTGGATTACACCGAGGCACAGGGGAAGTTGTGTTACTAGTAAGTCTAAAGTCTGTTTCTTAGTTGCTTGAAACCATCCCCAGAAACATGAACAAGGAAAAAAAAGTCCGTTTCTGAAAGTAGCATTCGTCCTCTTGAGATCGCAATTGTTGTCACTTTATTCGGTTCATGCTCACGTACAATTTACAAGTAATCATACTTACAGTTCATATAAATCAGTATTGGTGCACGATTATTAAATAAAGACCAAAGAATTCACCTCAGAATAACAAACAGCACCACAGAAAATTACTCTAAGTAGCTTTCCTTTCAATTATTACAATTTAGGATTTCATTCACAGATTCAAAAGTTAGAACCACCTTGTACAGCATAATAAACAGTACCACAGGAAAGTACTGCTCAGTAGCTTTCATTTGAATGGTCACACTTTAGGATTTCATCTACAGACTCAAAAGTTAGAACCACCTTGTGCAGCATAATAAACAGTACCACGGGAAAGTACTGCTCAGTAGCTTTCATTTGAATGGTCACACTTTAGGATTTTATCCACAGACTGAAAAGTTAGAACCACCTTGTGCAGCATAATAAACAGTACCACAAGAAACTAATGCTCAAAACCTTTTGTTTGAATGGTCACACTGTAGGATTTCATCCATAGATTTAGAACTTAGAATCACCTTTCATTTCGATTGCCACAATTTAGGATGTTTACCAACAGACTTAAAAGTTATAACTTCATTACATCATTAAAGGTTTAACTCTGGAACGAAAAAAAAATTCGTTCGTGACGCCGATTCTCAACCTTGTTCCCAGGGAACGATGTTGGTCGATTCTTTTAATGAACACATTTCATTTCCTAACATTTATAAAAACCTAAAAATTTTCTAAAACATTAAATTCATTATTTCTACATCGTTATTTTTTTCCACCTTTGTATTTGTTTTTCAAAACGCTTCTCATAAGAATTTCTATTATTTATTTCATTCATCATCTCACAGTTCTTTCATTTATATACATCACCAAGAACGCCATTTACATTTTTATTCGCTGAAGAAGGCAGCAGTACGCTACCGAAACGTCCATATTTTTAAAACTACAACCAGTGTCAACTTTTTACTCTTTTAATATATAGATTTATATCCTTCAGATCCTTCCTGCGACAGTCTAGAGTGCAGATATTACTCATATTGCACGGTCCCACCCTCTGGAATAGCCACGTGCAAGTGCCCCGATCCAGCGGCCTGCGGTGTCTCCAGAAACCGTGTGTGTGGGACAGATGGCTTGACATACGATAACATCTGTCAGCTGACATCTGATGCGTGCAAGAGGTACCATGAGGTCAGGGTTCTACATGCCGGGCTGTGTATACGTAAGTAATGCCACAGGCTTACCATCCTCTGTTTGAACGGTGTTTTTTTTTGAAACGGTAGTGTCGCAGCTTTTAGAAGCCTCAATTTTCATTGGCCTTGTAAAACACAGCTGCTATTATTTTTAGGGTTAGGGTCCATTGTTGTGTTGTTTGTCCTATTGTTATCTCTAAGGGTGGCAAGCCAATGGTGTGAGACCTTCTAAGAGCTGCGACATCACCCTTTTGAAACGGCTGTCACAGCTATCACAGTATCGGTTTTGCTTTAAAAAACCAAAAGACATATCTATATCAGGGGAAAAACAAAAATAATGTTCCAGGTTTGTCTAAACTTATTCTACTAGTGCTCTAAATAACTGTCTTGGGTTGCAGATGGCTAGGAGGGAAATGGATTGCAACTTTTCCTCGTGTCTTGGAAAACTCGCTAAAACTTTGATTATGCATGGTTTATTCTTTCTTTGGAAAATCACTTGCATTTTAAGCATTTCGTGTTCAACAAAGGTTCTTCGTTTTAATTTCTTAAAATCAAATCAAAATCCCCATGACAAAACTGAGTTTTTTGTTACGTACTGTAAAAGACTTTGTTAACTTCTGTTCTGTGGTGGTGATTTGTTGGTGATTTGGGTCTTGCAAGAGCAGTATTTTTTAGACAATATGTACTTATTGACTAATTGGGAGGGCCGGATGGGAAAATATTTAGCTCGAGGTCATGGCGTACAGACCGAGGGCAGCGAGGTCAGTGCGCCATGACCGAGAGCCAAATATTTTCCCATCCGGCCCGACCTAACTTAGTGGAAAAGTATTTTATCATATGACCAATTTGGAGACAAAATTGCTTGAAATTTTAACTCGCGAGGCCGTACGCTTTTGTAGTAAAGCCGTACGGCTTTTTCCGTCCCCGCTCGCGCAAATGCGTACGGCCCTCATACGGGACTTTCATGAATGGTTTTGTGAGTTTTTAGTGAGTGAAACAGTTTTTTAAATCGCAAAAGCAAGACAAAAAGAACAACACTGTAATCAGGTTACGCTCCGGCGAAGTGGGTGACCTGTGGCTTGTGGGTGACTTGTGGCTCGTGTGTGACTTTACTCGAAAAGCAATCATGCACATTGCATTCGTCTCATCGTATTTGCATTTGTACCTTAACAGAGAAACCAATTGACCTGGTATTCGCACTGGGTGGAGCAGGTCGAATCATTCAGGACACTTTCCAGAAGCAAAAAGACTTCATCAAACAATTCTTGGACACCTACGCTGTTTCTGCCCCTGGCGTACATATCTCCATCATCAACTATGGCTCGGGCGAGATTCTCGCCGAGTTTAAGAACTATGATACTGACAACCTCAAGGATAAAGTAGATAGGGTGAGGCTAACGCCTGGAGGAACAGTAGAAAGTGCTTTACGAAGCGCTCAGCGCCAAGTGTTTGGAGATTCTAAGTTGCTCAGGTCGTATGCCATAAAAGCCTTGATTGTGCTGACTGGAGAGAAAGTGAACGAAGGGGATCGAGGACTACGTGATGCTTCGTCAGCGCTGACTAGTAAAGGAATCAAGATTGTGGCAGTTGCAGTGGGTAGGACTCCAGATAGAAACAAGATGAGGATTTTTACCTCCGGAGAGGAATATGTGTTCGACTTTGCCCGAAATGGAGATTTGCCGTCGTTAGTGCCAAGGGTGTATGAAGTAATCATAAAAGGTAACTAACACTACCATAAATCGTGGATGACAGGACCTGTGTAAAGCGGGAACCCATGCCTCGTCCCAAGGCGCAGGTCTAGCGCCATGAAACAGGGTGTACGGGGCGTCGTGGGAAGGATCAGTCCCACAGTTCCACGCGCACCGCGCCTGGCGACAAGGCAGTGGGGACCCTGTGTTGGCAAAGATAGTGGTCGAAGCTTCGGTATTTTACTCGCAAAATACTGTAAGCTTACGCTATCTACCTCTGTTAGATGAACACCTCTATTATTAACCCGTGAATACGCGCAAGCGTAATGAACGGGTTATCGGTAATGGTGGCTAATTCACTCACTCGCTCACTCGCTCACTCGCTCACTCGCTCACTCGCTTACTCGCTCACTCCTTCCATCAGCTGTAAACTTAGTGACGTAAAGCTTTGTTACGAATGCGTTTCGTAACAAGAACAAAGCGAATCCAGCGATAACAATAACAGTAAGGGTAAACGAATATAAACAACAATAAGCTTAAAGATGTTTCGCATTTGGAGTCTTTAATGCAACATTAAAATCGATTTAAAAGGATTTTTCAACCGAGACATGCGTTTTGATGCGTATCTACCTTGAAATGATACAATTTACTCTTAACTAAGCGTGTGTTCCACGATGGTCGGGTGGTTTAGTGCCGGGAATGGTAGTCGGGAGGCACGAGTTCAAATCACGTTCAGGATCCTTTTTTGTTTCTTCTTCAGACTGGATATTATGAAAGTGATATTCTTTTTTTTTTTTTTTTGCTTTCGTCAAAAATCCTTACATTTAATTTTAAAAAAATATCGAACCGTCAGTGTGAAAACGTAAGCTGACCGCAATATTGCGTTACGCGTCAGCATTTCTTATTCACCGGTTGGGCTCTTAGGAGCCTTTGATAGTTTTTAATTGATATTGCTTTTGTTACATTTTATATGGTATATAATGTCGAGGGCCACTGGTTTGTTAGTATATTTATACTATTTTTGTGCTATCCTCGTTGAATAAAGTCTTGACATTAGGTTTGACTTACAGCGGAACTCTATTACAGCACAAAACACAGAACTCTGACCGCATTAAATTAATTTTCATACTTTTGTGAAGTTCGACTATCCAATCAGGTTTTAAGGATATCTTCTAAAAAACCAACTCAAGACCACGGGTGAACTTCAAATAAAGACGTTTTATTATTTATATGGTCGGTAACGTAAGGGTAATTTAGTTTCTTCCACTTTTTCAGATCCATGCGAGAAGAGAGTCTGCGAACACTATGCACAGTGTGTTTCATACGATGATGGAAAGACCGAGTGCGCATGCGATGACCAGTGTGCTAAAGTTGAAGATCCCGTATGTGGAACAGATGGCCAGGATTACACTAATGAGTGCGTTCTCAAGGCTACGGCTTGTCGGGAGAGTCGAGATCTGGCAGTGGCCGATAAGAGACCTTGCGGAGGTGAGATCAGTTAGGCACCTTTCTGTTAAGTACTTTTTTTTATGAATGAACCTAGGGTCTGTTTCATCTCCTTGTAAGCGTTGTCTTATACTTTGCACACCTAACACCTAACATATTCTTTACTAGTAAAGGAACTATTCATAATTGAAAGCTTATCCCGGAGAGTAAGGCAGTGAGTCCAGTCAGTCAGTCAGTCAGTCAGTCAGTCAGTCAATCAATCAGTCAGTCAGTCAGTCAGTCAGTCAGTCAGTCAGTCAGTCAGTCAGTCAGTAAGTCAGTCAGTCAGTCAGTCAGTCAGTCAATTTATGTCAGTCAGTCTGTCCGTCAGTCAATTTATCTAGTCAGTCAGTCAGTCTGTCAGTCAGTCAGTCTTACAGTCAATTAGTCAGTCAGTCATTCCTCATGCATTAAGATAGTCAGTTAGTACAGTCAGTCAGTCAGTCAGTCGGTTAGTCAGTCAGTTAGTACAGTCAGTCAGTCAGTCAGTCAGTCAGTCAATCAGTCAGTCAGTTAGTACAGTCAGTTAGTACAGTCAGTCAGACAGTCAGTCAGTAAGTAAGTTAGTTTACCAAGCAGTCTTTCAGCCACCGTTCAGTCAGTCAGTCAGTCAGTCAATCATCCAGTGAGCCAGCCAGCACACCAGTCTGTCTTTATATTCAGCGCATTCAAACAAATAGCTGTTTGTTATCTTTTCAGCCTGTGTTCATGCCATGGACATTGGCATAATCATAGACTCGTCCAGAACTGTTGGATGGCATAACTTTGAGACCCTAAAGAGCTCTCTTGCTAAGCTAACAGAGTACTTCCACGTGTCAAAAGAAGGAACACACTTTGGCTTAATCCACTACAATGAAAACGCCACGCTGGACTTTGACTTCACCGACGCCTCTCTCCACGACCTTGAAACACTTAAGGAAAGAATCATGGACGTTGATTATGACCCAGGCCTCACGCGAACAGACAAGGCGATTAAAATGGCGAATGAGAGGCTGTTTACTAACAGGGGTGGGGCCAGGAAAAATGTCCCAAAGCTGTTGGTTGTAGTGACCGATGGGAAGACCAGTGGAGGGTCTGCTCCTTATCAAAGCGTTTTGGCGCCACTGAAGGTGACATTCTTTTATTTAAAAAATAAACCTGCAATGTTTGTTATTGGCTTAGCTGTGTAAATAATCAATACATCCCTAGAGTACCCAAATCAAAACTAGAAAACGACTCAAAGTTCATTCATGTTTCACCAAATATAACACGCAAACAAGAGAGCGAAACACATTACATTGCTTTATCACAAAGAATGGTAAACTTTAAAATCTGGAAGGAGTTGGTCAACACAATTTCTTAACCCTTTGTTTAAGGATGTTAATCAGAATGGGAAACACTGAGCGACACAGCCGCGCATGGCGCGAACTTGTCCTTGACATCATGATCACTCATCTTCATTCCATCGTTAACATTGGGCCATCGCTATTTCCTCCAGGGGGATTTTTTGCCTTTTCCCAGGGCATTCGATTCTCTTCAGTTCTGAATAAAGGGTTCATCGCCATGTTGTTACTAGGCTGCATATCTTGCGTTTGAGTTAGGGTTCAGGGCTTGACGTGAACAACCTCGTCTCCGGACCTTCTCAGGATTCAAAATGGCCAGGGGGGGGGGGGGGGGGGGGGGGGGTGGGGAGGGTGGGGGGTAGAAACCCCTGGACAAAGCTGACAAAATACTCCAAAAATCCGAGAGTATTTGCCGCGTTAAGCGTGATGAAATGTGTTCGTTTCGTTTGAACAACGATTTCAGATAACTAAAAAACAAACACGGCTACCAATCGCTGAAAATCAAGTGAACCTCATCGTGTGTCACGTGAAAAAATACTCCATAATTTTTGAAATATTTTGGCGTCCAGGAGTTTCCAGGCCCGCTCCACCGTTTTAATAGCAGAGAAGGCCCTGGGGACGAGGTTAGGCTTGACGTGCATTCCATCGCGGTCAAACGTCCGAGGCGTTTTTCGTTTTATTTAGTGGGATTTTATTTAGTATTAAATGGAAATATGGTAAGGATGTATAAAAAAGTTAGTTGACGTTACTATCTTTTAATTTTTCTCAAAATGATGAGCCTTTTTCCTTTGAAAACTGACCAAAACTCTTTGCGCCTGATCAAAATTATGTTGGCAAATGGCGCCGACAATTCTGCAGTTCACAGTTTTTAAACGCTTAGAACTTTTTTAGTAAACTTTCAAAACGTTGGTAAAGTGACAGTGTATTGGCAATATATTAAACTTTAAACAGTGAAAGTGACAACCTTAACTTTGAAGTACTTTGCTTAGCTTTTGCAAATTTCTCTCGTTTGACCGCGGTGGAGACGTGCATTGTTGTGTGATCTCGTATCTCATGCTCTCTTGCTAAATGCAATTCATTGTTGATTGCAGACAAAAGGAGTACAAGTCATGGCAGTGGGGGTTGGAAGTGGAGCTGACATTAATGAGTTGAGAAGCATCGCCATGGAAAATCCTGAGAATGTCATGAAGTTAAGCTCTTTTGATCAGCTGGCAGACAGTGTCAAAAATCTCACCAGGGAGATATGTCAAGGTATAGTTAACAAGATGTTTTAAGGTCTTTGTCAGAATATCGACCATAGTGAGCGGGGGGGTTGGTGGTACAACATAACTCAAAATAAATAAATGAGTAAATAAAATATGAAAGCACAGAATATGTCATGAAATTCAGGCATGCAGACCTAGGGAATAAATATTAGCTCAGACGTCTTAACAACAGCGATGAAGTTCTTAAAACTTAATATGTTTTGTACTTCATAAGATAAATGTATTTAATAAGATAAATGGTAGCGTAATGCGCGACACGCGTTATCCGCGACATGCGCGCAATACGCGACACGCGTGGGAAGTGGCAACTAAACAAAACAATTGTGTTTTACCTTCTCAGCGATCGAACCACTTAACCTTGTTTTTGCGATCAACGCAAATGGTAAATCGGCCAAAGATAACTTTGACCGAATGACCAACACCATCACCTCAATCATCGACTCTTACGGGCAAAGGAAAATTAACTACGGATTGATTGTGTACGGCAACACGGCGGTGTCACGGATCCAACTGACAGAGAAATTCACCGATGGGGATGCACAGCTCAAGAGGTACGTGAAGATGGTACAACGAGGCAGCGGTGGCGCGGATTTGGCCGCCGCCCTGGAGAATGCAAAGGATTTGTTCAGCGGAGAAATACCCAAAGGTCGTAACGTGTTGGTTGTTATGACGGATAGTAAAGCGACTGGAGACAAGTCGAAGATGCAGCCCGTTGCAGACGAATTGCATGAAATGCGTGTTAAGATAATTACGGTTGCTTTTGGAGAAGAAGCGGATCGCGGTGAATTGCGGCCATTATCCCCAAAGAAAGATAACAACCTACAGGAAGACTCCGATGAAAGCTCCAAGCAACTTGGAAATAGGATTATGACAGAGGCTGTCAAATGTAAGTTTTCTGTCTGTTTTTGGGCGAGGTATAAGACACATAACCTTCAGATAGTGGGGAGCAAAGGATAGGCGGCGCGCGAGGAAAAAATAGTGCGAGTGCTGACGGAGAGGGTTAGATGACTCGAAAGCTGCTCCCGGTCAGCACAATCTGGAAGCTCCTTATTACGGACACCAGAAGAATAAAGCTGAATTATGTTCATTTTTACCCTTCGCCGGATAAACTAATAACACAACTGGTGAAACACCATCTGTTAGAGAGGTTCGACTGTACTACACATTGGGTGTGAAGTAAACTTGGATTCTTTAATCCTTTAATACCCAAGAGTGCCAACGATAAAAATTCATATAAAATCCCAAATTTCATTTTGTCAAATAAGTACTGCTAAAGAGGTTTCATTGGAATGGTCACATCATAGGATTTCATCAACAGACTCAAAATTTAGAACAAATGGTACGTACCATGCAAACGTACTGCTGAAGAGGTTTCATTTGAATGGTCACACCATAGGATTTCATCCGCAGACTCAAAAGTTAGAACAAATGGTACCATGCAAAAGTACTGCTGAAGAGGTTTCATTTGAATGGTCACACCATAGGATTTCATCCACAGACTAAAAAGTTAGAACAAATAGTACCATGCAAAAGTACTTCTTAAAGGGTTCATTTGAATGGTCACATCATAGGATTTCATCCACAGACTCAAAAGTTAGAACAAATGGTACCATGCAAAAGTACTGCTGAAGAGGTTTCATTTGAATGGTCACACCATAGGATTTTATCCACAGACTCAAAAGTTAGAACTACATTATATGTCGCCATAACTGACTCTGGGAGTGAAAATGTTGACTCTTGTTTTTCTTTTACCATTTTAGCCATGGAATATGTTCCTTTAGTGGATCTAGGCTTTGCACTAAGTGCCTCCGCCGCTGACGCCAATAAAAACTTCGACAAAATGAAATCCGTCATCAACTTCATCGTTGACCAGTATAGCATAAGCCGCGTTAGATATGGCGTGGTAGTTTATGGCGATGATGCCAAGACCAGTATTGGATTCCAGCAAGTCTTTCCTAAAGACGAAGAATTGAAGCGATACCTTGCAACAATTGCTCCTGCCTCTGGCGGCTCAAGCTTGGAAACAGGGCTAAAAGAAGGCAAGGAGATGTTCAGATCCAGAGGTGTGCGTCCAAACGCGCGGAAAGTTCTCGTAGTCTTCACCGACAAGAAGTCGACAGGCGATGAGCAGATGGCTAAGGATGCAGCGCAGGAGCTTAAAGACCAGGGTATTAAAGTGATTGCTGTTGCACTGGGGAGTGAGAGCGACCTGACGGAACTGAAGGATGTTGCCACTGACCGGCGTCACGTGATTCCTGCCAAGAAGACTGACGATTCTGAAGAATTGGCCGATGAAGTCATGGAACTTGCCTTTAAAGGTACCTGGAGCTTAGACCGTTTTACAAATACGGCAGTCACGTTGAATTTGTCTTCTCCTCCTGGGTATCCCATTATGACCATTTAAATTAATTGTTAACAAAGGAATATATGGGATGCCAAGGGGACAAAATCAATGTGACTGCACTTCTGCAGCGTGTGGTCGCATTCAAATTCAAAATAATCATTCTATTGCTTTTATCTTTAAGAAATCCCAGACGTTCCCACCATGGACCTCGCCTTTGCCTTAAGTGCTGCAGCGGCCGATGCGAGCACAAACTTCAAACTGATGAAAGACACAATCACTGCCTTTGCTGACATGTATGGTATGTCCAAAATCAAATATTCCGTGATAGCCTACGGCCAGACGCCGAGGAGGTGGTTTGACTTCCAAAGCCAACCATCCGATCTGGAGGCTCTCAAGAGAACGGTAGATGGAAACCCCAGGGAGGGAGGGGTAGTGGCTTTGGACAAAGCTCTAGAGGAAGCGAAGAAGTTGTTTGATGGGAGTAGACCACATGCACGTAAGGTGAGAAATGTCAGATTCTCACTTTTAGTAATTGTTCGAACCCAACTTAATACAGTCAAACCTCTATTAAGCGGTCACCCTCGTTGAATAGCCAACTGATCGCTTAAAAGAGTCCAAGTTTACAGTAAATGAATGTACAGTCAAACCTATATTAAGCGGTCACCCTCGGTGAATAGCGAAATGACCGCTAAATAGATCGTAGAGGTGACGCCTAAAAGAGGTCAAGTTTACAGTAAATATGGGGAGCGATTTAATTCCGGGGATTTGTTAAGTGATCGCTTTATAGAGGGTGACCACTTATTAGAGGGCCGCTTAATAGAGATTTGACTGTAATTACGATGTCGGGGTTGAACGACGTACAAATTTCAGGTCGAATTGTTTTACTTTAGCAGCAGTCCGCCCCCCGATCCCGTAAAGAGTAATATTTGCTTCATAATAATCATCGTCTAATGGCAAATCATTCGAGTAATTCCTAGAATTAGAAAGATAGGTCTTGAAACGTCGAACGAACGAGTGAACGTGCTTAATGATGATTATATTAATTTAGTAAACGGTCACAAAAACCAACAAGTAGAACTACACTCGAGAGCGCTTAAACAAGAAGACACATAAAGACCAATTATTCTAATAATGAGAGCCACTTGCCTGGTTTGTGCTTTTAGGAAAATACGCAAATCTGGCCCCGGTTGTTCAAAAGGTGGATAGCGCTATCCACTGGATAAATCGCTATCCAGTGGATAAGTATTAACAAAATCCTTCGTGTTATCCACTGGATAGTGATTTATCCGGTGGATAGCGCTACCCACCTTTTTGAACAGCCGGGGCCTGAAGTTTACTCCATCGTCAAGGCGGTTAAGAGCAAAGAGAGGACCTCTTATTGCGGAAAACCAACCTTTTTATGGGAATCCGGATACCCATACGAGCACCTATTGTCCACCGCTTCTGACAATGACCCTTTCTTGTCTTACAGAAACCCAATTATTTGCTCCTAAACTGAACACTGTATAACGGTAGTTATATGCGGTAAGGAGGGTGACAATATTACAATCGATTACTCCCAGAATTGTACTCCACTCAGTTCAATTACTATTACTTATTGTTAGAGCGGTTTTCAATTGCGTTTGGTAAAACCAAAACCAAAGTAATTACTCTGACCAATCACAGCAGTCGTAAACACTCCAATGAACCAATCAGAGCTCGAAGCAATTACATGTCGGCGGCGCCAAGCGCGGGAAAACGCGTGCGAGCAAGTCACGATTGGTTTTGGTTTTACTTATGATTGGTCGAGAAAGTGGCACGAGATTTTTTAGCCAATCACAAAGCGTAGCAATGAAAAACCAAAGCAATTGTGTAATTACTTTTCACACTCAATTGAAAACTGCTCTATTATTATTTTTAGTATAATTATTACATTAGTGGAGGTTCGACTTTACTTATTCTAAATCATTTGTTTTGGCTCGTGTTGTTTTTGTTAGGTTCTTGTTGTTTTCACTGACAAGAAATCTGGCTCAAGCTTAGCTGATGTGCAAAACGCAGCCAAGCCCCTGGAGAATGCTGGGATAACAGTGATTCCAATAGCCGTAGGTGATGAGGCGGATGTAAAAGAATTGGAAAAAATTACTCCGGACAAGAACAACATCATAGAACCACCAGATGACACTACACCAGATGACTTGTCTAAAATGATCATGGACACAATTCAAACAGGTACTTATTTATTTCGATAACAATTCAATGATAATTGAACTGCAGTGTAAACAAGGCGTTATACGTTTGATAGACGTCAAAACAATGATAATCAGTGGCAGATCCGGGCTCCATCGTAAAGGGGGAGGGGGTAAATGGGGATGGGGATGGGGAGGGGGGGGGGGGGGGGGGGGGGGAGGCATCCCCCGTGCCTCTCCCTTAGATCTGCCACTGAATTAACGCTACGGTACGATTTGGTTCCTTTCTGATTCAAGTCATTTTTTGTGTGTAGCCGTACTACCCGTGCCAGAAGTTGACCTTGGATTTGCTCTCAGCGCCACGAGTGCCTTCCATAACGAAACCTTCAAGCTGATGAAAGACACAATCAGCTATATCATCGACACTTACGGCACACAGAAGATTCACTACAGTGTTCTAGTGTACGGCGAAACGGCCACAACGGATATCAACTTTGGGCAGACTCCACCTTCTCCTGAACAGCTCAAGGAAGCGATAGAAAAACTCCCCGTTAGCATAGGCACCCCAAACTTGGCTGAAGCACTGGAAGAGGCAGTGAAAATGTTTCAAGACGATAACAGGCGACCGTTAACACGCAAGGTGAAGAAAATAACAAATTTTACAACTACTTCACTGCCAAAATCACACAGGTTCAAGACTGAAAAAAATCTCATATTTGTGTTTTCCAATTAAACGAAAGTGAATAGTTTGAATGGTCACACTTTAAGATTTCATTCACAGACTCAAAAGTTAGAACCACCTTGTGCAACACAATAAACAGCACCACAGAAAAGTGGTGCTCAATAGTTTTTATTTGAATGGTCACACTTAAGCATTTCATCCACACACTCAAAAGTTAGAACCACCTTGTACAGCACAATAAACAGCACCACAGGAAAGTGCTGCTCAATAGCTTTCATTTGAATGGTCAAACTTAAGGTAATTCCCTCGAAAAGGATCTTATACTGAACTCTTTTTCAAACTCGGTACGATTGATAACCATGCTTAGAAGATTCAAAAAATGCAATAAAAAGAGAGGGTCACAGTGCTTGTTTTTACACTGTACTCCCGTTATTTATAGCGACCTTTATAATTGCGCGAAAAATGTTCGAAACTCGAACGTCGAGAAAGGGATTGTTATTACCTGCAGAAACTATCATTACTATTGAAATTTTAACATTAATTTATTTGATTATACAACATTCTTTCAGGGAAGACATTTCAAATTGCCCGGAGGAAGGAAAATCACATACTCCTCATTGGCTCCAAATACAGAGTTTCACGCGATTAACACAGAATTAATACAAGTTCTACCACTAAACTTTTTTTCTGCTTTAAATATGTTTTTATAGTCCTATAACGAGTAAATTACATTAATAAAAAATAGGGGTCACCGTGCTCGTTTAGGAGAAAACAATCTCTTATTCATTTGGCCAACTTATCCTCAAAGGAAACCTTCTTGGTTCGGACTGTGCGCGCGCTCGCGCTAATGACGCAAGAAATTATGCGCAGTACGTGATGCGTAATGCAATACTAAGGAATGACCTTAAGCATTTCATCCACAGACTCAAAAGTTATAGAAGCACATTTTATGTCCTAAGTTTTGAAAAGATTAATACAAATTCTCCATGTGCTGGACTTATGTTTACAACACTGAGTTATGCTTTGCCTCCCTGTTTCCAGACTAAACTTTTTAAGACGTTTTCTTTCTTTTGTATTTTACGATATTTAGGTCCTTGTAATAATGGCAGACAAAACATCAGGATCTAGTGAAGATGAAGTAAAAAAAGCGGCCAAGCCTCTCGAGGATCAGGATATCAAGGTGACGTTTACACAAAGTGTAGTAGAAGCCCAGGGGGTACCCCTCGGAATTTTTGGTGGGGGTGTGCCGCCCGGTTCTTCAAATCCTAATTCTATTTCAGACCAAGCTAAGCCATTTTCCATACCCGTTGTCAGACCAGGCTACGTTTATATGCTATCGTGGTTCCCTTCACGTGAAAACTATACCCAATTTCAGACCGAAATAGTAAAAATCTATGCAGTCGAACCTCTCCTTACGGGCACCTCTGTAATACGGACAGTTTCCTATGTCCGGACAAAATTCTCACATTTTCTTAAAATAAAAAATGGTTAACCTTAGGATTTCATCCACAGACTCAAAAGTTAGAACCACCTTGTATGGCATAATAAACAGCACCGCAGGAAAGTACTGCTCAGTAGCTTTCATTTGAATGGTTACACTTTAGGATTTCATCCATAGACTCAAAAGTTTCAACCATGTCAAACCATTCAAAGTTTGAATGTGGCATTTTACTAAACTTGTGTTTTGTCTTGTTGTTAAGGTTATTCCGGTTGTGATTGGGGAAGAGGCCGATCCTCGCGAACTTGAGAACACAACCCCAGACAAGAAAAACCTGATTGAGGCTGACAAGGGGGACAGCCCGAGAGTTGTTGGAGAGAAGATCATGGGGAAGATTCGAGGTAACTCGTCTGATGTGAACACTTTTCATAGTAAAACATGTTTCATTCGTGATCAGACTAAACATGTTTCGCCCTAGTGTGAACACAGCATAAGCCAGACTAAACATGTTTCGCCCTAGTGTGAACACAGCATAAGTCAGACTAAACATGTTTCACCCTAGTGTGAACACAGCATAAGACAGACTAAACATGTTTCACCCTAGTGTGAACACAGTATAAGCCAGACTAAACATGTTTCACCCTAGTGTGAACACAGCATAAGACAGACTAAACATGTTTCACCCTAGTGTGAACACAGCATAAGTCATACTAAACATGTTTCGCCCTAGTGTGAACACAGCATAACTCAGACTAAACGTGTTTCACCCTAGTGTGATCACAGCATAAGTCAGACTAAACATGTTTCACCCTAGTGTGAACACAGCATAAGTCAGACTAAACATGTTTCATTCGTGATCAGACTAAACGTGTTTCACACTAGTGTGAACACAGCATAAGTCAGACTAAACATGTTTCACCCTAGTGTAAACACAGCATAAGTCAGACTAAACGTGTTTCACCCTAGTGTGAACAGCAATAGTCCTTCAACTTGTTTTTATTTTTATTTCATGTCAGATGAGCCTCCAGTTCCTGAGATTGATCTTGCCTTTGCTATTAGCGCAACTGCTTCAGATGCAGATGAGACTTTCGCTCGCATTAAAAATACAACTAAGTATATTGTTAACAAGTATGGAACAGAAAAGATCCATTATGGACTGCTAGTGTTTGGTACCGCGCCCAGTGTTGCTCGGGGTTTCAGCCGAGACGTGTTCTCCAAAGAGGACATGGTAATGCTTCTGGACAACATCCCAAGAAGCTCTACAGGTGAGATGTGTTCGGTAATCTCTCGTATAAAAGGCCAGATTCTTGATGTGGTATATCATACACGAGGAAGAGTGTTTAATCAGAATTTCCAAACACCGAGAAGTGGGTTGAAAAACGAGGCGCAGCCGAGTTTTTTTTTAACCCACTTCGAGGTGTTTGGAAATCATGATAAAACACTCTTCCTCGTGTTTGATATAGCTTCTCAAACTGATCATTAAATACACGGAAAATGAAGGAATAAAATCGCCAAAATCTATGCTAATTAAGATAGGGTTCCCGAACCACCATCTTGCTTATGATTTTCTTTGTTCAAACATGATGAGTTATAAGTGAGATGTAGAAAAAGAAACGCGTTTTGTTCATGTTTTCGTTCCCACGTAATTGATATTGGGCAGCGTTTTCGGTACCTTTTAACATGTATGCATTGTTGTTTAAAGGTCCGGATCTCGAGAAAGCTCTGAAAGAATCACTGAAAATGTTTGAAGGAGCAGGAGCTCGACCTACTACGAGAAAAGTTCTGGTCGTGATAATGGACAAGAAGTCCGGTGTTCCTGCATCGCTCATTGATGATGCTGCAAGTGGTTTGTATGATAACAATGTCAAGGTCATTCCAGTGGCTGTCGGGAAGGAGGTGGACGTAAAAGAATTGGAGAAGAGTACAAAAGACAAAAACAATCTGATTGAAGCCCCGAAGGACTTTGTACCAGACAAGCTTGGCGAAACAATAATGAGAAAGGTCCTTAAAGGTATGTAACGGATGCTTGTTACTACTGTAGAACAGACAATGTAGAAGTTACTAAATACAATTTTCTATCTGGATGTAAAGGTGGTAATTGCGATGCTTGCATGAAGTGACTAGGAACATTGCTATGTAACCCTAGAGGGAATTCTATGTCTATGCAAAGGTTATTCCCAGCATTTTGTTCGATTTTTCGTTTCAATTCGCTAGCACCCATAGGTTACTCCGCATGTGCGGAGGCACGGAGGTCTCGTGGATAGCGCGCGTGTTGAACATGCAAACTTAAAGTCTTTGGTTCGATTTGCTGGTACTGAGGTAACCTTCAATGGTGGCCAAAACCCCCTAAGACAAACTTTAAAATGTACCACTATGACATGAAGATTCTCCCTGACATGAAAAAAACAATAACCCATTTTCATTTTGGAAGGTGTTATGCTCCCTCTCCTTCATATCATTGTTGAAGCGGGGTGTGCTCAACGTTGTAGGCGGTGTGGAGGGAGGGGATGGTGGGGGGGGGGGGGGGGGGGGGGGGGGGGGGGGGGGGGGGGGGGGTAGAGGTTTGCTTTTCCGCGCGAAACGCGACGTTAAACGTGAAGCATCACACCTTGTAAAGTCTAAAGACTAATGCATTCGTTGTTATTAGTGCCATCTGCCCCGGAAGTGGATCTTATATTTGCCGTGAGTGCCACCACAAGCAGTGCAGAACAAACTCTCCGCACCATGAAGGACACGCTGACTTACGTGATCAACACTTATGGTGTAGGCAACATAAGGTATGCTACATCACTTTGATCGGGCTCTTATTTGTCCGCAAGTAGGCGCAGGTTTTTCACCGTATGGCCAACGAACGCGAGTATGGTTTGCTCTGGTGTGTTCGTGTGCACCAGCCTTTTTCAACTTGCAAGCAACTTGCGAGCACATTTGCCTCTCAAACGCAAGTTTGTCCTCAAGTTGAAATTTCTTAAAGGAACACTGTCCCGGTTGATATATCGTGTTTTCATGATTATGGCCAGGAGCTTGCTTTATGATTGCTTTACTATCTTGAAATAGGAAGAAACCATCGCCAGAAGTGATACAAGCAAAGAAATGTTAACGAAAGTGAGACAAAATAAAAAAGTCAAAATTCCAAAAGAATGGCAAATTTGATTTCTTAAAAAAAAAACTTCAACATTTAAAGACGCGTACATCACCCAGGACTACGCCAGAGCTATCCAAATGGAAAGGAAAACTCTAATAAAAGCGATGTTTGAGGCACGAGGTAAAGGGTTAAACGCAAAAGTAGTAGACAGAAATCTAATTGTAGACAATGTAACTTATCGTATCGATAACATCCCTGATAATCTTAAGCCATCTACAACCGCAACTTAGATAAAATCAGTCCTAAAATTGATAAATACATTATGATCTGTAAACTAAAGAAATATAAACGCACGGCTAAAACCCGTTCTCTGAGAATTAATCGCTATCTTTATCCAACATCTTAAACACTCTCAGGGATTTATGTTCTTCCCAAATAACCAAGGTAAATTTTATCTTTCTTGTTGTGTGTATCTTTTTGTTCTAGTTACGTCTCAATTTTCGCTAATAATTCATGTTGTTTTGGTGTTATTTAAAAACAAACTTTTATTATTCTGGATGTTAACTGTTAGGCATAATTACGACTTTTACGTCTATTGTATATTGGCACCTTACAATCAAGCAGCAAAGCAGGCTAGCCTTTGTTTTTATACACACGAAATTTCAATGAAATTAAAATAACTTCACTCAATGTGCGGGGTCTGGGGAGTAGCGAGAAGAGAAGAGAAATGTTTAATTGGCTCCGTTCAAAAAATATGTCAATTTACATGTTACAAGAAGTCCATTGTTCCTTTGAAACCTCGGATTTATGGTCCGCAGAATGGGGTTACAAAAGCCTTTTCTGTGGCTTTTCCAGTAAAAAAGCTGGCGTTTGCATTCTATTTAATAACAACTTCGATCTTAAAATATCGAAAACTTTTATGGATGACGAAGGCCGTTACATTATATGCGACTTAGCAGCGAACGGCAAGAGTATTACCATTGCGAATATATATGCACCAAACGATGACAATCCAAATTTCTTTGAAAATTTGTTTTCTCATCTTTTAGATTTCCAATGTGAAGAAATAATCATTGGCGGCGACTTTAATCTTGTTATGGATATCGAAAAAGATAAAAGAGGGGGCCTTGCCAAAACACATCTCAACGCTCAAATGGTCGTAAAAGAGTTCTGTGAAAATATGGATCTTAATGATGCGTGGCGAACCTTAAACCCGGATTGTAGAAGATTTACTTGGCGGCAAAGGCATCCTGAAATACACTGCAGACTTGATTTTTTCTTAGTGTCCCGAAACATACTGAGCAATGTTACCTTGGCTGATATACTTCCTGGCTTTCAAACAGACCATTCGATGATATCTCTAAATATATCTTCTCATACCAACCAAAGAGGCCCAGGTTTTTGGAAACTCAATATTTCTCATTTGAAAGATGATGATTATATAAAGCTAATAAAATCAACTATCGAGGAAACGCAGGAAGAATATCAAGAAGATGAAACAGTGAATCCTACTTTACTTTGGGACATGATTAAACTAAAGGTGCGTGAAAAATCACTTAAATATTCCGCGGACAAAAAACGTAAAACTAATAATAGAGAAACAAGCTTAGAAAAAAAAATCTTCATACTAGAAAAGGAGCTGGAAAATCCAATTTTAGAAGAAATACAAAAGAAAGATATAATTGAAAACCTTGAATTCTCAAAAAGGGAATTAGAAGAAATTGTTAGAGTGCGCACCAAAGGGGCTATCTTAAGATCAAAGACTAAATGGTATAACGAAGGTGAAAAGAATACATCTTATTTTCTCAATTTAGAAAAAAGGCACTTTAAACTCAACACGATAACTCAGCTTAAAACAAGCGATGATACCTTTATTACTTCGGACAAAGACATTCTTATTACTTGTGAAACGTTTTATCGGGATTTATACAAGACACGAAAGCCTATTAACGGAGAATGTGAATTCTTTGAGAACGTAAACACAAAGAAGTTAGATCCATTTGAAGCCAGTTTCTGTGAAGGGCTCTTAAGTAAACAAGAATGTTTTGAGGCTTTAAAAGACATGGAACCAGAAAAATCTCCTGGTAGCGACGGACTTCCCGCTGATTTCTATAAAATGTTTTGGAACGGGTTAGCCAGTCCGCTGTTAAAGGCACTCAATTATGCATACGAAGCAGGTAACCTTTCGATCACTCAAAAGCGTGGAATCATTAAACTAATCCCTAAGAAAGATTCTGACCCACATCTGATAAAAAACTGGAGACCATTAACACTTTTAAACTGCGATTATAAGATAGCAACGAAAGCTATAGCAAACCGTTTGAAGAAAGTGATTCCAAAACTGATCAACAACGATCAAACCGGTTTCATCAAAGGACGCTTTATAGGCGAAAACATACTCTTAATCGACAGTGTCATCAAATACGCGGCTGAAAAAAACATCTCAGGCCTTCTTCTGTTTGTTGACTTTGAAAAAGCGTTTGATTCGTTGGAGTGGACTTTTATTAACAGAACTCTTGAGTACTTTCGTTTTGGCCCTTCCTTCACTGAATGGATCAAGCTATTTTATAGAGATATCGAAAGCTGCGTTTTAAACAATGGCTGGTCCACTAGTTTTTTTAAGCCACAAAGGGGTGTTAGGCAAGGCTGCCCTCTTTCACCTTATCTTTTCATATTATCGGCAGAGGTGTTAGCTAATGCAGTCAGAAAAAGTAAAATAATAAAAGGTATTTTTGTAAACAACGAAGAGATCAAATTAAGTCAATATGCAGACGACACTACTTTTATCCTCGATGGTACAAAAGACTCCTTGAGTGCGGCTTTTAACCTACTTGAGCGCTTTGGTAGTGTCTCTGGCCTCAGACTCAACTATAAAAAAACTGAAGCCTTATGGATTGGATCAAACACAGGTAAAAAGGAAAAGCTCTTCCCAGAAAAAGACCTGAAATGGCCTGAAACCAAAGTAAAATCCCTTGGTGTTTGGCTCTCAACTGACCCTTATATCACCATGAAAGTAAACTATAGAGAAAAATTGGAGAAGATAAGGTGTGTTTTAAATTGCTGGAAATACCGACGATTGACCTTTGTTGGAAAAATTCTTGTCCTCAAAAGTCTTGCTGCGTCACAACTAACCTACATACTAGCACCTTTGACAACAGATGATAAAACACTCAAGGAGATAAATGATTTATTTTATACCTTTCTATGGAATAATAAAGGAGATAAAATTAAACGCAATATAATGATTAACGATTACGGGAAAGGAGGATTGAAAATGATCGACATTTTTTCGTATAACAAATCGCTTAAAACTACATGGATAAAGAAATATCTTGATGATGAGAACAGTGGAAAATGGAAACTTTTTCTTGAAAGAGAGCTAGAAAAATATGATGGAAAGTTGATTTTTAGTGGTAACCTCAATAGGAAGGATACTTTGGAAACATTCCACGTTACTAACCCTTTATTTAAAGAACTTTTATGTATATGGGCTGAAGTTAATTTTAATCCCCAAATAAACAGTAAGCAGCAGTTTCTAGAACAACCCCTATGGCATAATTCATTAATCAGAGTAGACAACAAACCCATCGTTTTCAAACAGCTAATTTCGAAAGGCATTTTGAAAATAAAACACCTAATGAAAGATCAGGACAAGTTCTTCTCTTTCGCTGAATTTAGGACCACCTACAACATACAAATGCAACCCTTAACTTTCCATGGCCTCATATCATCAATTCGAAGTATTTCAATTTCTTCAAAAGCTGTATCTAATGAAACAGATTATGAAGATTTCTTTTCTGCTTTCATCAAATGCATAAAAGCAAACAAACTTGTTTATAGAAAGCTCGTATCTTTGAAATCTTTTAATCCTGAAAAAAGTCAAACAAAGTGGAATGCTAATTGTGAAATCGATAACTGTTGTAAACCAGATTGGATAAAAGCATATACGTTGGCTTTTAGCTGCACCAAGAGCACTAAAATTATTAATTTTCACTTCAGATTTTTGCATAGAATCTTACCAACGAACAGCTTTTTATCAAAAATCGGCATTAAAGACAATCCTAACTGCACTTTTTGTGGCAAAGGTTCTGAAGAACTCACACACCTTTTCTGGCATTGCAATAAAACTGCTTCTTTTTGGGATGATTTACTTCTATGGTTGAAAACAAAAACACTTATCCCCAATGATTATCAAAAGAACATGGCTATTCTCTTGGGTCTGAGGCCAGATAACTCTCGACACTATTCAGTACAGCTCAACTTATGTTTCCTCTTGGCCAAATATTTTATATGGTGTTGTAAGATTAAAGAAACTTTCCTGAGCATCAGAGGATTCTTGTTCGTCTTGAGCACTCAATACAAGATAGAATTGAACGCTACCAGCAATAACAATAAGAAATGGGCTCCTTTAGCACAACACCTAAGATAAAAGCACACAAACTTAAAAGTGTATAGTGTACTTAACCTTTTCTTCTGTTTTCGCTACACACCCTTCTCCCTGCCACAATGAGAGATATAAATTTATTATATATATATATATATATATTGTATGCCTTTTTTATTGCTTTGCTCCTACTTATTAAGTGCCAATAAGCTAAACATTTATACTGTTAACAATGCACTGTTGTAAGTAAAAGTCTTATTGTCTTGTAAAAAAAAAAAAAAAAAAAAAAAAAAAATAGTTAATACACTATAAAAAAAAAAAAAAAAAAAAAAAAAAAAAAAAAAAATTTGATTTCTTGACCGCCTGTCACGAAATCAAATTTGATGAAATTTAATCTACTCCCATCCTCCCATCCTGGCGGGACAGTGGCGGGACAGTGCCCCTTTAAACTAGCGTCAACTTGCGTTACGGTTAGGTCAGGGTTTATATTCTTCTCTGAAAATAACCATTACGTCATATTACAGGTATGGTATGATCACATACGGCACAGATGCTACCATTGTCAAGAGATTTGGCAGATCAGATCCATCACCAGAAGACCTTAAGAAGTTAGTACAGGGTTTGCCTGAAAGCCGGGGTCCGCCGGATTTTGATGAAGTGCTTGATGCGGCTAAGAATGTTTTCGAAGGTGCAGGTCTTAGATCAAATGCCTTGAAGGTAAGCATAAGTTTGTCCGTTTCGTTAGTACACCCTATAAAAAAACTAATTACAAATTTTTCATGGTTATGCATCGTGAGGGTTGAAAAGTGATAGCTTTCTTTATAGTTTTTCTCACGACTTAGTCATTTTAGATTCACATGCATGTAAAGTGACTACATTGTGAAACAAACGATAAAGAAAGCTATTACAACATTACTACAAATATGTCAGAGTTAAAATTAGGGCATTTTGTTTGCGGTTTTGTGCCACACAACACATGCACCTAACTTGTCTTATTTTCAAGGTTGTTGTGGTAATAACAGATGATCGCTCCAGCTCAACAACAGAACAAATAACAGCAGCGGCAAAGCCATTAGAAGACAAAGCAATTCATGTCATTGCTGTCGGCATTGGAGCAACCCCGGATGCCACACAACTTGAGAAAATGACTCAAAAGAAGGATGACGTCATCAAAGCACCCAGGAATGTTGACCCAGCCGAATTGGGCAACCGAATCATGGAGAAAGCTTTTCAACGTAAGATTTTTAAACCATTTACAACATTTACAAATAATTACAGCATATAGTCAAATCGGTATTGTAAAATTCATTAATAATTCATAAGGATACTAACAAATAGAAATGAGCCCTTCCAATCACATGGTTAACCCTGTAAATCAGATACAAACTCATTCAAACATTTGTTTTATTATTTGAAAAATAAATCGTTGTTGTTGTTGTTTCCACTTTTTTTTAGCGGTACTGCCGCCCATAGAAGAGGTGGACCTAGTGGTAGCCCTGTGCGCAGTATCTTCACAGTCGAACCGGACTTTTGAGCAGATGAAAGACACTATTAAGTCCATTGTCGATAAATATGGTACCTCAAAGATCCACTACAATGTCGTCATATACGGAACAATGGCTATCCCAACGTTGGATTTTTCGGACAAGACGCTTACAAAGGAGGACGTTAAAAATTACATTGATTTACTTCCCAAGCCTAGAGGTAAATTATACGATGATAATGATGATGATGATGATAATGATGATGATGATGATGATGCTAATTTCAGGGACATCCAACTGTAGTTTTTAATCTTATTTATTATGAGTTGTTTTAGGCCTTTTGAACAGCTTTCCAACGAAACGATTCGCCGAGTGCCCTTAAACTTCGTTTTAGTCTCAAACTCTTGTAGAACCAAGCCAAGCTTTAAATTGACCAACGTCCTGAGCCTCGTCATGTGGCATCTCTTGGAGCGAGAAGCGTATGTAAGCGTATAGAAACAAACCGTACTTCCTGAACACAAGGAAATGTTCTTGAGATGTCCAAGGTGTAGTTACATTAAAAAAAAACAACAATGATTCCCTGCAATGTTTCGTAGTTTGTCTGCGCTTTAGAAAAAAAACAGACATGGCGAGGGAACATCTTAACACATAACTGACCATGGTGCCACAGAACGTCATCACCTGACGGCATTACCTGACGTCATCAGAAGTTTAAAATCTAAACAGCTTATTCTACACGGCTGTTCTTTGAACAGGTTCTTCATATCAGCAACAGTAATCGTTGTGCCAAGTGTTATGACAATATATTACATTGCTTTAGAGATATAGTATTTGAGTGTTTCCAAGTGCGAAACAAAACCAAGTATTTTTCACTTAGTTTGTAGACTTTTCTAAATTTCAAAAAAAAAATATAAAGGAAATTAAGGTGTATTGTATTTCTAATTTCTTAAAAATGGCGGACTCGTTTCAAGTCCTAATTTTCTAAATAGTTCTTTCCTCATAACTCGGTTATTAAAGATAGTCGGGTTTCAAAATTTTGCTGAGTGGTTTCATTTGGCATTCTCTGCAACATCTTATCTCTGATGTTGCTTTCAAAGCCAGAAAAACAATCTACTTACACAGATGAAAACGATCTACATAAAGTCAATATAATGCAATTATTGACAGGTTGTCATATGTTCGTTACAGTTGGTCCCACTTCTCCAGTCCTCGATCAGGCACTCGAAGCTACCAGAGCTTTATTTGAAGGCGATGGAGTACGACAAAATGCAAAGAAAGTACTCGTCGTGTTTACGGATAAGAGCTCAGGTTTAGATGAGAGTGTACTAAGATCTGCTGCAAGTGAGCTGGAGAGCAAAGAAGTGGAAGTGATTGCTGTGTCTATGGGGGAAGAGTCCGATGCTAATGAACTGGTGTATATTACGCCTTGTACGGTCAACATCATTGATGTGCCGGTCGATGAAAATCCTGACAAGCTGTCAACAGACATATTGAATCTTATTATAGGTTTGTTTGTAATCTTTTCAATACTTAACCCTGAAATTTCATGCACTCCTGTGAATAAAATCTAAAGTGTGACTATTCAAATGAAAGCTACTGAGCAGTACTTTCCTGTGGTACTGTTTATAATGCTGTACAAGGTGGTCCTAACTTTTCAGACTGTGAAAAAATCCTAAAGTGTACTATTCAAATGAAAGCTATTGAGCAGTACTTTCCTGTGGTACTGTTAATTATGCTGTACAAGGTTGTTCTAACTTTTGAGTCTGTGGATGAAATCCTAAAGTGTACTATTCAAATGAAAGCTATTGAGCAGTACTTTCCTGTGGTACTGTTAATTATGCTGTACAAGGTTGTTCTAACTTTTGAGTCTGTGGATGAAATCCTAAAGTGTGACTATTCAAAGAAAGCTACTAAGCAGTACTTTCCTGTGGTACTGTTAATTATGCTGTACAAGGTGGTTCTAACTTTTGAGTCTGTAGATGAAACCCTAAAGTGTACTATTCAAATGAAAGCTATTGAGCATTACTTTCCTGTGGTACAGTAAAAACCCGCATACAAGAACATGTGGATTAAGAACACCCAGACTGAAATTTGATAAAAAAGGAGCATATATATAAGAACACATTCAGCCTGAAAATTTAAAATTGTTCTTATATATAAAAACTCTTCCCTTTTCAGTTTAATAGAACAAACAGTGTCTGTAGCTTTACTGTGGTATTGCACTAAGATCGAAAGCTCGGTTGTGCAATTTATTTTCTAATGTTGTGTCTCAAGTTTAATTTTCTTTCAAAGTTATGTATTTCATCATAGTTAGTAAATCCCTTACATTTTTTTAGAAGTAACAAGGAGCCCGATGGGCTTCGAAACTGGCTCGTTTGGCCTCAGTTTCCACCCGGTTTTCACTTTAGAGTTTTATATTAGCAAGCCACAATATACAATCTAGAATCTATCAATATGCACAGTCCAGTCCACATTTACATTCCACAGCCTGCTTCAAGCACTCCTTAGGGACGGACCATTTTATTGTTAAGAGGGGGGGGGGGGGGGGGGGGGAGGGGTGGGCAAATACTAAAAACAAATTCCTGCACAGCAAAAGTAAAGAAAAAAAATAATGCACAGCGAGCGAAAGGAAAAAAAAGGTATGGAGCAATCCCGAAAAAAATTCTTGCACAACATCAAGACGGAAAAAAAATTCATGATCAGAAAAATTGCCCAACACCGCCACCTGCCCCCACCCCCCCCACCCCACAACCCCCTTTAGTAGGCTACAGTTTCAGGTCTATATTTTTTTCTCTGATCGGCTCGGTATTGTTAGAAAAAACATAAGTTTAGAACTTTGTATATTTTGTTCGCTTTAAAATCCTTGAAACCACCTACTACAAGGAATCAGGATTGTTTAAACACAGGCATTTTGGAGAATCGGTGATGGGGTTTCGAATAAATTAACAATATCAACACGATCGATCAAATAGCGTGACATGAATACGAGATGTGTGGAATTTGAACGTGACTGCACAGAGTAATGCTTGAGATTTGTTTACTCAGCAGTTCTGTGACGTGCCGGGACGTGTTATATTCAACGATTTATTCGATCTAAACTCGACTGTTTGACAATTGATTTGGTTAGAAAAATTCAACCCGCTTTCCTTTTACCAGAAATAGATCACATCCGAAAATCACAGAGATTTAATTTTTAACAATTCCGTCGAAATTAGAGCGGTAAATATTTGAATTATAGTTGCTGACATCACTGATTACGCCATTTCTGAAAACCGGAAGTAAACTAGGTACGGTGTTGGCCGCAGCAAAAGCGATTCCCAGGGCAGGTGACACGACAGAAAAAAAAAAGAGGGTATTTTAAGAACTGACTCGTCGCAGAGCGACGAGCCAGTTAATTATCTTATCTACCTCCCCCTACCCCCCACAAAACAATGTTGTACATACTCAAAAAGTGTCCCTGGTCTCTGAGCAACCCTTCTAAAGCAACATTGAACGGAGGAGGGAGAGGAGGGCTTCGATAAATGTGATTTTTGACAGGATATTACACTAACGGTTGTCTTGCGCGCGGAAACACTACTGTCTCAACGAGTTCTGTCCGAGATTGTCTATGATTTTGGATTACTATAACTCCGCGATAAAAAATAGGATCCAAATAATTTTTTTCGGAAGACATTGTACATGTTTAATCACTCTGTGAAAAAGCGTAAAAAAAGCGAAATCCAGCAATTAGAGCTGATCAATTATGAGGTGTATTCGTGCGCGACAACTGTACATCACGCATTGCGTGACAATAATATCAGCGTTATATCGCAGTTCTAAAAATACTTAGTGCGTGAAAGCACAGAGCCTTTTAAAATGCCTAAATAACTAACATTTATACGGTTTACAGCGAAGTCAAGTTTGATTTCATACGGTTCACAAAGACTGAGAATGAAAATTTAACGGTTCACAACGGTTCACGCAATATATTAAATAATGAATATCATACATATTGTTTTAATTATGTGAACCGTGTGAACCGTAGCCGAACGAGGTTGTTTGCAAATTCCTTTTCCTATGGTATACAGTTCGCCTTGTGAACCGACTGAAAACTGACATAATATCCTCATATTCAACTAGTTCAACTGTGGTAGCGGGAGGATGTATTATAAGCTCAGAAAAGCATTTGCCACATGCGGGAATTTCCCTTTACCTCGCGCGTGGGGTCCAAAATTGTCTTTTAGATGACATCACTGATTTCGGAAAACCGGAAGTAAACTAGGTACGGTGTTGGCCGCAGCAAAATCGATTCCCGGGGCAGGTGACACGACAGAAAAAAAAAAAAAAAAGGGTATTTTAAGAACTGACTCGTCGCAGAGCGACGAGCCAGTTAAAAAATTAAGAACACTTAAGAACACTTTCAGGCTGATTTCACCTAAAATACCCGATATATAAGAACCCAATCAGCCTGAACCCCGAAAATGGGTGTTCTTGTATGCGGGTTTTTACTTTACTGTTTATTATGCTGTACAAGGTGGTTCTAATTCTTTAGTCTGTGGATGAAATCCTAAAGTGTGATCATTCAAATAACAGCAACTGCGCAGCACGTTCTTGTTACGTTCATGAGGCTATGAATAAAACCCTAAATTGTGACCATTAAAATCAAAGTTATTGTGCAGTACTTTCCTGTGGTACTACTGTTCCTTTAATGTGTATCGTTAGTAACGTATCATTTATTCGTTCCTTGTAGACCCATGCCCAGTACAGACGGAGGTGGATCTCGCCTTTGCAATAAGTGCAAATTCTTTGAACTACATTCAGACATTCAGACTCATGAGAGACACCATAAATTGGATTATCGGCAAATATGGAACAGACAAGCTGCGTTATTCCGTCATCGTGTTCGGTTCTGACGCGAGCACAGAACTCAACTTCGATAGTGACTTTGTCACTCCAAATGTATTAATACAGTTTGTTCAGGGTCTGTCAAGGCGTAATGGCGGTGCTGATATCACCAAAGCCCTGGAGGAGGCTAAAAATGTGTTTGAATCTGGTGGTGCGAGGCCCGAGGCAAGAAAGGTGAATACTGGAATATCAAGATAATTCTTTGTTACATTTCGTTTCTAAACTAATTCGTCTGTAGTTCAACAAATGTAGTTATTTTAGTTACTTTATGCTGCTGTTTTATGCTCCAGTGTGGCGGCGCGGTGGTGTAGTGGTGAGCGCGTTTGTCTTCAAAACCAAAGGTCGGTGGTTCGAGGTCTTTTCTCGACCGTCGTGTTGTTTCGTCGTGTCCAGACTCTCTTTCCACCAAGGTGTATAAACAGGTGCCTGCGACAAAATGCTGAGGGTAACCCTGCGATGGATTATCATCCCATCCAGGGGGAAGTAGCAATACTCCTAGTCACTTCATAGTATATAAACCAGGTCACCCTGTGATGTACTAGCATCCCATCCAGGGGGAAGTAGCAATACTCCTAGTCACTTCATAGTATATAAACCAGGTTACCCTGTGATGTACTAGCATCCCATCCAGGGGAGGAGTAGTAATACTCCTAGTCACTTCATAGTATATAAACCAGGTCACCCTGTGATGGACTAGCATCCCATCCAGGGGGGAGTAGTAATACTCCTAGTCACTTCATAGTATATAAACCAGGTCACCCTGTGATGGACTAGCATCCCATCCAGGGGGGAGTAGTAATACTCCTAGTCACTTCATAGTATATAAACCAGGTCACCCTGTGATGGACTAGCATCCCATCCAGGGGGGAGTAGTAATACTCCTAGTCACTTCATAGTATATAAACCAGGTCACCCTGTGATGGACTAGCATCCCATCCAGGGGGGGGGGGGGGGGGGGGGGGGGGGGTGGGGTAGCAATACTCCTAGTTGCTTCGTGCTACGGAACCCGGCTTATGCTACGGCCGAGTGGGTCACCTGTGACTCGTGTACGTCGTTACCTTCATGCTTCAATAGGCCAGTAGGATCATGACATACTTTACCTTGTATATTTTAGGTGTTGGTTATTATCACAGACAAAAGGTCTGGCTTGAGTTCATCTGATATCGAGAACGCGGCTGAACCTTTGCACGACAAGGGGATCAAGGTGGTGCCAGTAGCCGTGGGAAATGAAGCGGATTCTTCAGAACTGGAGTTAACTAATCCAGAGCAATTTGTCATCGACGCACCAAGGGACGAAGATCCGCAGATATTAGGAAAGCAAATAATGGAACATGTTGTTAGACGTAAGTCGGGACACCCTCTTTGGAGGATAGAGAAGGGAAATGGAGGATAAGGAGGGGAAATGTTTGCCTGTACACTAAAAAAACTCGTGGATACACGAAACGCTGAATGGGTTATGGCGATGGGGCAGAAATGTGCACATTTTCACTCGATCGATCGGCTGTTATTAACGTTGAACCCGCGATATGTAATGGTTAACTACCTCACCCATGAGAACGACGTTGAAGGGAGGGGAGGGTGGGGAGTTAGACGCAGGGGTTGGGGGTCGGTGGAGCAAATCGCCTAGAAAATGGGAGGGGAGGGGAGGGTCCGAACGTTTCGTATTCATGAGTTGGCTCATAGCCGGGAACCTTTGATTGAGGGAGGGGAGGTGGGGAGTTAGACGCAAGGGTTGGGGGTCGGTGGAGCAAATCGCCTAGAAGAAGGTAGGGGAGGGAAGGGTCCGAACGTTTCGTATTCGCGAGTTGGCTCATAGCCGGGAACTTTTGATTGAGGGAGGGGAGGGTGGAGAGTTAGACGCAAGGGTTGGGGGTCGGTGGAGCTAAACGCCTAGGAGAAGGGAGGAGAGGGTCCGAACGTTTCGTATTCACGAGTTGGCTCACAGCTCATTTGAGGACAGCGCTTTTTCGAGTAAATACGGTACTTTTTTACGTATATATCAAGGTAATCAATAGTGAAGGACAATTAATTCCTTTCAAAGTCATTCTTCCATTCTTCTGATGCAATTACCTAATGTTCACCGTTGTGTTTGCGTTTACAGCCAAGTTCCCGCCAATCGACATTGCCTTTGCCCTTAGTTCCACGGGAATATCAGCCAATGAAACATACAAGTTAATGAAGGACACCATTGAGCTCATCATTGAAAAGTATGGCACGGGCAGCATGCGATACAGTGTCATTCCATACTCTGACTCTGCTAATGTCAACATAAAATTCAGCGAGAAATATCCCAACCTTGAAGACCTGCAAGCAGCCATCAAGGCTCTGCTTCCACACACGGGTGGCTCGAACCTTCCAGAAGCCTTAACAGCTGCTAAAGAGGCGTTTCAAGATAGCGGAGTTCGCAAGCATGCCACGCATGTGCTTATTGTGATAACGGACAAGAGCTCTGGAGCGACTACAGATGACATAAAGAAAGCTGCCAAGCCTTTGCAAGATTCCGGAATTGTTGTTATTCCTGTTGGGATTGGCAACCAAGTTGATGTCCAGGAGCTTGAAGAGACGACAAATGATAAAGAAAATGTTATTTCTGTCGCTGTAAAGGAAGACCCCCAAAACTTGATGGATATGATCATGGCGAAAGTAAACGGTATGATTTAACGAAATATCGTGTTTACACCAAAGTCCCGTTCTACGCCTCGTAAGCTCTTTTTCTAAATCTCACTAAAAATTCATCAAGTTTGAACAAAGTAAATCATAAGCATGATGGTGGTTTGGAAACATAGATTTTGGCGAGTTTATTCTTTCGTTGTCTGTGTTTTTAATGATCAGTTTAAGAAGCTATATAAAATACTCGAAAGCCGGAGTGTTTAAGTATTGTTCCACATAAGAACGATAGCAAACTTCATTGTTCTGCGGCATTAGCTCTTTCCCACATAGAATATCTTTGATTTCAAGAATAGAGGAGGAGCTGATGGTTAATAATTATATTTCATTATAAAAATAAAGAAAATCCATTTGCGTCAAATAAATTTTAGGAAATTTTCGTGCTTAACCAATTAGAATAGCAGAAGACAATAGCTAATAATTTTGCTTCTTTGATGAAGTTCCCCAAATACAATTTCTTTTAAAAATTGTATGTTGTGCGATTGGGTCTCAAATTACTTGAAACCTTAAAAAAATTAGACAAAATGCACCTTGAACCTTAACTTTTTAGAGGTTTTTGAGTCTAGGCCAATGAGATCACTAGTTGGAACAATGAAAAATCTTGACATTCCATCGTGTTTGACATTCCATTGCCGTTCAGCGCTATCCTTCTTATGCGGATCATTACTTAATCAGTAATCCAAACACCGTGAAGTCGGTTAAAAAACCCGGCCGCGACACGTTCTTTCAATCTGCTTCTCGGTTTTTTGAAAATGCTGATGGAACCCTTCGATTCTCCTGGAATTTTGGGTAACGAGAGGTTCGACTGTACTTAGATTATTTTACCAATGTCTTAGTAACTGTCTTTTTCCTTTGGGTTTTTAAATATCTTAGGTTACTATTAAATTGCATTGTTCATCTTTACAAAGGAAACCTGTCCAGTTGACCTTGCATTTGCTCTGAATGCCATTTTCGTTGTATTGCAGTTGCATTGCTCATCTTTACATTATTTTAGAGACGCAATGGAAACCACCAGTCGACCTTGCATTCGCTCTGAGTGCAAATTGCATTGCATTGCATTACACTGTATTGCATTTATCTTAACGTTTTTTTAGAGACGCAAAGGAAACCTCCAGTTGACCTTGCGTTCGCTCTGAGTGCAACCTCGGCCCAGTCGCAGCGGACCTTCAAGCTGATGAAAGATGTGATAACTAACATCATTCAAGACTGCGGAACACGGGACATACGGCATTGTTTTATTCTGTACGGATCAGATGCCTCTACCAAGCATAGCTTTACAAACGACCCGGTTGATTCAGAGCAGTTGCAGAATTTTGTGAAGTACATACCGCTAAGCACAGTTGCACCGTCCTCACCTCATGTTGCCCTGGAGGAGGCCGCGAGAGCGTTTCAGGGTCGAGGGGTTCGTCCAAATGCCACCAAGGTACTCGTGGTGATGACGGACATGAAGGGGGACTCAGTTGAGGAAGAGATCCTTGCGGCTGCTAAACCGCTGACACAGATGAAGGTCAAGGTCATAGCTGTGGCAATCGGTGGAGCTGTTAAACCAGATGAAATGGTGCAAGTTACAGGGGATAACGACAATGTTATAACAGCACCCGTGGATGAAGACCCAGAGACTCTGACCAAGGCGATAGTGAAGAAAATCTTTAAACCAGGTTAGGAGGGCATTGTTAATAATAACCCTTATGCATATTTACGTAAAACTAGCTAATTTCGCTCTAAGCCTCGCCTTCAAAGTGTAAACCTGTGACAATCTCATCGATGTATTCTCGAAAGGGCAAAGTTGGAGTTCTCAAAGATTTGCAAGAAAGTTCCTAAAAACGAGGCGTGGTGGTGACATGGCATGCATAAGGCCGATTGTTTAAGGCGATAAAATTTCCTCTTGCAATAGTAAGGCATTGTCAAATAGGAAAGAAAAGAGAATAAATTAAGTTATCACTAGAATTTACGCAACAGTAGGTAAGAAGAAATAGAACGTCGATCTCGGGGCTAAAGGCGCAATTCACAAGATGGGGAAACAGAGAGAGATTTTAGAGAGGGATTGTGTCTACGAACGTCCAGCAATGTATTCAGACATCTTCTCACTTGATAACTCAATCGTATATGACGTGACGGAAACCGATTGTCAATCACTTGACGAAAGCACTAACCAACCTCGTCCCCAGATCATTCTCCGCTTTCAAAATGGCGGGTGGTGTGTGTGTGGGGAGGGGGGGGGGGGGGGGGGGGTTGGATTAGAAACCTTTTGGGAGGGGGGGGGGGGGTTGGGGGCTTAGAAATCCGTGGACAATGCTGTCAAAATACTCCAAAAATCCAGCAGCATTTCTGTCGCGTAAAACATCATGAAATGTCTTCGTTTCGTTTGAACAATGAATTCAGATTTCCAGAAAACAAACACGCTACCAATCGCTGGAAATAACCTCGTTACAGGGGACGCTTCTTTTGTCTCTGTCTCCAGTAACAGTCCCAGAAGTCGTTGCGAAAGTTCACTCGGCCCAGTTTCCTTCTCGTTTCTAAAGTGGCGAATTTTGCAGTCTTGTCCAGGGTTTTCTCCGCCCGACCCGCCATTTTGATTTGTATAGCTAAGAGTATTTCTGATCCGTACAGCTAAGAGTATGCGCCACTTTAAATAAAGTATTGTTGTTGTTGTTGTTGTTGTTGTTGTTGAAAGCGGAGAAGGCTCTGGAGACAAAGTTGAGCCACTAATAGTGCCGAAAGCCCGTGTTGCTGGACTTGTTATTGACCCTGATAGGTATCTTTTTGGACTTGCAAAGTAAAGTAACGTAACCTAACTCTTCAAAACGCCTGTTTTGTTTGAACTTTCAGCTCCACCTGTGGTACCTAAAGTCGATCTCGTGTTTGCAATAAGCGCCGTATCCTCAAACGCCGAGGATCTGTTCCAGAAGATAAAAGAAACCATCACCTCGGTTATCGACATATACGGTACAAATAACATTCGCTACGCTATGATTTTCCTTGGAACCGATGACATGGCGATCATAAGCTTTTACAACTACACAAGTGAACAACTCATAAACCTGACCACAAGTAGTCCTCGTTTATCAGGAGAAGGCCCAGATTTAGAAGAAGTTCTCAGAAATGCCAGAAGAGTTTTCAAATCGTCAGGAGCACGGGAAGATGCACACAAAGTCCTTGTTTTGATTACAGACAAGCGGTCTAGCTCCTCTCTGGATAATGTTGTACCTGAAGCCAATTTGCTTGAGGACATGGACGTAAAGGTGATTCCCGTCGGTATAGGCAGTGAAGTTGATACAAAAGAACTCGAGGAGATCACACCAAATATCAGTGATATTATCACAACTTCTACCGTAGACGATCCAGAGCAACTTGGAAAAGACATCATGGTAAAGGTCTTGGAAGGTAAGAAATGTCACTTTGTGCAAAGGTTTGTTATCGTTCTCCTGAAACTTTCAGCGATCATTGCACAACGCGCTCTTAACGGGATTTTTCCAAGGTTACAAATGCTACAAAACAGGATGTTTCGGACAGTTTGACTGCTTCTTCGGGTATTAAAAGTTCTAAAAACAATATGGCGGATCAAACTCGATGCTGTCTTTGTAACAACGCTCTAAGACGCACCATGGAAATTACAAATGGTACCATGCAAACGTCCTGCCGAAGAGGTTTAATTTGAATGGTCACACCATAGGATTTCGTCGGAAGACTCACAAGTTAGAACTTTATGTCTCCATAATTGACTCTAGGGGTGAAAGGTTTAACAATTACAGCGTGGAGCATTTTTTGTCTGTACAAAACTACTGACGGTCTTTAGATAAGCTAGATCATCACGTCACCACATACATTGTACCTGTTTATTTTTGTAACAGTCATTTTTTACTCTTCCAGAACGTCGCAAAGTTCCAGAAATCGATTTGGTGTTCGCTATTACAGCTACAACCGGAGATGCAGATGACATCTTTGGGCGTATGAGGGATGCGGTAAAGATTATCACCGACACTTACGGAATTAACAAGTTGCGCTACGGCGTTATCGTATATGGTGCTCTTCCAAAACGGTTTTTTGACTTTACATCAAACTTTCCCACCCGTAAAAGCTTGAAATACGTCATTGATAGATTGCAAAAACCCTCGGGCAGCCCTGACACCAAGAAAGCCTTAGAGGAGGCCATGAAAGTCATCGAAGATTCCGTTGTCCGTCCCACCGCGAAAACAGTGATAGTCTTAATCACGGATGGTGCTCTGCCCGACAAGCCACAAGAAGTGGAAAGATTCATCGAAACAATCGAAAAGCAAGGCATACCTATTCTAACTTTTGCTTTAGTGAACAATCCTCAAACTGATTATGAAACTCCAGTCAACGTTGAACCTAAAGAATTAGCCGAAAAGGTGATGAAAAATGTTCTAGCTGGTAAGTACGTTAGCCTGTCTATTTTATTTGCTTAGTGCGAAAATTGTTCTTTCCTGCAAACATTTGCCTGCCTAAGTAATACACAAACAAAACTGTGTTTGAAAACTGCATGGCACTAGACAGATGCCCAGCAACTCTGGGGGTGGGGGTGGTGGGGTGGGACTCCCATATAAACATGACGGGATTGCTCGTCGTAACTTTTAAATGATGTAGATTGGTACCGCTTAGGGTACTTAAATCTAAAATGACCACTGTGGTATTGAGCCAAAAAAAATATGACAGGATTATTTGTTAGTCACCTGGTTTTTCATTGTGCTATTTTAGAATTGGTACTTCCTGGGGGTCAAACTCCATTTGAGCCACGCCCATCAAACGAGATTTTGGTACCTTTAGGGTGTGTTTTCCGAAAAATTCCGACGAGCACCCCGTCATATTTATATGGGAGGCGCCCCCGCCGGGATCAGGTACAGTAGACAACATTTAAAAACCCAACACCACTGTATCAGTGAAATTTGAAAAAATGCCAAAAAATCAAAACAAAACAAAAACGTCGGAACAATTGCGGCGAGTTGATGTAATAAAAAGGGCTTTTATTTTGCTTTGACTCGACCTCGGTTATCCTACCACATTGGTATTAACGGGGTTCCATTAGCAGCTACGTGATGGGTACAAACTATCGAAGTCGCAAAGTCCGAGTTGCCTAACTTCTAGATTCCCAAGCTTAACTGAACGAGTTTTACTGAATTTCTTCTTTCTTACCTTCAGCTGTGTTAGAGCCACCAGAGATAGATCTTTGTTTCGCCATCAGCGCATCAGCGGTGGATGCTAACACTACCTTCACTTTGATGAGAGAGACCATCAACGATGTTATAGGCAGTTACGGTGTCGGAAAGATCCGCTACAGTGTCATTCTGTTTGGATCACAGGCCAGATTGGAGTTAGGGTTCGACTCTAGTATTTCAGACCCTGTCCAGTTGGAGGCGTTCATAAACTCTCTTAGCCCAGTTAGCGGTGACCCAGCGTTGGACAAAGCTTTGGAAAAAGCACTGGAACATTTTAATGAGAGCTTCACTCGGCCCAATGCCAAGAAAGTTCTTGTTGTCATAACAGACAATGAATCAGGGCTTGACAAAGACCAGATTGTGTCAATGGCCAGATCCCTGGGGGAGAGGAATATTCGTGTCATTGCTGTGGCAGTCGGAAACGAAGCAGATCAACCAGAGATGGAATATATTGCATCGGATAAAAGAGATGTTTTGTCTGTTACAGGATCAGTTCAACCCAGCAAACTCTCCAAAGATATAATGGTGTTAGTTCTAACAGGTATGTTGACACAGCGTTTGCATTCATAACAGGAATTTTGTGAGAATTGAATACAGCTTTAATGGTAGCCCTGTCGTATGGTACGCACTGATTATAGTCACATTGGTCATTTTTATATACACCATTACGTTTTTCTATGACCCCAGTCACTAAACTAGGGGCTTAAAAATCACATAATTTATCCTTTTGAGACAAGTCTGCTTTACGAACAGCAAAGACAACTAAACTTCTAGTTTTGAATGTTGGTGCACATTAAAGTGCTACTGTGATCACATTGTTTGCCCTTACCTTTCTCTTCAGTTTTGGAAAGTAGAAGTGCTAAATACTTGCCATGCCAAATTTTAAGTTCAAATTCCAAAGGGAAGATCACTTATTTCAAACGTAAAGTTCAGCTTCGGCTTTCAGCTATTACTTTATGTGTCGTGACATTTATAGTAGCATTGTGTTACATAAGTAGTTTTGTGATTTTAAAAGTGCGTGCAGTTTCAATTAATAGTTGTCAATCAAGATGTTTCCATTTCAATCAAACCATTTCCTGTTGTGTACATGTACAATTCTCGTGATGGCAAAACCAGACAATAGAATCGCCAAATAATAAGCGTTCCCTAGGTTTCAAGGAGTGCCGCGTGGCGGCATCTCCAGATAAGACTCTGTGTACATTTCGGATCAGTTCAGACTATTGAAGACTAGAGACTAGAGAAGACTACCCGACTATTACTGTGATTTTGGATAGAATAAAGAGAAGTTTGCGAAGAACGGCCTGTGACTTTTGGCATTCGCAACATATTCAAATGGCCAAGAACGATTGGGCATGCTTTACAGCCAAGATGTTTTGTAAACATACAAAAAGATACTCACACACGAGAGCGCTTTCTATAATAATTGCAGGTTTGAGTAATGGTAGATGGGGTTTCATTGGTTTTCAGCCAACTTTTTCCAGGCTCAGTAAGCCTATATCGTCATAAATTATAGCGATTTGTGTAATCACGAACCGATTGAATTAATTGAAGTAGAAAAAGTCTTAAATAAAAACAAAAATGTTCGTCATAGTAGCACTTTAAAAGGATTTAATTTACAACCAAATGATTTTTTTAGATCGTCTATTCAATGTGCCTATGCTGGACCTAGTGTTCGCCATATCATCCACCAGCACAGATGCGGACGAAACATTTGAACTTATGACAAGCACAATTAAGTCACTAGTCCAAACATATGACTCAAGTAACATTCGCTTTGGCCTTCTTGTGTATGGCGACGATGCTACCATTGTGGTTGACCTTAAAAACAACACGTATGCTGGGAAAATAAAAGAACAGTTGACAGCAATTGCACCATCGATTGGGCTATCTGCCTTAGATAAGGCTCTGGAAGCAGCTGCTAGAATGTTCTCTGAGGCTGGTGACCGTGAGAATGCGGACAGAGTGTTGGTCATCATGACTGATAAGAGTTCTCTTCTTGACGAAGATGTTGTTGTTGGTGCAACTAAACCTTTGGAGCAAATGGCAGTGAAAATTATCCCCGTGGTAGTTGGTGAGGAGGTTGATTTCACGGATTTCAAGGTTGTCACTCCTAAGGAAAACATCATTGCAACTAACAAGGATAAAGATCCAACCGACCTAGGGGAAGAGATAATGGAGAGAGTTATTAGTAAGTTCACTACGTGATGCTAATTTTTTGTCTCATCTATCATATTATTAGTAGTATGGATGGTATCTATAAATGTCCTATATTGCCACGAGTCTCTCGTAGCTCAGTGGTTAGAGAATCCAGTCGGTGCACGGAAGATCATAGGTTCGATTCCCGTCGTGGACTCAGATTTTTTTCGTTGTCCCACGCTCGTGACACAACGAAATGTCACACTTAACCCTTTGACTCCCAAAAGTGCAAAAGTACTGCCAAAGAGGTTTCATTTGAATGGTCACACCACAGGATTTCATCAACGGACTCAAAAGTTAGAAGTACACTACATGTCTCCATAATTGACTCTGGGAGTGAAAGTGAAAGTGCCATTTTTTCACTTCTTGAGTTCAGTTTAATGGAAATATCCGTTAACGTTTCAAGCAATCGAAAATGCCATCATGAGCTTGTAGATAAATGTTATTAAATTTTTGTTTAGGAGTGGAAAAGGAAGATTTTAATTTCATTCAAATTCAGGTGTACATGCAGTAACTCCCCCTTAAAACTCGCAAATAAAAGGATTCTTGTTTTCTCGTGTCATTACACTTTATTGCGACTAAAGGGATCTTTATAATTGTTTTACAGATGGAACCCTTCAACTACCGGAAACGAACCTGGCATTTGCGATATCCGCCACAGGACTAGAAGCTGAAGAAACACACGACTTCACGAAAGATATCATCCAATCAATCATCAACAAGTATGGCACCGAAAGATTGGAATACAGCATCATAGTGTATGGAGATTCCGCTTCACCACAAGTTATGTTTGGTGACATTTTCGATTCCGATGCTGAGTTGATAAAAGCTGTTGACAACATTCCCGGAGTAACTGGGCTTCCTTCCCTTGACGAAGCTTTGGAAAAAGCGAAAGATCAGTTTGAAAGTCCATTCATAAGGCCTAATGCAGCTAAGGTAGTACATGTTTCACTATTTCACAAAACTTAGTTATGATACTGTAGTTTCTCTTTTTTAAAACAGTTTTTGGTACTGGTGATAGTTGTATCACAATGGAATGTATAGGCTGCAATGGAATATATAGGCTTCGCCAAATGAAGTATCAGGTGCCTTTGTTGTTCTTGAAGTTTACATTTTTCCGCGTAAATAAATGTTTTAACTCATAAGCATAGCTTCCTGTTTTTGATCATGAAATGAGGAAGGGTGTTATTATCATTGACTGGAGCAAAAACAAAGCTGAAGGAAGTCTGAATTTTCTTTCATAGACTATATTTAGTGGATATAAAAAGTACCACTAACTTTGCCACTTATGTCTAGGATTGCACGCAAGGATTGTTTAACAAATACTTCATATTTGACAAGGTTATTTGTCATTTTTATATTAATTCATATGTTTAAAGAATTGTGTGTTATGGTAAACTTTTATTATAGATGAGGATACTTTGTGATGCCTATTATGGAGAAGCGTGGCCCCCTCTGCGTGCAATCCTGGACATCACCCTACTTTGCAATTTCTAACTGTGTGCATATATCTGAAATTCAGGTGTTGGTCGTAATCTCAGACAGATCATCTGATAAGAGCCCAGAGGATATTAGGGCAGCGGTAAGACCCTTGGAAACAGCCGGCATTCGTGTCATTGCAGTGGCTGTTGGGGAGCAGGTGGACCTCAATAAGACAAAAGAGATACCCTCTGATGGTGACGTCATCGAGACTGACAACACCGAAAGTCCTGAAGAAGTAGGAGACAAGATCATAGACAAAGTTGCAAAGGGTACGTTTATTTATCTTAATATCTCTAAACCGAATGGATCATGGTGGAAATCTTGACATGTTTGTTGGTATCAGACAGGTTTGGTCTTCTTCAAAAGTAACGAATAGTGCATATGGATCTTTATCCGGTTTTCCTCTCTCCACAAGCCAATATTCCTAAACTTCGCAGTTTGTACTGTCAAGACCAGAAATGTTATGAAAAACAGGTCGCAAACTATGTTCTGGATTCAAACTATTTATCAGATTAGATTAGTAAGCAAACGTTTTGTCGTCTTTCGACAGGCAAACTTCCCACACCAGAAATCGACCTTGGATTTGCTATTGCAGCAGGGTCATTAGATGCTGATGAAACTTTCCAGGTCATGAAAGACGCCATCACAGAAATCATAACGGAGTATGGACTGGACAAAATAAGATATGGGTTAATCGTCTTCGGGGACACCGCCAGCATCAAAATCCCATTCGGTGACCACACCAACGTCGATGGTCTCCTGCAAAACCTCAAAGTTGTTCCCAAGCCAAACAGAGGTGCCGCTTTAGACGAAATGCTTAAAGAAGCGGAAAAGTTATTCTCGGCGGCCGCTGGTCGTGCCCATGCTAAGAAAGTGTTGGTTGTGATCACAGATTTAGCATCAGGAAAATCGCCATCTCAAGTGAGCGAGGCAGCAAAACCGTTGCAAGACAAAGATATCAAAGTTGTTGCTGTGGCAATCGGAAGAGAGGCTGACCCAAATGAGTTAGAGATAATTACTTCAATAGAAAACATAATCGAAGAGCCAAAGAATGTGTTACCCAATGATCTTAATAAGGTTATCATGGTTAAAGTTTTTAAAGGTAACTTTCTTTTATTTATACATTGCATGGCGTCATATATGAACACAGCCGAACATCTCTACAACGGTCACTTTTGGACAGAATTTTCCGGTGTTGAGAGGTGGCCGTTATAGGGAGGTTTTCCATTGCAGAATTTGAGTAAATAAATAAGAAGACGGGACAAGAAAACATGGCCGTTGTAGAGAGGTGGCCGTTATAGGGAGGTGGCCATTAGTAGAGGTTCGACTGTAATTAAACCCATCACCAAAGGTAAGTTTGGGAGTAGGTGACGCCGGGTGCGAAGTAAACCGCAAGCAGGAGATCACCAACGCACGAGGTGCAGGGATGGTGAAGTGGTGAGAGCGCTAGCCTCCCACCAATGTGGCTCAGGTTCGATTTCCGAATTCAGTGTCATATTTGGGTTAAGTTTGATGTTGGTTCTCTTTCTTGCTCCCGAGGTTTTTTCTCCGGGTCCTTCCGTTTTTCAAAAACTTTCTCAAAAACCACGTTCCAAATTCCAATTCCATCTGGAATCCTAGAACCACATGTTTGTCAGTCGCAAGACTCGTAATTGTCATCCTCGTTAAAGAAAGTCAATTCATTTGTTTATTTATCTATCCATGGCAACCCTGACACAGTCCAACATCCTGTTACTCGCCACACTGCATGGCTTAGGGGAAGCCATACCCTCATACTTAACAACGTACATACTTACAAGGCAGCAAAGATCCTTAAAGATCAGCCGTGCAAAAACCATCTGCCAAGCTAGCAATGGGAAGAAAAAGTCAAAGAGCCCTGTAAAGGCCAAGGGGGCAACCGCGCATGAAAATGAGAGTAAACCGCTGTCCAGCAATTATTGACTCGAGTTTAACTTTGCCTTATTTACATTTAACCACAGCTATTGTCCTAGGGCGAGTAGTCTAGTGCTTATGCTGCCACATAAAAGTGTTGTTGTTTTTTTTGGCTGGTTAGTCCCAAACAAGAGTTACTTAAACTGGAAGTCATTTAAAAATATGAATGTTATGAATATTTACACTTTATAAATACCTTTCGATCCACAGAAACGCCGACATTTCCTCCAATGGATCTTGTTTTTGCTCTAAGTGCAAATTCAGGAGATGCAGATGTCACTTTCACTCTGATGAAGGACGCAATCCTAAAAATCATGAACGACTTGAGATTCGGAAATGGCAATATTCAGTATGCTGTAATTGCGTATGGAACCACTGTTGTCCAGTTTGGAGGACCCTCTTTTGACAACATTAAAAACCTTAGAGAAAACATCAAAAAACTAACAAAGCAAAGCCGTGTTTCTAAACTTGATGACACACTACGAGAAGCTTTGAGGGTTTTCCAGGGGCCAAATGCTCGGCCTGGGGCTAAACAAGTACTTGTTGTATTGACCGATACAAAGTCGACATCTGGTGACGAGGTCATCGAGACGAGTGCTAAACTCCTAGATGAGAATAAAATTCGAGTGATTCCGGTTGCCATTGGAAATGAAGCAGATCCCGATCAGTTGATCAAAATTACTCCGTATAGGGATGATCTCATCGAGGCAAGGATAGACAAAGAGCCTTGGAGACTGGCGCGTGAAATAATCATTAAGGCCTTAACAGGTATAAGACGTTTGTTTGGTTTGGAATGGGTTAGCCTAGTTTGATGGACTAGCATTACGCTTGCCTAGCAGACTCCCTACTCTTAACGTACCAGCCTAGAATTAGTAGCCTAAAATTACTTAGCCAGAGTTACTTGTCAGGAATTACTAGTCAAGAATGTCATCGCGTTTTGAGGTTCACTAGTCTAAAACAGGAAGGAAAAGCTGTCAAAGATGAGATATAATGAAATTAACCGTTGCATAAAGTGTGTGGGGAGGGGGGGAGGGGGGGGGGGGGGGGGGGGGGTTAAAAGTCGTAACTGGAAATGCGTGTGCATTGAGTGAGAAGTGGGGTGCTAATGCTCTCCTGTCGCCGCAAAATAAATGATAGGACCAAGATCATTACGTTGATAACTTAATGTCCAGATGCCCAACCCATAGTAACTGGCTAGCCCAGAGGTTTTGAACTTCAAGATATGTACTACGTAAAATTTCATATTTCCCCAAGAGGAACATGCCTTTGCATTCTTTATTTATATTTTTTGTTATTTCATTTCAGAACCCACAAGGATTGTCAAGATTGACCTTGGGTTTGCGATTGGTGCCGCATCAAGTGATGCCTCTAACACTCTTCAGCAAATGAAAGACATCATCAAAAGCATTGCTGATAAGTATGGCACAGACAAGATTCACTATGGACTAATTACTTTTGATGAGGAGGCCAACATCACGCTTCCCTTTAGTAGCAGAGTCAGTTCTCCAGAGGAGCTAAAATATCTTATTGACTCCATGCCAGCGGAAACGGGTGGTCCTGCCATAGACAAGGCACTAGAGGCAGCAGTTACCCTTTTTGACGGAGAAGGAGTTCGTTATGATGCTCAAAAGGTCCTTGTTGTGATGGTGGACACGAAATCTAGTGGTGATGATGTTGATGCCGCTAAGATGACAATGGAGTTGAAAGAAAGAGGAGTGAATATCATCACAGTTGCAGTTGGAGACGAGGCGTATCCCAATAACCTGAAAAACATCTCGTCACATCCTGATAGTGTCGTTAACACAACCACTAAAGACAAGCCCAAGGATGTCGGTGATAAAATCATTGATAGAACAGGTACACGAACTAGAGTAATCTGATATTTATGACGTCTAAAAAGGGCTTGTCCCTGGGAACAGAGATGAGATATAAAAAGAAGAAAACATACAGTTATTTTGTGACAATTTTGGTTACCATTACGTCCCTGCATGTTTCCTAAACAAAATCCAAATGCTATGCAGTAGAAAAGACACAATTTTGAAGATGCACCGTAAGGTAGGCCTCTTTACTGAAGCCCTTGTAACAAGGGAGGGGGCGGCTCCGGTAACAGTCACCACCCACATGTGGACATATTTCTTTATCGGACAGTTAAGTGGTTTCTCAAGGGTGTCCACTTTGTTGAAACTACAGGTGAACCTGCATTTGCGACCACCTCTCGGAAGCGATCACCTCTTCAAAGTGACCACTTTTCCAAAATATCAAATTTCTTCAAGTCAAATCAATATAGTCGAAACTTCTCATAAGCGACCATCTTTCAACTGTGGTGATTTGAATTTTTCTATTGTTTTTAACCTCTGATAAGCGACCACTCGCCAATATGTCGATGTCACTGCAGACGCAAATTGGATAATGTGTTACAGTACAAGTCCAAGAAAACAAAGATTTTGTCCCTTGCATCAAAAGTTCCATATGATAAAATACTTTGTGCTGACAGGTACTTTGTATATTGAAATCACTACAGGTTCATATGATTCAAATTAAAGACCCCTGTGGTCTGATAGGTGCTTTGTACATTGAAATTACTACAGGTTCATATGATTCAAAGTTAAGTCCCTGTGGTCTGATAGGTGCTTTGTATATTGAAATCACTACAGGTTCACATGATTCAAAGTTAAGACCCCTGTGGTTTATACATTGAAATCACTACAGGTTCATATGATTCAAAGTTAAGATCCCTGTGGTCTGGCCTATTGTAAGCAACCACCTTGGCTTTGCATTTTGGGTGGCAACTTACGAGAGGTTCAACTGTAGATCCTGAATTAGGCCAGTGTTCAAATACTACTGACGCTTTTACAAGCACGTAACATGCACATATGAAATCAAGTACTCGGTGCTGTGTTTTCTATTGCTTCATTTAAATGAAGTAAGGATTGAGAGAATATCTTTGACAGAACATTTCTGTTTTCTTTTTCAGACCCACTAAAGGGGACAAACATTGATGTAGGCTTTGCAATTAGCGCAACTTCTCAAGATGCCTCAACAACGATCAGGCTCATGCAGGATTCTATCAAGTCTTTTATAGATACCTACGGCGCAACAAATGTGCGTTACAGTTTAATGACCTTTGGTAATAGTCCATCTATACTAACACGTTTTGCAGACAAACAGTCGCCAGAGGATCTGAAGGAGATTATAGAGTCTGCTAAAACTAGTTCTGGTAGACCCGACTTAGAGAACATGTTTTCGGAAGCAAAGAAACTCTTCGAAGAAGCCGGTGCCAGACCAGATGCTAAGAAATTCCTAGTGGTTTTCTTGGACAACAAGTCAGTGAATGAGAAGGACGCTGTGATAATAACTGTAAAGCCTTTAATTGAACAAGAATGTTGGCTCATTCCTGTTGCAGTAGGTGAAAACGTGGATGTCGACGAGCTTGAGCCTATTAATCCTGTGAAGAATACAACTGTTGTGGTGCCTAAGTCAGGAGATCCTAAGAAAACAGCTGAAGAGATTGCCGATAAAATGAAAGAGCGTGAGTGCACTTTGACGTTTATTTTATATTATGCAATTTATAAAAAACATGCAGATATTTCATCGCAAGTTCAGGATTAATACAGCGACAAAAGTAGTTGAGTTGTTTGGTGAAAGAAGCGTTGGGTACAGCTTACGACCACTTGTGGAATCTCCATTAAGGGGTCACCATCGGGATCAGGAGAAGTGTCCCCTTAATTCCCCACTCCAGAAACTATGAAAAATACCATAATACTCTTTAAAGTGCAGGTTTGAGTGGTGCTTGATGTAAGCCTGACTTTTCCAATTTCTTGGCAATTTGCATACGGTGCACATTTGTATACGAACACACAATGCTACGTCCTAGCGTTCCTACATGTGCTCTGAATTCCATTGTGCCATTCTAACAAAGGAGACTTGAATAATATGCCATTTGCACGATAGCGTCATTTGACTACAACTACCAGAATTCATTTCGTTTTTCCTTTCTTATTTAAATTTTGTAATCCCAGTGAGGTTTAAATAACAATAGCCCTAATTTGCATTACACACTAAAAATGTTGACATACACCTGTAGCCCCTTTAATAGATGTGATAATTACAAAGATAATATGATCGGCCGGGACCAGGAGAAGTGTCCCCTTAATGGAGGTGTCCCAAAGTAGAGATTCAACTGTAATGTTGCACTGCGGGGAATATTATTATGTAGGAAACCAACATTGTTTGGGGTAGAGGGGAAATACGATAGTTTAATGTGGAATAATTGTCAAGATTTTCCAAATATTGCTTGCAGTAGGGGTCTCGACGCCCATGGTGTTTCTGACAGGCCGAAGAGTCATAGGATCTACATGTTTGTGAATTTCATGTGCAATGAATAGTTGTTCGTTTGGTTGTGAAGTATGGATCACCATCAACCCAAACAACAACTGTCGCAAGTGGCATTGGTGCGATTCGTTATTTTTCCCTCTTAATGCATTTACTGCCTGTTTCTTTTAGTTGTCAACGAACCCAAGGTTCCTAAAATCGACTTGGGATTTGTCATCTCTGTTGGGTCGAGCGATGCAGCTGCAAACCTCCAGCAAGTGAAGGACGTCATAAAATCGTTCATTGACAAGTATGCCATGCACAGACTCCAGTATGGCATCATCTCGTATGGTAGTACACCCAGGATAGAACTCACCCTGGAAGACAGTTCAAAACCCGATGTCATTAAACGAGTTGAGGGCATTCCCATGCCTCGTGGTACTCCAGATCTCGCCAAAGCTCTTCAGCTTGGCGAGCAGCTGCTAATCCCCGGTCGACCTGATGCTGAAAAAGTATTAGTTGTAATCACAGACGTTAAGTCAGGAAGCGGAATAACCAAAGTAAAGCTTGCGGCAGAATCTCTCAATGATAAAGACATTCGTATATTTGCTGTTGCTGTAGGCAGTGACGTGGATCCCACAGAGCTGACCACTACTTCTGGCTCTGGTGAAGACATTATAAACAGTTCAAACACTGATGAACCAGGAAAGACCAGGAAGGACATTATGGACAAAATCGGACAAGGTTAGTACAATGTGATTTGGTAAAATATCCGGGGGAACCATAAAAAAGCTTGTCGAGCCTTTCAGTTGTGTCTGGGGTGTGTAGTAATAGGTACTCTTTAGGTTAAAGGGAAGGTAAAGATCTCTGTCAATGCTTTTACAATTTAAATGCAAGTGCAATGTTTTTTTTAATGAAAACGAATTTCTGACCAATAATAATCGTGAAGTTAATTTGTTGTTTCGGTAGCTTTTATGGCGAAAATCTCCACCTCAATGTACACTTATTTTAGTTAAGAAGGCTAGTAAAGTTACCTGTGCAGATTCTCCAAGGTGTGTTACATAAAACACGTTAGCGTTCTCGTAAGTAGAGTACGTACGGGTGCACTTACTCGTGCAAGTAGGAGATGTGACTAAGCGCAAACGCGAAGCCGCTAACTCATTCAAATTACACTATCACCTTGTGACAATAGTTTTAAATGACACGAGCAGTATAAGTCATGTACGTTTAACCTTTAAACAGCTTTTATGTTTGAAAAAAAAAAAACACCAAAAGAACCAAAAACTATCAAACAAGAACATCTTAACGAGTAAACTTCAATTTATTTATTATTTATTATTACCGGTACAGCCGTCCTCTATGTGAAGATTATTGGTGGGGCGTCAGAGACGTTAATTTAATTTAACATGAAAGTTCATGAACTGATTTTGAAAACTCTCTATTGTCTGTTGTCTCAACTCGTTAATTTGTTTTTTTCAGCCAAACCAATACAAGATATCGATGTTTTGTTTGCAATCAGCGCCACTGCAAGTGATGCCCAGGAGACATTCAGTGTCATGAAAGACGTAATGAAGTCCATCTTTGAAAAACATGGAGTCGATAGCATACACCCTGCAGTAATTGTGTTTGGAGATAAGGCATCTGTCAGCCTTAACTTTGATGAGGGTGTCACTGATCTAAACGACTTGAAACAACTGATTGATAACTTACCACAAAACAGAGGAACACCAGATTTAGAAGAGACGATGTCGTTGGCCAAGACAGTGTTTGCTGGGGCGCGCCCATATGCCAAGAAAGTACTTGTAATTATCTATGACGATAAATCAGACAGCAAGCCATGGGAAATCAAGATGAAGGCTAGTAAACTCGAAGAAGAAGAGATCGAGGTAGTTCCTGTAGGAATAGGATCTGAGGTCGATATTCCACAGCTAAAGGATACAACTTCATACAAGAAAAACGTTATCGTTGCAAACAAGGATGATGACATTGATGAGCTTGCAGATAAGATTGTGAAGATAATGCTGAAAAGTAAGGAGATAAACGAAGTATATATTGAGTGGCGGGCCTAGTGTTAGGGAGCTTTAGCAATATTGATTTGTCTAATGTGACTGAATTTTCCAGGAGCTGAATCGTAGGGACGCCTTTCAAGTTCAAACATAGAAAAAGGAAAATTAACCGTTGTGTGTTCATGTTCTTCATAAAACCTATGCTTTGATCATTTCACGTTGTTGTTTTGCAGGGAATGGCAAAGAACGGGTGGGGAATTGTTAAAGCGATGTAATTTGCCCATAACTCATTTAACCCATAGGCCTACAAAATCTCGATTAAAATTTAGTAATGCCTTGAGGACAAAGAAATGTGGATCGTCTTGACACCCAAGGTTTTGTCACTTGAATAAAGTGGTTAGTTTCTAAAGAAACTGTGGTGCTCCGTCAAATTTCTTTACGATGGTCGATTTCCCTTATCAACTCAATTGATAAAACCAACTTATTGTAGCTTTTTTTGAACCAATCACTTGAAGCTTATTTTATCTGTTATTTGCATTTTCACAGAGAGAATACCTTTTCCCAAGACCGACTTGATGTTTCTTGTTAGTGCTCAAGCCTCCAACAGCTTGTCATTCATGAAAGACGTGATCTCGGACATCATGCAGAATTACAGCACGAACCTGATCCATTATGCAGTTGTTATGTATGGAGATGAACCTTCAGTGGTCTTGAAATTTTCTGATGGAGTCACAGACCCAGATCAGCTGGTGACCTTGGTGAAATCAGCATCGACCGTCCCAGGGCTCCCAGCATTGGACAAAGCGCTGCAGAAAGCAAAACAACTGTTCATCGAGGATGACGGTGTACGACCAGATGCAAGGAAAGTATTGGTTGTGATCACAGATGATGAGTCTTCAGGAGACAGCGAGGTTGCAATGGGCATTGCTGAGGACTTAAAAGACAAGCTTGTGACTATAATAACTGTTGCAGTTGGAGATGATGCTGATCAGAAGGAGTTGGAAGATCTCACACCTACTGACGGCGACTCATTGAATACTACCATAGACGAGGATCCTGGAACGGTCGGGAAGGAGATAATGGAAACGTGCTTTGAGGGTATGCAATCTTTATGGTTTTTATAAATAAATCGTTGTTGTTGTTGTTGTACCTTTGTTTACACGACATGCTTATACAACACTAAGAGGATGATCTCAAGTGAATTTTCGAAGAGAGAATCAAAATAATCTGAGTTTAGCGCGTTTTCCAAGATACAAGGCGATAAACTATTTTTTCAAGTTGCAATCCATTTCCATCCTGGCCATCTGCAGCCCAAGAGCACTAGTAGAATAATTGTGAACAAAACTGGATCATTATGTATGGGTTTCCACTAATATAAATATTAAAATATCCTTTGGGCTTTTGAAAGTTACAATTCAAATAGTGACATAGCCACTTTAATATTTATATATCTTTTCCCGACAGTTTCAGACCCACTTGAGCAAGAAAACGTGGACTTAGTCTTTGCAGTCAGTGCCTCCTCGACTGACCAAAAAGACACTTTGGAGTTAATGAAAGGCACTCTACAGTCCATTATATTAACACATGGAGTTGGGATTATCCATTACAGTGTCATCTCCTACGGGACGCAAACCAGTACAATTGTTGACTTCCAAGACACATTCCCAGATGAAGAAGCCTTGCTAAAGCAACTTGAGAGCCTTTCTGCTGTTGGAGCTACACGGCCAGACCTAGATCTAGCGCTTGCTGAAGCAAAGAAAGCTTTCGAAGGATCTGGAGCGCGTCAAACCGCCAAAAAGATTCTTGTTTTCCTTGTGGATAACAAGTCTGGTAGCACTGAGGAAGACGTCTTGAAATCTGCGATGTCGCTGGAAGAAGCCGGAGTGAAGGTCATTCCAGTTGCCATAGGCAACCAAGTAAAGCGAGAAGAGCTGGAGAAGACAACTCCTTATAAGAAAAACATCATTGAAGTGCCAACGAAAGAGAACCCAGAAAGCCTTGGAAAGAAAATTATGAACAAAGTTAGGGAAAGTAAGTATTCCTTGACCTTTAATTAAAATCGAGTCCTATTTAGCCAGGCTCCGCCACTGTTTGGATTTTGCGCGAGTGTCGTATACATGTGCGAGTGAGAATGCCGCGAGTTGCGAAGGTATCATGCAAGACCCAAAATTGGGAATTATTGTCAATATACGCGGCCAAATGAGAAACTGCCTTCGAGAAAACACGCGTGAGTGGCGGGCGATATTGAATTTGACGGGCTGCAAACGCATTTACGGCCCTGTTTCTGTTAAACATTTTTTTCTTATTAAATGAATTTGTACGATTTGGCCTTGTGTATTGATAATAATGATAATCACATGACTTTTGTCGGGCATATAGTTTATTTGTGTCCCTCGTAGCATCATTTGCATCCTCGCTCCGCTCGGGCGCAAATGATGCTGCTCGGGCCACAAATAAACTATATGCCCTCCAAAAGTCATGTGATTGTCCTATTCCGATAAGTGTTGTTGTTGTATCGGAGTTGCTTGATCCAAAGGCCGAGCATGTGTTCATTTCAATACGGTAAACAACAGTTAACAACAGGGATACTGATGATAAACAAAACTCGTTCCTTGATCTTGTTTTACCTCATGATCTTAAACTACGCAAACGGAGATTTAATTGCTTCTTTTTTCACCTCTAACTCGTAACCCTAACTTACGCTAATCTAATTCCTACCCTATTTCCAACCTTACTCCTAACCTTTATCCAACCTGTCATCCATTATAATCCTTTTCTAGGCATTCTCAACAATTCCTTTTAAATTTGTTTTGCAATCGTGCTAAACGCTTTGTATTCACAACTATGACTGAAGTATACAGATAAGAGATGAATGCATGCAGTTATGTTCCCTTCTAATTATTTATTTGCCTTGTTAACCTGAGCCAATCAATATGCCACATGATGTTTTAACTTTTCAAGTCATTCCCCAGCGTTCTCTCTTGCATCATTGTCCGTGATAAGGCTAGGAATGTTAATAGGTGACAGCTTTTGGTGAACAGCATGCCAAAATAAGCTGCAAATACTTTTAAAAGGATTAGGATACCAAGATAATACATTTTAGCAATGCTATTTTCTCCTGCAGATATGAACCTCCCTTCGATTCCGGAAGTCAATCTTGCCTTTGCAATCAGCGCGGCATCCGTGGAAGCGGACGAAAACTTTGAAAAGGCCCAGGAAGTGATAAAAGCAATAATTGACACCTACGGCATGAATAAACTTCGTTATGGTGTCATTGTGTTTGGATCGAGAGCCTCGTCAAGGATCACTTTTGGAGACGTCTTCCCTAGCGACGAAAACCTCAAGAACACGATAGGTTTGTTGTCTGGTCCAAACGAACTTCCTGCTCTGACCGAAGCTCTTAAGAAAGGAAAAGAACTGTTTGACAACGCAAAAGAGCGTCCAAATGTTAGAAAGGTTCTAGTAGTAATCACAGATAAGAAGTCCACCAGTAGGCTTGACGAATTAAAGGGTAGCGCAAAGCTTTTGGAACAGGACGGAATTAAGGTTATCCCAGTTGCTATTGGAAGTGAGGTTGACCATGCTGAGCTCAAGGAGACAACCCCTGAAAAAACAAACATTGTGAACGCCTCTAATGATGTTGATGTGATGGACCTGAAAGACAGGATTATGAACAAAGTGTTTAAAGGTAAATGCACCAGAGAGGGTAGCTAAACATGTTTTAGGCTGAAAGCTGCGTGCGAAGAAACAACCGTTTCCCTCTGATACATACTTACAGACATCATCATCATCATCATCATCATCATCATCATCATCATCATCATCATCATCATCATCATCATCATCATCATCATCATTATCATCATCGTCATTATCATCATCTTGCGGCCTCGGCCGAGAGTCCTCGCACAACTTACATATTTACATACTTTATTGGTACCCAGTCCTATAGCAGTAACAGCGACCCACAGCTGAAAACCCAATACTGACCAGGGCTCAATTCAATAAAACTTTTACAAGTGTAATTTACAAGTGTAGCCATTGTTTCAGGGGTTGAAAACAATGGCTACACTTGTAAATTGCAGTTGTAAAAGTTTTATTGAATTGACCCCAGTACTAGTTCCCATTTATTTTACTTTAGGTTAGACAGGAAACTGAGTACAAGTTTAGAAGAGACTGGGAACGAGAATGTGTCAACTTCAAATTTCGATGCCATTGTGGCCATGCAACCCAACCTCTCCACTTAAACCAGAAATTCCATCTCTACCTCCTCCGTCGCTAAAATTTTGCGATGCACCCTCCCCCGAGCCTCGCGAGGTTCTGCGAGACACGTATTTCTTGTATATTTACATACTTTATTGAGTTTTCCCCAGCGATTTTTCAATACTCATTACATGAACGCGTGGACAGAATTAATGAGATAGTTTCAGTTTAGTATAGTAACTGTTTATTGCTGCTAAATTATACTTCGACTTCTGTCATATCCATTAAGAACCAAGAAAAAGGCTTATTTTCTTTGGAAAATGCTTTTTAAAGCCAATCTGTGAACAATAACGTCCTTTCCTCATCAAGAAAAAATGAATAAACTATTATTTGTTGGCGAACAACATATATCGTTTCGAGAAGCGAACAGTTCTGTCGAGAACACAGTTCGAGGATTTCCCGGAGCACGTATACAAACGACTCTATATTCTAGCTTGAAAGGCTAGTGAAAGAATATTCATTCACAACGTTTAGTCGCTAAAATAATGTGCTGAAGAAAATTTAAAAATGTCCATCCTCTCCACATAAAAAATGGAAATGCTTTCACTTGGGAAAAAATCTTTAAAAAGGCTCAGCTCTGAAATACGAGTAGGTTGGACCGAGGAGCTTTTCTTAAAATAATTTAATATTAATATTTTTTGTTTTGCAGACGTGAAAGGTGAAGAGAACGACTTTGTTATTGCCGTTTCTGTAGGCTCACTAAACTTACCATCATTCAAGAAAATGAGCCTGGAGCTTCTTGACAAGCACCCAATAAGTGAAACACGGTACAGCTTTCTCACCTACAACTCTGAAGTTAAAACCGTCAGTAATTTCCAAACCAAGTATTCTTCAGATAGTCAAGTTAAAGACGTCATCGAGAACATCCTTCCGAGGGTTGGTGTGAGCTCAAGGCTTGATTTGGCACTTGCAGAAGCGAAGAAACTGTTCGCAGATGGATCGGGCAGCCGACCACACGCTAAGAAGGTTGTTGTTGTCTACACTGACAAAGAACCGACTGGAGACGTTGAAGGGGCTGCAGCGGGTAAGATCGCCAAGGAGATGGAAGCTCAAGGAATCCAGATTATTGTTGTTTTATTAAACATGAGCCATGTTCCTGAAATTTTCGAGATTGTTACTCCAAACAAAGAGAGTGTCATTCCAACAAGTGATGGCGAAGATCCCAAGGCGGTTGTGGAAAAGATTGACGACGTATTGAAAGGAGGTTTGTTTTATGAAATGAAGATCTATGATAAGCTCTTTAATCCCTAATCTTATCAATAACAAAATTCTCGATTGTGATTGGTCATCCGCGCGCTTATTTCTTTTGTAATTGGCGCGCGGTCACGTGAGTGTCCAATTACAGCTTTCCAATTACAACTATTTGTAATGGATAGCTGTAATTGGACACCTACGTTGCGCACGTACGCGTCAATCAGGTGCACTTAAGGTGGCTCCCAACGGTTTTCAGCACTTTCCAAGACTTAGATTTTGATGGGTCATTAAAACCACTCTTTATCAGTTGATGCTACAATCATGATATCAAACGAATGCCCAATGATTGGTGAACACGTTGTTATCATTTTTGTGGCACAATATGTTACTATAGCAACAGTATAACGTGCTGAAAACACCCTTAATTTTAGCTTTAAGTGTTAATAACTCAAAAATGACTCGGTGAACCCCATTTTTTATTGTCGAATTTTGATCAGCAGGATAAGATGCAACTTTTGGCAAAGTTTAAAAAAATTCTGTACATGGGGTTCAGAGCCACCTTAATGTTTCTCTACTGGTTTTTAACTGATAGAAAATATCCCTGACGTTTTGAGAGCGAAAACGTCCACATAGGCTTTTAAATCTCGAATTTGTTATTGATACGATTAATTAGAGAGATTTTCGTAAGACCGTGAAACAGTATCTAGCAATTAATCAAAATTAGCCAAAATTAGCTAAAACTAAACAAAAGAAAACAATGGAATTAGTGTCTAATAGTGTCTACTAGTGCCTACTAACTTAGTAACTATTTCACGGTTAAAAGAAAATCACTCTAGTAATTGACTCCCCGAGTTGTACTCCACTCAGTCCAGTTACTATTACCGAGTCTCTAAAGGAAATTGTGGGATTTTTGTAAAATGTGTTTTTGAAAGAGACTTAAAGCTACCTCTTGAAGATATTGAACATCTATCTTGTTGTCAACTTCAGTTAAAAACACACAACTAAAAACAAACTTGCCAAATTGTCAAAAAGTGCTCGCTGCTCAATACTCGTGCTTACAAAAAATACCGATATGCTCGCATGCTCGCAAATGCCCACAAAGACCACTCGATACCCTTCTTATTCCATCCAAAAAGGGCGTCAAGTTAATACAAAAAAAATCAACATTAGACATTTTTTATTTGACTCAAAGTTTGGGTTTACTGCGAATATTTAATGGCGCAATTATGTTGTAATGCTTTATTTGCTTCGAAACATTTCATTTCAGGTCTCAAACCTACACCAGAAATTGAGCTCTGCTTTGCGTTTAGCGCAACTGGCACGGACCCCGGTATTACATCCAGGTTGATGAGGAAAACCATAGCTGAGATCATGAATAAGTATGGTACCGTCAAGCTCCACTATTTAGCCATTGTATTTGGAAATCAAGCACAGCCCGTCATAAGTTTCACAGACCAGGATCAAGGTGTAGAAACCCTGACTTCCTACATTAACAGCACTCGCCAACCTAGCGGCAGTCCAAGACTTGATGTGGCTCTACAAGAAGCTAAGAAAATCTTTGATGAGGTGCCTGAAAGGTAACTCGTTGATTTATTTCAATGTATGATGATAAAAACTTGCGGTATTGTATGAACGTACTATGTGGCTAAATGCAATTTAGGCAAAGTTAAACTCGAGTCTATGCAGTCAGCGGTTTGCTTCGTGACAGTACATGTCCTGCGCGGCGTTTGCCGACCTTTGCAGATCACATACAAGCGTTTGCGATCTTTGCGGATCCTTGACGAGTCTTAGCGATCTTTGCTCCTGTTAGAACCATTGCCTTGCTGTTAAGCGAATCATCGCGGAGTCTTGCATGCTGATCGTTGCGGATCAACGTTTGGTTTTGCGAGTCACAAATGAATCATGCTATCGAAGGGCGCTTGAGCCACACTTCAAGCTCGTTCGCCGCTCGTTTACTTGCTGCTGATCTTTGTGGACCAACGTTTGTTTTGCGAGTTACGAATGACTCATTCTATCGAAAGGGCTCTTGTGGAGGTCCGGTGGTGTAGTGGTTAGAGCGTCGGACTTTCAACCTGAAGATCTGTGGTGCGAGCATGGTCTCTGTCATCTTGTTGGCATTGTTTGCTTAGAAGAAAAACTTTGCTCCACGTTGTCCCTCTCTACCCAGAACCCCGTTGTTGAAACGGTGGATAGCGCTATCCACCGGATAGATTGCTATCCAACAGATAACACAATTGGTTTTGTTATTTCTTATCCACTGGATATTGATTTATTCGGTGGATAGAGCTATCCACCTTTTCAACAACCGGGGCCAGGTGTATAAATGGGTACCGGCGACACAATGCTGGGGGGGGGGGGGGGGGGGGGGGGCTGGGGGGGGGGGGGGGGGGTGGGGGGTAACCTTGCAAAAGACTAGCATCCCATCCAGGGAGAAGTAGTAATACTCTCAGTTGTTTCGTGTTACGGTTACCGGGTTAAGCTCCAGCAGTTTTGAGCCATTAGGCTTGTGAAGACTTTATCTACCTTTTCATTGAAAGGGAAATACGGCCTCTAGATATTGCCTCAAACACTTTTCTGTAATTGAGCCTTGTGCAATAATACATTGATCATTGTACGTCCAGGAGTTATTTAACTATCACAATGTATAATATCGTATATTCTTTTCCCAACCTTTTCTCATGAAATTCTAACTACATATTTACTTCTTCCCAGCCCCATTTCAATTTAGCTCTGCTTTGTACCTGGTCGTGTGTCGTACGATTTGTTTAATATATTGATTTCCGCTTTATTTAAGACCTGGAGTCAAGAGAATACTGGTGGTTTTAGTTGATAACGAGTCGGCCGGTGATACAGATGACACGAAAAAGCTGCAAGCTGCCAAAGAGCTGTATGGAGAGGATGTGAGCATTATTCCAGTGGCGATTGGTGATGAAGCAGATCCTTCAGAATTGGAGAAAATAACTGCTATTAAAGACAATGTTATCGAAGAATCCAAGGATATCACTCCAGAAGAACTTGCAAAGAAGATTATGGAGAAGAGTTTTAATGGTAAGTTTTTATACAAATATCAAGGGCCATTCCGGCGAAGGAGGGCAAGGTTTGGTACAAACTAAGGCTGGTCGTCACGTAGTTTCATTGCTTGAGCTCTCATTTGGTCTGTTGCAGTGGTAATTGTTGCGGAGGCTGAAGTACGGCTGGGACGAATTTTACGTGTTCTTTTTCTCAGGCTAATTTCGATTGGCCTTATTCTGGAAATTCTCTTTTCTTTCTTAATACGTAGTATCTGTCACTTCCAATAGCGGATAACATCGAAGAACATATTGAAATCATTTTGCAAAATATCAAGAAACGAATAGCAACATATTAAACGATTGGTCAATAACTTTCATTTCAATGGCACATATTACACATTTCGCAATAGTTAGAACCACATTGCACGGCGTAATAAACAGCATACTGCTCATTAGCTTTAACTTGAACGATCACACTTAAGGATTTCACACATTCTCAAAAGTTAGAACCAACTTGTACAGCGTAAGCAAAGTACTTCTCGAAAGCTTTCATTTGAGTGGTTACACTATAGGATTTCATCCAGACTCTAAAGTTAGAACCACCTCGTACTGTTTAATGAGCGATACCACAGGAAAGCACTGCTCAGTAGCTTTCATTTGAATTGTCACACTGTAAGATGTCATCCACAAACTCAAAAGGTTATTTAACTGCTTTTGGCTGTTTGTTGATGTTGTATATCGCAAACACACTGATCTACGTTTTTCTGCAGCTGTAAAGGAGCAACATATCCCTGAAACTGACATCGTGTTCGCAATCTCTGCAACATCACAGAAATGGCTCGCCAACTTCCAACAGATGCAAGACACGATTAATTCAGTTCTTGACACTTACTCCATGGATGTCATCCGAGTAGGTGTGATCGTGTTTGGACGCGACACAGAAGCGCTCTCCATCCAACAAAATCTCAACAACAATCTACAAACAGCTGTTGGTAGGCTGATTCCTAAATTTGGAACCCCAGATCTAGACAACGCCCTCAAAGAAGCAAGGAGATTGTTCAAAGACAGTGGAAGACCTAATGCCAGGAAAGTTATTGTGGTTATATCAGATAAAGCTTCTGACAGTAGCTATGACGACATCAAGGCTGAAGCAGAACGCCTCAAAGAAGACGACATCGTGATTGTTAGTGTTGTTATTGGAGAGGACGCGGACGCTAAAGAGCTAGACGGTTTCACTCCACATAATGTGACAGAGACAACAACAGATGAGGATCCAAAGGAATTGGCCATGAAAATTATTGTGCTAGTATTGAAAGGTAAATTAATTAAATAATAGCAGTAATAAATGTAAATAAATAAATTAGCAGTATTAGTTCATGTTTGTAAATTAATGTAAATGTATTTATTTTTAATTTATGCTAATAAGTTAATGTAACACCACCCAACGATCACTTCGTTCTAAAAGAAACAAACCTTAATCCACATTCCCTCTCTCTCCACCTACCAATTGCAGGCAGAAGTAGTTGGGAAGGTTGTAAAAATGAATAGTATTAGTGCTGAATTACAACATTTTTCTCTTAATGTAAAATAGCGAAAATGTTTTAGTCTTCTGAACCTCACAACCATCCCTGATTTTGTCCTAAAGGGTTAAAATAATTACCCTTGTATCTTTTGATACCAATTCACTGACATTCTTCTGTCATTCCGTTGTATGTAGAAGCGCGGTGATGTAGTATTTAGTACGTTGTCTTTTTGACCTGAGGTTCAGTGGTTCAAGCCTGGTCCCCTCCACAACAAACAAACCTTATTTCGCATTATCTCTCTTCACCTAGGTGAATAAATGGGTACTAGCAAACCTTAAGTGAAACCTAAAACAATAGATGGTTTTCACGGCGGCCATGTTGGTGGAAAGAACAATGAAATTTTCATCCTATGGGAATAAAACTCTATTTTTATGCAAACGATTTCTATCTTTCTGTCCACCAACATGGCCGCCGTGGAAACCATCTATACTGGGAAAAGTAAACCCTACGATCGACTAGAATCCCACTCAGGATGTTGTAGCAATGCTTTGAGTTCCTTCATCGGAGCCTAGCGCCGGCTCCGATGAGCCATCTAGCTCAAACAGTTCATTGGTTTGAACACGGTCTTTTCCTTTACTATCTATTGTTTACTTCATATAGACCCTAAAGGACCCGAGTTAGACCTTGGCTTTGCCGTTAGTGTGGCACCAGGCGTGGGACAAGAGAACCTCAAACTCGTGAAGAAAACAGTGCAAGAAATGATTGATCGGTACGGCATTGGCCGCGTGCGTTATGGTTTCATGGTATTTGGCTCATCAGCAGATATAAAGATCCCATTTACAGACCAAGTTACAGATCCTGCTGACCTTAAGAAAGCTGTTGATGACGAGTTAACATCGACGCTTAGTTCTCCAAATTTAGACGCGGCTTTGGGAACAGCAGAGACGTTATTTAATGGTTCGACACGCGATCAGGCCAAAAAGATTCTTATTGTTATCATGGACAAAAAATCATCAAGTGAGCCTAGCAGCGTACAGGTAGGTAATATTTGGTGAAAGGGGAAGTGTCACGGAAATTTTGTGTCATTTTAAAAACCAAGAAACGTTTTTTAATCAACAGTAACCGTAAAAGAATGGTCCAGCGGTGCGATAAATTACAACAAAATGTACCAAAACTGTCGAGGAGTGTCTCTACGCGTAGACGGACTGGCTCTGAATGAATTCTGACTTCAAAAAAAAAATTAGCCCAACTTTTTTTCAAGTTTTCATGCACATTTTCGTTTCCAAAATGGGCTGGAACAGACCATGATTTGTTCCTCTTTCAAAAATTGGTTGATTTCATTCGCTTGCTGTTTTAGTATGATTTTGTAAATAAGTAAAGGAATGGTAGCATAGTTTTGACCAAAATCCCCGTGATACTTTCACTTAATGCGTGGGGACAAGAAACTTTAACAATGTAACAATGTAAGCTGACTAAGCGAGTGTTTATTATAATTCAGTAAAGAGATTTAATGAAGCAAACGCTTGTTGAAGATATCATCATTGATATAAATATGTCGTTTGTGCTTTTCAAAGTAACACTAACACGTACAATGATAACATAGCCTCTCAATCCTTTCACTCCCAAGAGTGCCAAAGAACAAAATTCAAGAAAAATTCCAAATTTCATTTTGTAAAATATTGAAAAACAAATGGTACCATGCAAAAGTACTGCTGAAGAGGTTTCATTTGAATGGTCACACCATAGGATTTCCTCCACAGACTCAAAAGTTAGAACAAATGGTACCATACAAAAATACTGCTTGAAGAGGTTTCATTTGAATGGTCACACCATAGGATTTCGTCCACAGACTCAAAAGTTAGAACAAATGGTACCATGCAAAAGTACTGCTGAAGAGGTTTCATTTGAATGGTCACACCATAGGATTTCATCAACAGACTCAAAAGTTAGACCAACGCTACATTTCTCCATAATTGAAACTGGGAGTGAAAGGGTTAAAAGATACCTGGAATAACACTGTGTGATTCTGTTTTTGCAGGAAAAGGCAAGAGCACTTGTACATCGAGGAATTACTGTTATTCCAGTTATTATCGGAAATGATGTTACAAAGGAAGATGTAAAACCAGGTACCGATGATGAAGATCGCATTGTTCCGGTGAAACCAACAGATCAACCTAAAGATGTAACAGACACCATCGATGAACAGATCAAAAAGGCAATTAAAGGTAATATTACATAGCCTCTGAACTGGTCCGATCACGTTATCCTTTTAACTTCCAAAGTCAATTATGGAGACATGCAGTGTAGTTCTAACTTTTGAGTCTGTGGACGAAATCCTATGGTGTGACCATTCAAATGAAACGTCTTTAGCAGTACTTTTGCATGGTACCATTTGTTCTAACTGTAGAGTCTGTTGATGAAATCCTATGGTGTGACCATTCAAATGAAACCTCTTCGGTTTCTTCTTTCCTCTTGTTACCATTTGTTTTTCAATATTTTACAAAATTAAATTTGGGATTTCCTTTCCTTCCTTGGTAGTTAAAGGGTTAAAAAGTGTTCCCAATTTTTCTAAACTAACCTCTAAGACGGACCGCTCACGAATTGATTTATGATTAAATTGTGTTTTTGAAAAACTGTTCAAAAGAGAACTGTTTTGTGTAGAGTAGCAACGTTTTTATGGGAGTCTGATCTGCAATTATATTGTGATATCTTGGGTAAACTAGTGCGAAGCTGTAAAAAAGGATAACGAAAATCTCCAACTCTGTATGGGTATTATTACAATAAATAACAAATGCACGGAAGTATGTAAGACCGAAAATCATTATCATGTTTGTTGACATTGCGTTTCTCAGATCCTCCGCGATTGATTGAGGTCAACCTTGGTTTCGCAATCAGTGCCAACTCAGTGGACTCGAACAGAACATTTAAACAAATGCAAGACATCATAAAGTCTGTCATGGATAAATATCCATCAGCAAACATTTTCTACAGTGTTTTATCGTTTGGTGATCCTCCTGTAGTTCATATCAAGTTCGAAGACGAAATGACAGACGAAGATAGAAAGAGAGCAATTGACTCAATTGATAAGACAACTGGCCAAGCGTCTCTTGATAAAGCTCTGGACAAAGCAAGGAGTCTTTTCAAGGAAGAAGAAATAAAAAGACCAGCTGCGAAAAATATTCTCGTGGTCATTGTTGACAAAAAGTCCGATAGCAAGTTGGACGATGTCAGGGCCTCATCCAGGCTGCTAGAAAATGATGGCATCAAGGTGGTTGTGGTAGGTGTTGGTGATGAAGTTGATAAACCAGAAACTGAGGCTGTAAGTCCAACCTCAATTCCCGCAAATACAACAAATGACCCAGATGCGGTAGCTGAGAAGATAATAGAAAGTATTGACAAAGGTGAGGTATATTCTAATTCGCTCCCCGCTCAACCGAATATAAAACATTTATCATGTAATAAGCAACCACATATTGGGGTGTGTCCATACGAGCCGCGTGCGCCCTTTTTATTGATCCATCACAGTAAAGATACGTGGAGATTGTAGATAATCTCACAAGACACACAGTATAACAATACATGCAACTAATAACTCAAACGACAAGGTGGAAAAAAAACTAACACTGTAATAGTAAAATGACAGACTCCTAGGTAAACAGCTATAAATACATGAGCTAATGAGCGGAAAACTTCAACGTGTGATCATATAATATTCATTGAATCAATAACCTGAATCTTAAAGAAATATATTTATTCTGTAAGCCTGTAAAGTACTATAACAGCTCAAGAGTAATACGACACGAGGCACATTGATAGAACATTGTCATAATCTTCAGTTTTCCTAATATACTTATTATAGTATACTTATTATAGCCTGCTGTGTTACCACTCTTCCCAGTTAACCGCAACAGCCACGAATTTTGTGTACATTTTCAGCATAACGGAATGCCATGAGTTTATTTTAATGCATCATGTGGTACATTTGTCTGTATCACGTGTTGCCTTATTCACTTCACGTGTTTAAGTTCAAACACTGCACAAAGGAAGTGCAATCATGCGATACAAAAACGTTTATCACCTACATCACAGACATGCATTTGCACGTGATACAGACGTGCATTTGGAATAGACTCGCGGCATCACGATCGTTATTCAGAAGGCGGTTGAAATATTTGTGTGTGTCCTAGTAATCAGACTTAAGGACACGTTTTCAATTGATCGCGTATTCATAAGACTTGCCAGCATTTTGTGAAGTGGTAAATTGCTGTTCGAATAGTTCCACCATCACAAGTTAATTTTGCACTTTAGTAAAACTGGAATTAACAAATACTAGTGTCGACAAAAGTTGGGAAGAGTCTTTCTCTGAGAAAAATAAGTGGGTAATCAGGAGCGTAGCTACCTGTACGCACGTACGCACGTGCGTACCTGAAAAAGTCGAAAAAAAGAAAGATCGAGGGCTTGCGGGTGGGGGAGAAGGTAGGGGGAGTGTTTGAAAATTGATTGTCCGTACCTCTGAAAAAGTCCTAGCTACGCCCCTGGTAATACTTTTCTCTGGCCCTTTGTTAGTCAGTGGATATCAGCAGACGTATACTAAGCAATGGCCTTGTTGACAGTGTTCACATTGCCCTATAGTTACTTACCACTGTAATAAAGTGTGTTTCTTTTTAAGATGATTTATTGTTTATTGCAGGTACTCGAGATATCCCTGAGATCGATCTCGCCTTTGCATTTAGTGCTGCGGCAGTAGATGCAGACGACACATTTGACAAGATGAAGGACGCGCTGGACACTATCATCAAACAGTACGGTACAAACAAGATCCGTTATGCAGTAATCACATTTGGCAGCACATCGTCTGTTGTTGTTAACTTCGGTGACGACCGTGGAAAGGATGAATTGCGTACCTTAATAGAGCAGCTCAGACGTCCCACTGGTGACCCAGACATAGAGAAGGCCTTGAAAGAGGCGGAGAGCTTGTTTGAGAACGCCCCTCCCAGGCCTGGTAGCAAGAAAGTGCTTGTCGTTTTCATAGACAAGAAGTCAACAAATAGCCATAATGACATCAAAGAAGCTGCCAAACCGCTAATCGAGAATAACGTTACAATTGTACCAGCTGTTGTTGGCTCAGAGATCGATGGGGATGAAATAGAGGTTATTCCACCAAATAAAAACTACATCGCAATCTGTCCACTTCCCACACCAGAGACATGGCCAGAAGAAATAATTGACAAGGCCTTACAAGGTGAGAAAAATGTTTCCAGATCAGTGGGTGTTTCATGGTGTAGCAGAAGCTATTGTTGGTTAGCTACCGTGTTGTGGTGTGGGTATTGTTCAGTGTCTTTTGAATCTTTTGTTTTACGTTATTCGGTGATCGCAGAATCCGCAATACTATGAAACTGCCATATCAGTTAACGCAAAGCGTGCGAGACAACCATGTTTTTGCGAAACATCAAGGACTGGTTGCTTGACATTAATCCACGAGTATTTTTTATCTTGTTTCAAAGCAGTTTTCCAGGTTTTATTCCAGTTACAGTTACGACGATCTGACTGACGTCATAAAACCTAATACAATACAGTGGAACCCCGCCTTACTATAACCTCGTTTATACGGTCACCTCGTTATTGCGGTCACTTGTTTTTGTCCCGGCGAAACGCCCATACATTTTCTTATAGTAAAACCCCGTTAATGCGGCCACCCCGTTAATACGGCCAACGGCCACATTCTGAAATCCTAACCTGTATAATCCTTTATAATCTTACCCCGTTAATACGGCTACTCGAACCAAATACACATTAATTATTGACCAAACAAAACAAATACTGTACAGTACTTGAGAAACAATACTGTATTTATTCACAACGCCTGTAACTTGTCATGTCATTGACCTCTGTCGTTAAGGTAATCAAACAGCAATTTACTTTCCTGTCATGAAAAAGAAACATAGACCAGTCATGAAATTTGACCCTACCCCGTTAATACGGCCACCCCGTTAATACGGCCAAATTTCCACTGTACAACCTAATACAATACAATACAACCTAACACTACCCAACACAACACATCACAATACAGTCGTCGTACACGAGCCATGACCCACTGAATCCTGCATGGTTCACATTAATCTTCTTCTTAAGAAATCAGGCCCAGAGCTTAAACAGTTATGAGAGAACCCGATATTTTCATGCAATTAAGTTGTTATTTAATAGACGATAACTGAGGTTCAGATGTAGACAAGTTGGTCGACTGAAATTATTAGTAAGTTCAACATGCGGGAGCGGCACGAATGAAAGCATGCGATCCGCTCTGGTAAACAATCGGATTGCACTATTCAGTTTATCCGTATCGCACGCGGAGCAGAAAATTAATGGTACATGCTATGGACTGGTTTTCTGGGTTTACTCAAATGAAACAGCGTTAATATGCGAGCATTGAACGAGTTACAGCAGTGAAACAGGACATCACTCGATCACTCGATCACTCGATCGGCTGTTAACACTGAGCCCGCGATATGTAATGACCACCTGCCTTACCCATAGGTACGTTGGAGGGAGGGGAGGGTGGGGGGTTGGACGCAGGGGATGGGTATTCGGTGAAGCAAAACGTCTGGGAGAGGGGAGGGTCGGGACGTTTTGCATTTACGAGTTGGCTCAACAGTACATATTTAACCGTTCGTCCACCAAATATTTTTCTTTACAGAGCTTCCAAAGATTCCAAAACTCGACCTGGGCTTTGCAATCAGCATTGGTTCTTTAGATGCTGCTGCGAACGTACAAAAGATCAAGGACACAGTCAAAGCTATCGTCGATCGTTATGGAAAAAGTGATATTCGATACAGCTTTATCCTGTTTGGCAATTCTCCCTCTAGAATAGTTAGCTTTACAGATAGTGAACGTTACAGCATCGAGCTTTTAAAGAACAGAGTCAATAGCTTCTCAAGAGTGTCTGGTGCAGCTCTAGACAGGGCGCTTGATGAAGCCAAGGAGATGTTTGAGGATACAGCCAGGGAAGATGCCAAAAAGGTTTTGGTTGTTATTATGGATCAAAGCCAGACGAGCGACCGCGAGAAAGCGAAGGATAAGGCGAGAGAACTGAAAGAATCAGGCGTTAAAGTAGTACCCGTGTCACTCGGAGAAGAGGCAAGCCCTGATGAGCTTACTGAAATCACACCGAACAAAGATTATCTGGTGGAAATGGAAAAAGATGAGAATCCAGAGAAAGCTGCCGAGAAAATAATGATCAAAGTACTTGAAGGTAATTCCACAGACATGATACGAAATTAGTAAGAAAAAAAAAAACATCGTCCATTTGGTACAGTCAACTCTGTCCAAGACGGACACCGTCGGGACCAAAACTGTCTTATAAAGAGTTCAGTTACAGTAAAATGAGTGACTGCAGCGCGGTAAAGACCAACTTTAGGTTCCGTCTTGTCAGAAGTGGTCGGCTATGCCGATCAATTCGTAAATAGTATGCCATTACTTTTTCGCACTGGCCGTGAACATCGCGCCCAGTACCTAACACCTTTGTCTGAAAATGCGACGAATTTACATTCTGTCTGAAAGTAAACGCGGTGCCTACGAATTCTGCTCTTGGGGATGTCGGTCATATTAAACAAATTAAACAAGTCGGAATAAATACGAAGTAGTATCAAAAATTGCGAGTTCACTCTTTCATTAACGTTTTCCTCGGCGTTGCCGTCGTGGTAGCTTAAGGTCCGTAACAAATCTTCTTGTAATACCAAATGTTAATCTTAAGGACGTTCGCGCGAAAATCTTCTAACATTGATTTTTTTGTAAAACTTTTGCTACAGCTAGGTTATTAGTTACTCGTGTCAGAAATGCAAAAAAATGAGGGGGTCACCGACTTCGTTTTTGAGATAAGCTATCTGAAAGGCGACCCTAATTTTGAAAAATTGGTCTTTCTTACGGGATGTGACCCCAATGTCTTTTAGTCTAAAAATATTGCAAATGAATCTCTAAAATGCAACTTTCTTTCCAAAATTTTATGCGAGTAGGTCTGTTTAGCAAATTCATTCAAATGGTGACGTTAATTGAAGTAAATTTCATCTTTAAACGACAGCATTTGCAAACTCTGACAGCCGCAAGTTGGCAGGATTCGATGGCGCGCGGGTAGAAAAATGGAAAAAAATTTAAACTTCCTACATTGATTTTTTGTTCATTTTTTCACAATCTGTCGAGAATTGGCAAAGAAAATTATCTATGAAAAAAAAATTGGGGGTCACCGACCATCCAAGCGAGTTAAATCAAAGCAAAGTTAACGCAACGGCTACCAGCCCCTTATGTGCTTAGATTTCTTCTCTTGCGCGCGCGCTCGTGCATGACGTAGCATGGCGTTGCGACATGAATTGCGTGCGCAGTAAGGATGCGCATAAACAATTAGCGCGAACGTCCTTAAATCCTATGGCCGGCGTGCTTTTTCCTTTGCGGCACCATATGCGTGGAACACCTTATCGTACCTTACCGTATTTTGAATATCTTGGTTTGACTATACTTATTTATTGTCTTATTCAGATATACCTGTTGAGGAAGAGATGCTGGATCTTGCATTTGTCCTGAGTGCTACAGCTTTGAAGTCGGATGAAAACTTCATGAAAATGAAATCAGTCATAAGTGAGATTCTCGACACCCACAGCTCCTCATCTGTGCGATACAGTGTCATCACATTCGGAAAGTACCCGGATGTAGAGCTTGATTTCGGAGACGAGAACGATCCAAAGCGAATAAGAGAAATACTGCAGAGCATTTCAAAGAATAGCGAAGGAGCTGATTTGAGTAGGGCACTGAAGAAAGCATTGGAGCTGCTCAACAAAGCAGCACTTAGTCGGCCCGATACGAAAAGGATTCTGGTTGTAGCCATGGATAAGACGTCAGACAGTGACGAAATTGCAGTGGACGTTGCTGCGAAATCGCTAGCGCGAGATGGCGTCCGAGTGATTGCTGTTATTTTCGGAAAAGAAGGTGATCCACAGGAATTGACGAAAACAACTTTGAACGAGAACAACGTGATCAAGACTACTGACTCCGACACTGCGAAGGACATTGCAGCTGAAGTGATGGAAAAGGCAAAGAATGGTAAGAACTTGTGCAAGACTAGTAAGAAGGGCATGGAGTTCCTAGCCTGCAAATGCGGCTGTATTCGCAGTCTATGGAGTTCCTCGCCACCTTAAGAAACCGCTCATGTTCGTTCACGTAATGCGCATGGGTAGTGACTACACAATTTCGATCGTTGCTTTTGCTTGGCCACCATCTTGAAAGACATGGTGTGCGAAATCTGGGGAGAGTAAAAAGAAATAAAATAGAATAGATCACTTTATTGATGTGTCGAATTATTTAGCACTGCAGTGCTAATTAGGGACACCATAAATCATAAAAATAGATATCCAAAGTAAACTAAACATTGTTAAGAATCCCAAATTGGTGGGAAGCTAAACAGTTGGCTATTTACATAGTGTGGTTAAAGATTTAAACAAAGGACTACCGTGTTACAAATCTAGTTGATGGTCAGAGAGGCAGACTTGAGCCTCCAGTTTTACAAGTCAGCACCTCTAACAACTCGACCACTCTGCCTCTTGCAACTAAACAAGCGCAAAGATGGAACTCGGCATACATTGTCATACGGGGAAATTTGGGTCTGTGGTCAGTCTAGTTGTAAATTCACGAAAATAAGTAACAAGCCAACACGATCCTACAGGGAGGGAGGAGGGGGGGGGGGGGGGGGGGGGGGGAGTTTTTTCAATTGAAAAGATAGAAACAAAAACATTTCGTGTGACATTTTATAAAATTAATTTTTTTTTTAAATATAAGCCTATCATTTCGAGTAACCCACTTCCTGGTATCATTTCTTAAAACGAATATAAGGCTAGTGCTTTATTTTAGAAGTTCAGGTTTCAAAAAGACACACTAAAACATTTTTCTTCTAATTTTTGTCAGATTCGGTGCCGACGCTGAACGTCGATCTTGGATTTGCGATCAGTGTAACAGACATTGGGGCTGAACAGACGTACGAAAACATGAAAAATGTCGTGAAATATATCGTGAACACATACGGAATTGCCAGTATCAGATATGGTGTTATCCTGTTTTCTGACTCAGCCACCACGTATATACCTCTCTCACAAACCTTCCCTGACGAAATGGTGCTTACGAGTCTTCTTGATCGATACCCTGCACCCCAAGGTGAACCGGATCTGCAGAAGGCTTTAGAGGAAGCAAAGAGCATGTTTGATAAAGCACCACCCCGTCCCGATACTAAGAAGGTGCTAGCTGTGATAATGGATAACAAGTCTATAAACGATCTCAGTGAGATTAAAAAAGCAGCTCAGGGTTTTGAAGAAGAGGAGATCCAGGTTGTGCCGGTCGGAGTTGGAACAAATGTTGAGGACAAAGAACTGGAAGCCATTACAGGCAACAAGAAAAATGTCATTACTACTGACAAAGATGGCGAGCCTTCAAGCGTGGGTAAAGAAATCATCGATAAAATCATACAAGGTAAATTGCTTTGTTATAGTTAATTGGTGTTTTTAACATCCAATTTTGCGCTCGTATTAACCTTATTAAATTCGTTTCTTGGAATGGATTGTTCGCGTATTTTAGCAGTAGGAAAGCAACGAAGGTACATTATAGCTGCTACCCGAAAGTTGCGATCCCTTAGTACAAACGTATTACTGATTCTGAAAATAAAGAGGCCGCTACTTTCGGAATTCTATGATATAACCTGCTTTAAAACGGCTGGGAAACCAATCACAACACGCATTATTTGATCAGAATGTGTTAACTAAAGGCAGAAATAGTGGCATTTCAATAAAACAATATACAGTTTTAAAAGTTTATCAATTGTATTCTTTAAAATGGTACTTTTGGAAGTTTGTTTTTGTGTTTCAAAGTTGTTTATTATCTTATTTAGGTACATTATATTATACTTCACATACACCATTTACATTAATTTACATTTACATTGGCATTTACAAACAAGTCGTAAATTAAAAGTTACTTAACAGTATTACTTTTGGTAGTCACTGTTACAGTTAAGTTTCTGTTCTTTTTAGACCTTCCCTCCATTCCAAAAACGGACCTCGTCTTTGCTCTCAGCGCCAACGCCGTCAAAAGCAAAGAAAATTTCCAGCAAATGAAAGACATCATCAAGACCATGATTGACAATTATGGAACATCCAGAATTCAATATGCTGTCATAACTTTTGGAAATGTCCCGATTACAAGAATTTCCTTCAACGATGCTTTATTAGACGACAAAAAATTGATAGAATTGGTAGATGCCGTACAGAGGAGCTCCGGCGCACTGTTAGACAAGACTCTCGAAAAAGCAAAATTGCTGTTTGAAACGGAAGGACGTTCTGACGCTAAAAGGGTACTGGTGGTAATTACGGATAAGAAATCCAGCAGTTCTCTGGATGATGTAGAGAATCAAGCCAAGGCGTTAGAGGATGACGATATCAAGGTTATCCCAGTTGTGCTTGGAAAGGAATCTGATGGTCCTGAAAGTACAGTAATAACACCGAACAAAGAGAACATTATCGCTGTTGATGAAGGAGATGACCCTGCGGTGACTGCTGAGATTATTTTGCGGAAGGCGTTGAAAGGTAAATCTTCTGGGATTAGTTAACAATTGAACTCCAAGAATTAGACTTTAAGAGATATGTCCAGAAATGCAGGCAGAGGGCGGGGCCACGCTACTCCATGACTGGCATCACAAAGTGTCCTCACCAATAAAAGTTTAACAAAACACACGAAATTCTGTCATATATGAAGTAATATGAAAACGACAAACAACTCTGTCAAATATGAAGTACTCAGTTGTTAAACAATACTTACCTGCATTTCTGGACATAAGTGGACTTTGAGTAGCACAGTATGCTTCTAACTTTTAACCCTTTGACTTCCAAGAGTACCAAAAATCAAATTCAAGAAAAATCCCAAATTTCATTTTGTACAATATGGAAAAACAAATGGTACCATGCAAAAGTACTGCTGAAGAGGATTCATTTGAATGGTCACACCATAGGATTTCATCAACAGACTCAAAAGTTAGAACAAATGGTACCATGCAAAAGTACTGCTGAAGAGGTTTCATTTGAATGGTCACACCATAGGATTTCATCAACAGACTCAAAAGTTAGAACAAATGGTACCATGCAAAAGTACTGCTAAAGAGGTTTCATTTGAATGGTCACACCATAGGATTTCATCAACAGACTCAAAAGTTAGAACTACACTTTATGCGAGTCTCCATAATTGACTCTGGGAGTGAAAGTGTTAGTCTGTAGATGAAATCTTTAAGTGAAACAATTAAAATAAATTAAAAGCCCCTTTTAGTGGTAGTTTCAGATGGTACTGTTTTAGTATTTTACAAAACGAAATATGGGATTTTTCTTGTTTTTTTCTTTCGGCCGCTCATTAGAATGAATGGAAAAATTAAATGTTTTTCCGAATTTTCATACAGGCTTTTGAACGCTCAAAATGTTTTTTTTTTCGGCCGGTTTTTTAGTTCAACCAATCACAGCTCGTGAAGTGTCATTGCGATTATAAATTCCCTATTTTTTTTTGTAGCTCAAGCTTCTGTCTTCTCTTAGGTGAGACACCTTGTTTTGAAATCCTGTTGTCTAACATTTTTCAAGTTGTCACATTTTCGTTTCCAAATTGGGTTAGAACAGACCATGATTTGTTCGTCTTTCAAGAATTGGTTGATTTCTTTCTCCTGGTGTTTTGGTATTATTTTGTAAATACGTTAAGGTATTGTAGCATGGCTTTGACCGAAAATGGTCGAAATTCTCGTGACACTACCCCTTTAAGCAAAAACTTTCATTGGTTTTAATTCTGTTTGGAAACCAACCGCAACAATTCCTTACTTAATTGCTGCGGAACGAGCGCAGCGAGTGAGCAGCAACATAATCAGGATTTAAGAGAAATATATGAGAAAAAATATAAGCTACGAAAAATCTCGAATTGATCGCTTTTTACCAGAATTCACTGCGCCACGAACACATTTTGGGCCAGAATGCACTGCGCCACGAACAATAGCCTCGCTTGCTGCTTCAAGCTGTTGGCTGCGAGATTTGTAATATTTTGGTCCAACATGTCCCAGTCGAAATCGGAACTCAAGTGTCGAAGACTACCGCGAGTTGAGCGAGGACTGTGAGGTTTGGCGATAGGACCGTTGGATAGCAAAGATTTTCGAAGATTGTACGGAATAAAAGACAAATTTATTTTAAAATCACTCCGACAGCGGTCCATGAGACTGGACTGACCTGAGCGCGTGGGGACGTGAAACTTGAGCCGAGCGCGTGGAGACGCGAACACGTTACGGCTAGCTGATTAACCTAAATTTTCACACCTTCCTCGTGGTGAACGCGTCCTTTGCTCAACAATATTCTACAGACATTGCAAGAACTTGATGCGTGAATTAAGAAACAAAATTAGTCTTAATATCAGCTGGAGTTTTCGTCGATTCATCCCGTTTACATTTGCTTCGCTTCCCCTCAAAAAACGAAAGAGAAAATTCTGTAATACCAGCGAGACGTTAAAACAGCATTATTACAACAAATTTACCGCAGCAATTACTAACTTTTGGATACACTAGTCCTATGTTATATTTATGCTACCATTTTAATTTTGTATTTTCCTTTATCCAGATGTTCCTAAGATTCCAGAAATGAATTTGGCATTTGCCATCAGTGCCAGAGCAGTGGATGATGCCTCAAACTTTGAGAAGATGAAGGACATCATTAAAGTAATTGTGCAAAAGTTCGGCTCCAACCGAATTTACTACAGCGTGATCACTTTTGGGGACCCATTTACCACCGAACTTTCGTTCGACCGAAGGCTTCCTTCTGATGAAGACTTAGAGGGATTTATCGGTAAGTGATACATATTAATGAAACTTCCATTTTCATGTCATGTTGAAAATTGCCACTCCAGAAACTTCAAGGAGACTGAGCACCAAATTTCGGCACTAGGCTTTCTGGGATCGTTTGGGTAACCAGCGTTAGTTATGATCGTTTGATGGTTTACAGAGGCCATCATTAACCAATAAATCATAGCTCATAATAGCACACAAATAATTGCTATGAAACATGAAATTTAATGAGGGTAATATTATCCAGGATGTAGATGTACTCCTATCCTAGGAATTTTGGGCGGGGACTCCCGTATAAAACAGACAGGGTTCTAGTCGTACCTTGTAGGGGTTAAAATGCAAGGTCGTCAGTTGTAGTCACGGCGATTTCTGGCGATTTCTTTCAAGAAATATTAAATTAAGGTAACCGTGCACTAGAGTGTCGTAAAACCAAAATCAAAAGTAATAAGTAATCACAACAGACGTAGACAATCCAATGAACCAATCAGAACTCCGAGCAAATGCATGTAGCCGGTGCCAAGCGGTGAAAACACGTGCGTTTTGGTTTTACTTCTGATTGGTTGAGAAAGTGGCGCGAGATATTTTAGCCAATCACAAAGCGTAGCAATGCAAAACCAAAGAAATTACGAAATTACTTTCGACACTACCTATACCAAGGAAAAATAAATTAAATCCACGCCCACCGTGCGAGATTCTAGTGCTTTGTAGACCCGCCTTTTTTTATTAAGGAGCCTCCAAATAAAAAAGAGTAGGAGATCGTAGTCCCTGGAGAAGCGCCGGAAGTGCAGTATGGGCCACTTTTCTCGTGTGCCTAAAGTTACGTTTTTTAGGCCATTTTATAACCTTGATATAATTTCTTTGTTATAATTTCAGATAACATTTCCAAGAATGGGCCTTCGGCTGCGTTAGATCAGGTCCTGAAAGAGGCATCTAGGCTATTCAATGCTGCTGCAAAAGTTCGCCCCAATGCGAAGAAAGTGTTAGTGGTTATAACCGACAAGAACTCTGACAGTCAAGGAGACGATTTGAAGAAGGAGGCCATCACGCTGGAGTCACAGGACATCAAGGTTATTGCTGTGGCGCTCGGAGAAGAGTCGAACAAGGATGAGCTTGATACCTTGGGTCCTGAACAGGGTGACGTCATCGAGGCTAATAACACTGATGGTGCCAAGAAAACCGCTGATGAAATAATGAAGAAGGCTCTTGAAGGTAATCAGGACTTGCCTCTTTCACTCCCAGACTCAATCCCTGAGTCGTATATTGTGGTTTCTTACTTTAGAATTTGTGGAGAACATCTTACAGTGTGACCATTCGGAAGTACTTTTCTGGGTTCTAACTTAAGAATTTGTGGATACAATCTTACAGTGTAAGCAATCAGAAGATATTTTTTTAGGTTCTAACTTTAGAATTTGTGGATAAACTCTTGCAGTGTGATCATATTAAAAATAACGTAAAAATTATTATTGTTTTTCCGGCAGTATTTTGCAAAATGGAATCTGGAGTCTGTCTCGCTTTATAAACGACTACAAAAATAGCTTAAACTGACAAAGTCACTATTTGAAGTCTTTGTTGCATCACCCGTTCTGACGACTGACACCCACATATATTCTTGATAATATTTGACCGTCCTTAATTCTTCCGTTTCTACAGCAGGAAGCCTATTTTTGTGGAGCGAAACAGTTTTCCTTTCTTTCCAAGCCTTATTAATTACTTTTCGATCGTTATAAACGGCGATTTTACAAACTTGTTAAAATTAAAACTCTCTGAGCGACCACTCGTTAGCGTAGTATCATTCGCCTTAATATGATTTCCGCTTAAATCAGTTTTAAGTCAATAGAAACAAAAAAATTCTACTTTTAAACTTTCTGTACAAAATCCAACTTGTAATCTATAATTTGTGGTAAGCGACCATTTTTGTGAATCCGAACAATGTCCGCTAACTAGAAATTCAACTGTTTCAGGTGCAACCAATGAATCGTTTCGGTGTGAGGCTTTTCCGGGAGGCCTTTGTCATCTTAAAAATTCGTAATTAACTAGACTATAAAGATCACTTATGTCCAGAAATGCAGGCAAATACTGTTTAACCCTGTTCAGCCTGGGCTTTTTTTGAGTTTCTGACCCGGGGGGGGGGGGGGGCACATTGTGCCCCTCCCCCCCCCCCCCCCCCCCCCCGAATAGGGTTAACGAGTACTTCATTTTGACAGAGTTGTTTGTCGTTTTGATGTTACTTCATATGTAATAATTTTCAAAGCAACGACAACTGTTTTGATTTTAAAAAAACATGTTTCGACAATCCTTTGTCATCTTCAGTTTGAAATTTTAAGCTACAAAGTTGAATTTATACTAAGTAAATGAAAATGCTAATGAGAGAAAACACCTTTACTTCATATGTGACAGAGTTTCGTGTGTTTTGGTGAACTTTTATAGGTGAGGACACTTTGTGATGCCAGTCATGGATTAGCGTGCCCCCCTCTGCCTGCATTTCTGGACATATCTCATAAAGATTGGAGTTTTCTTTATGTAAAATGCCACCTTGACCTTTTGTAAAATCGGAAAATTTAACTTCAATCTTTAGTTTTCAAAGGGATAAAAACTGTCATTTTGGGTACTAAATAAGTTCAGCTTGGATTTTCGAAAAGGTGAAAGCAGCTGGTGGACAAGATTTCTTTCCATAAAAATGTCTGCTCCGAAATATTCAGCTGAAAGAACGGAAAAGTTAAAACTGTATTTAATTAGCTTTCACATAGTTCCTTATAATTCCTAAATTGATATGGAAAATCAGTACAACGCCATTCCGATTCCTCGTTGGGGCCGCTGGCTGTATCACAAGTTCTCATACACTGATTTGTTCTTTTTTTAGATTATCCAGATTCGCCTGAAATTGATATTGCCTTTGCTATCAACACTGCTGCTTCCGACGCCGATAAAACCTTCCAGTTATTACGAGATGCTGTTAAAAGCATCATAAACAAGTACAGTCCAGACAAATTACGCTACAGCATTATCATTTTTGGTGATTCAGCAACACCCGAAGTTTCATTCACAAAAGATCCTCAAGATGTGAAGAAACTCATAAGAGATGTCGATAAACTGCCGCAATCCACTGGATTACCAGATCTGAAAAAGCTATTAGAAGAAGCAATGGCGGTCTTTGAGAGCGACTCCGGTAGACCAAAAACAAACAAAGTGTTAGTCGTTGTCACGGATAGTGACTCACCTACAACGCCAGCTGACATTAAAGAGGCCGCTGAACCGCTAGAGAAGGAAGGAGTTACAGTCATTGCAGTGACCGTGGGGAATGAAGCAAACTCAAAGCAACTTGAAAAGCTGACAACTGACGACCAGAGTCCATTGAATGTGAGCAAGGATGCAAATCCTGATGATGTGGGAGATGAAGTTATGAAGACAGTTCTAGAAGGTTGGTGCATCCTTTAAAAGAATTGTTTGTAGCGTTCGCTTTCATTACCATTACCAAATAGAAACCGAACTTTGCTTTAAATAGGTAAATCGGTACCGAACGCGTTTGAACACAATGTTTCATAGTCACCAACACCAAAGTTGACCAGACTCCATCGTAAGGTGGGGGGGGGGGGGGGGGGGGGGGGGCAAAGTTGACCAGACTCCATCGTAAGGTGGGGGGGGGGGGGGGGGCAAGTGTGTGGAGGGGAGGCGGGGTAAAACTGTACGAAACTGTAAGGCCCCTCCCCTAGATCCACCATTGCACTAATGGTTTGTTGAAACAGTTGGTCCCATACAATACTTCCAAATTGGTTCTATTTTTAAACGTGTTTGAAGGGTTCACTCCTTTGGGTACCTCCTGTAAGAAGCATTCCTATTTTCAAACGGAGTTGAACGGAGCTCCCAAAGGGTCATCTTAAGCGCCTATAAATGGCGAAACCTCTCCCACAAAAACAGTCCTTTATATGTTACAAAGCTCATAAAAAATGCCAAACGCAGTCATCACCTGTGGTGACACACGTTTATTTATTTATTTTTCTTGCAGCTATCCCGCAGGTACACGACTTAGATTTGGCGTTCGCTATCAGTGCAAATGCTGTCTTAGATTCCGATGAAAATTTCAGGAAAATGAAAGACATCATTGACTGGGTCATTAACAAGTATGGTGTGGGGAAAATCCAATACGGTGTTGTAGTGTTTGGAAACACGCCGACGGTTAAAGTCAGGTTCACTCAACCGGTCACTGAAGACCAGCTGAAAAATATCCTTCAAACCACTACACCGAATAGAGAAGGCTCAAACCTCGAAAGAGCACTGGATGCAGTTAGAAATCTTTTCGAGTCTTCTCCACGTCCTGATGCTAAGAGAGTACTGGTGCTCGTGACGGACAGACAGTCCGATAGCAGTCTTGAAGATGTCCACGATTCCGCTGAGGGTCTGTGGAGGTCCCGTATCAAGGTAATACCAGTTGCCTTTGGTCCAGAAGCGCAACCTGATGAGGTTAAGGTTACATCATCGGATGAAGATAACTTGATCGACGTTCCAAACACTAATGATACAGATGCCGTGGCAAAAAAAATCATGGAAAAAGCTTTAGAAGGTGAGTGAGTTTTCAAATACAGTCGATCCTTGCAAGAGACCACTCCTCTTAAGCTATCACTTGTTCCTGTTACCAGATTTTTTTATTTCGGTCAAATAATTATATATATTTGAACCTCTCCTAAGCGCCCACCTTTTCTAGGCGACCATCGTTCCTCGAAGTTGGTCGCTTACTTGCTGTTCGATCGTAATGCCCTGCAAAAATGCTTCAAGGACACTGTTTGATAAAGTGCCTATCACCCCTAGAAAGTTATTTTCAGAATCAACTCTATGTACATTGAATAGTTGAATGGTAAAGTATTTCTGATTTTGAACGTCGCGTTTGTGAGTTATATAGAGATTTGAATTTACAAAATGCTAATTAGATGACGTCAACCCGGAATCATTTATTATACAACTACTTGTTTTCACCTCCAAGTAATATATATAGATAGGCAGAGCCTAACAGCGTCGCACTTTGAACAAGCTTAACTAAGGTGAAACTTAACTAAGGTGAAAGGTCGGAAGCACAAGAATTAAGATTGACGACCGGGCTATTTTTCAATTTTAGCAATTCTCAAAAAACAGTATTACCCGACCGTCTGCACAGTACATTTAGACCGTACAAAAGTTCACAAAAACAACTTTTCTCTGTCTAGAATAACTAGTACGAATAATTTCCGAATAAAATACAGTTTTTGTTTGTCAAAAATTGCCCGAGAAACTGATTTGGAAATCAAAATTGCAAAAATACACAAACATATTTGCATAAGGCGACGCGAGTGAAGACAGAAAATCTAAAGGCCCCCGCAAACGAGGAAACATTGTTGCGGAAACATTGTTTCCCAGAATGTTTCCTAGCCGCGCAAACGAAAAAAACATTATAATGGGAAACAAATGCGCGCAGATATATGGGATACGGCACTGCGCATGCTCAATTTATGAAGTGCAGTCCGGGGGCAGTTCTCGCGACCCTGGAATCTGGGCAACATTGTTTCCTCGGCGCGCAAACGGGGAAACATTTGTTGAAGAAACAAAATGTTTCTGAAAAAAGTCAGAAACATTTTTTTGTTTCTCGGAAGCAAAAAATGTTTCCGCAACAAATGTTTCCTGTCCGCGCAAACGGGGAAACATTTAGGGAAACAATGTTTACGCAACAATGTTTCCTCGTTTGCGGGGGCCTTTAGTCTTTTTTTGTTTACATAAAATCGCTTTTCAATCTATGTAATGAATGAACAAACACATAAAAATGGACAACAAAATCTTCTTTCGAAAAATTTTACACGTACCATTTATAGCGCATCAAGGCAGAACTGTCCTCGATGAAATTCAAGATAACAGCACGACTTAATTTGAGAACGTTTCATAAGGAACACAAAGGAAAAGTCAATCAAAAATTTATATCAACATAAATTCCCATCTAAAAATGTGATTTATTTTACCTTTAAGTCACTGGACTGCTTGGAAATTCGTTAAAACTCCACTTCTTCGGTTCTGAAATCCGTAATAAAAACAAGGCATTTCCCCGCATTGCTCCTGCAACGTAAAACGTATGAGGGTTCCTCGAAGCAAGATTTTATCCCTGAAAGCTCTTCTTTTTTCCCTAAAGCGGCTTCTGAGTATCCCTTAATTAGTATCCCTGTTTTGAGTAGCAAACCGCGAAAACATGCAGGGAAATAACGACTTTACTGCTCCGCTAAACACTGCGAAAAATCCAACTTTTACCGAGCTGACGGTTGTGTAGCCGCGCATGTGGCGTCATACGCGCATGTTTTGCGAGGTCATACGCGCCCGCGAGTTAGCCTTGCGCGACGCTCAGACCGACACATGTCACGGAGGCGCGCCCGCAAAACATTCCGCTAGCCATGACCATGAAAAATGACGGGCATAGGTTCCATGAGTATGGGGCTTCGCAGCCGGGCCTTCAGCCCGCGAGTGCTCCGCTAATATTTGTTTACGAATCAATTGACTATCCACAGCTTATTTTTAGTATTAATCAACTTTTCAATGTACATAGAGTTGATTCTGAAAATAACTTTCTAGGGGTGATAGGCACTTTAATGGTTTATTGCACAACTTCAAGACATTCCAAGGAAACAGAGAAACCTAATTCTTGAAACAGTTCCCAGTTATATATCCCTTGCCACTCTGTAATTCTGTCTGTATTGAAACTGAGGCATTCCAAGCTAACTCAAGAACGTCTGTGTGTCTGTGTGAAGTTAGGAGAAGTTAGGTATGAGTTATGTAGCTTTAATCCATGAGTCTCCCAAGATGGTTAATTATTGTTAAAGAACACAAGGCAGTTGATAATGTTACTTGCTCACTTGGCCTTTATATTGTACAATTTCGAGCAGAAACAAAGCAGAAGCATTATCGTTGTGGAATTACTATTCTCCTGTGCTTTATCTTCTAGATTTTAATGTGCCAAAAATGGATATCGCCTTCGCCATTAGTGCTACAGCCTTCCAATCAGATGCAAACTTCAAGAAGATGACAGATACAGTTGAAGAAATCATCGACAGATTTGGCGTCCATGGAAAAGTACACTATAGCCTGTTAACATTCGGCAACCCTCCAACAGTGCATATTCAATTTAGCGACAAATCGGACAATTCTACTGTCTTGAAAATCTTAATTGAAGGTGTCCCTAAACCATCCAACGGAGCTGCACTAGATGAAGTTCTTAACGAAGCCAAGATGTTGTTTGACCCAGCTGCTGGTGGGAGAGAAGACGCGAAGAAGATTTTGGTGGTCATGATGGATAAGGAGTCGGACAGTAGCACTGAAGATGCCATGAAAGCTTCCAAAGATCTGAAGGATGAAGGGATACGAATCATTGCAGTTGCATTTGGAGACGAGGACAACAAGCGTGAAGTGGAGAGAATTGTGCCCGTGAAAGATGATGCTATCAAACCAAACAACACTGACAAGCCGAGGGATATTGCAAATAAGATCATTGATAACATGCTTGATGGTGAGTGATTCAGAACCCAAGTGATTTTTAAGTCGTGTAGTTCTTGTTTTGTATGTAAATGGCATTTCAACATAATAAGCTTTGAATACGAAATTAATCATGGCTTATATTTACCACCAGAGTGCAATTTCAAATGAACTGATTAATGAACGATCGTAAACGATCAAACGATCATTTGAAAAATAGCAATACTGTAATAATAATTCGATAGTCCACCTGAGATTATGGATTATACATTAACTGAATCAGCACAAAGATCCCTTATAAACCTCTTAGGACTTCCACGCACGATCTGGGGTGAAAGAAAAAATCCCAGGCCAGCACTGTTTGCAGGTTACGTTTGGCTAATTTGCTTATAACGACAGATGTACGTGTTTTTAAGAAATCACTTATACTCTACAGACATATTCTCACAAGAACCAAAAGATGGTAAAGGCATTTAGTGGTTCTAAAGAACACTTAAAACCACGCATTGCGTCTACATACCATTATCATAAACTCCTTAAAGGCTGAAATGTCACTGTTTAGTTTGATAAACAATTGTCCAGCTTTCATACTGCGGTTTTAATGTGTTTATTGAAATAAAAATAGACATTAAAGGTTAGATAGTCGTCGGTGTTCAAAAGCAGTACGCGATTTTCAATTGGTCTTTCCGATTTTTTGTTTCTTTCAGATAACCTCGGAGTTCCAAAAATTGATTTAGGATTTGTAGTAAGTGCCACAGCAGTGTCAGCTTCAGACACCTTTGAGCGCATAAAAGACACTATAAATGCCATTGTTGAAGAGTATGGAGTTAACAGTCGCCTTCGCTATGGTCTCATAGTCTTTGGAAGGGAAGCCGTTCGGAAACTGAGCTTTGGTCAGGAATCTGCAGACATAAACTCCTTAAAGGCTAAAATAACCTCCGCTCAACGTCCCGCTGGGGATCCTAACCTTCAAAAGGCTTTGGAAGAAGCGAAAAAATTGTTTGACTCCGGGCCAACCCGACCTGGCGTCAAACAAGTTCTAGTTGTGATCACGGACAAGAAATCCACGAGTGGTCCTGAGGATGTAAAGAAGGCTTTAGTGCCTCTGGAGGAGAAAGACGTTAAAATTGTGCCGGTGGCTGTTGGTTCATCAGCTGATCCCACTGAACTGGAACGAATTACCTCTAACAAAGGATACCTTATTAATACAAAGAGAGAACTGGATCCCGATACAACGGCAGAAGAGATTATGGAGAAAGTTTTGAAAGGTATGGTGTTGCGCTGTCGCATTTTGATTGTTACATTACCTAACTTTGGTTGCAAGTACTAGGGCATCAATGTTTGGTTTTTCCTTGATAACTCATGAATACGCAAAGCGTTGAATGAGTTATAACAGTGGAACAAAACATTGAGCCCGCGATATGCAATGGTCACCTGCTTTACCCATGGGGACGGTGTTGTAGGGAGGGGAGGGTGAGGAGTTGGGTGCAGAGGCTGGGGAGGGGAGGTGGGGGGGGGGGGGGGGGGATGCTGTGAAGCAAAACGTCTAGGAGAGGGGTCCGAACATTTCGCACTCACGAGTCAGCAGCCCTTTTGACAAATTCCAGTTTTGTCATGATGACGTAAAGCTCCTAATAACGAAGTCAGATCGGCCTGGAAAAAAGCGACCGATGACTATCCTTAATTGTTGTTTGTCCCGAGAACACGCCATTACCCCTTTATCAAGGCCAGTGAAGTCGGGACACATGATCTCTGATCGTCCATTTTTCATTTGTTCATCAGTTGGTCGGTGCCTCTGACCCAGCTGCAAAGCAGTTTTCTTCTTGTGTCTCAACAAATAGCCGGCTAATTTAAGCCTTCTCTCTCTCAGTCTGATATCATCACGAACGCATCGGATGTTGCCATGCTCTGTGTTGTTCAAATTTGTGGACCAGGGAAGTTTCTTGACCAGCCGCAATATTCCAACTTAGTAAAAATCTACTAGTCAAGCGGTCTATCATGAATGCTGTTCTCTTATTGGCTACGCTACTCACTATCTATTTTGTTGTAGAAAGTGAGTAGAGTGAGTTGCTTAATAAAACATTATCACGCTAGTATGGCACAAAAATATATTTAGTTTATTGGAAAAAAAGAGCCCAGTATCAAATTCAGCATATCGATATTAGTAAAACTACAAAGTTTTGTAAAGATTGCTAGCAAACTGACGAAGATATGAAATTTTGAAACTGAGCATTTTTACAAAGAAATTTATGGTGGACGGGCATAGATTGCCCGTCCATCCTCGTTTTCGTGTTTTTTTCCCCATACATTTCCTTGTAAAAATTAGGCCAGAGTACTGAGTTTCAAAAGTTCATGTCTCCGTCAGTGTACGAGCAATCTGTACGAAACTTTACAGCCGTTTTACTAATATTGATGTGCTGAATTTGATACTGGACTCTCTTCCCCATTAAATTAAATATATTTTCATGCCATGCTAGCGTGATATTGGTCTATGGCGGCCGCTTCTTCGAGTTTTGGAAGTATCTGTGAAGAGTGTTTGTCGTTAGGTTTTGAACGCCTAGTAGATTTATACTAAAACAATTAGATTATTCGCTCTTGATTTCTATCGCGTGATAGCGTGATAGTTGATGAGGGCGAAGCCTGAATCAACTATCACGCGATAGAAATCTCGAGCTCGAGCTAATTGTTAAGTAGCAACCATAGAGAAAATAGCATGATCCAATAGTTTTTTTTTGCTGTTGTGGTATTTATATTAGTAACTCATTTTACATTATGTATCAGCAGACTTGAATACTGTGCCAGAAATGGACCTAGCCTTTGTCATAAGTGCCACCTCACCGAGCGCAAGAGTCAACTTTGCAAAGATAAAAGAGGTCGTCCAGGAAGTGATTGGCTTGTATGGCGTTCAAAGAGTGTACTACAGCGTCATTCTCTTTGGCCGAGATCCCACAATCAGAATCAAATTCAATCAACAGTTCACCGAAGATTCCTTGAAGAATACTATAGGGCTTCTGCCGAGGCCAATAGGAGGCGCATCACTTCATGCTGCATTGGAAAAAGCCAAGGAGGTGTTTGATGAAGGGGGTCGTCCAGACTCAAAGAAAGTGGTAGTAGTTACAGTGGATCAGAAATCTGAAAGCAATCTCAACGATGTAACGAAAGCTGCTGAGAAGTTGGAAGAAGATGGCATCAAGGTCATTCCGGTGGCTTTTGGTAACCTAGCTGATCCTGATGAAACGACAGCAACCACCACTAACAAGGAAAATGTTGTTAATGCAAACGAGACTAGCGATCCAAAGGACGTTGCCAAAGAAATATCCAATAAAGTCGCTGAAGGTAAGCACCGTATTCCTTCCAACAAGCGCCCTGGGTGTTTAGTTTGCACAAACTCAGTTGTTTTGAGGCCAGTTAGGAAACCATAATTTGTTTTAAAAAATCGTTATAATAACTGCATGGTCTAAACGGTCCTTGCCATTAACAACCGAATCATGCATTTTTACCGTTCAATAATGGAGGGAGGAGGGGGTGATGAGAGGAGGTGATTACCCGAGTAAACACGATATAAAAAATGGCAAGTTGAAACTTAACTACTACTTAATCTGGATATCCGTTAGTTGATAGTCTGTGAATAGAGCTGAGATTACCCAGACAAATCGAGACGAATTGTTATTGGAGAAAGGGAATTCGTTTACATCCTTGTATATATATAAACTTTCTGATAAAATTTTAAGTACCTTTCTGTAAATCACTCTATGGTGGCGCGGCGTTGAATTCCTTAAAAATATGCAAATTCTTATAAAGTTGGTCCTTCCTGTAACCAATGTTGTGTTATTTTCAGAAAACCCTGTCATTCCAGTTGTTGACTTGGGATTTGCAATCAGTGCAACGGCAGCAAACGCTAAAGAACACTTCCAGAAAATGCAAGAAGTCGTCAAGACATTCATTGACAAGTACGGATCAAACAGGATGGCATACAGTGTCCTGACGTTTGGCTCAACTCCAACAATCCATGTTCGCTTTAGCGATTCGGCAAGCGCCGATGACCTATTGACGAGGTATGTAGAAAACATTCCGCAGAATTCTGGAACAGCATCCCTTGACAAAGCTTTGGAAGGTGCGAAAGATCTATTCAAGTCTTCTAACGGCGGTAGAAGCAATGCTGAGAAAGTTTTGGTGGTAATAACAGACAAGAAATCGGATAGCATGGCACATGACGTTAAAAAAGAGGCACAGATACTTAACGAGAAGGACATCCGGGTAATTGCAATCGCACTTGGAAACGAAGGTGATGGTGAGATGGATGACGTCACTGACGTGAAAGATGACGTCATAAATACCACCGATTCAACCTCTCCAGCCAAGATAGTAGAGAAAATAATGGAGCGGCTTTTAGACAGTAAGTGTTCAGCCTTTTAATTTTTAACTCGTGAATAAGCGAAGCGTTGAACGAGTTATAGCAGACGGGGAGCAATTTTCACTCCTTCCTTCCTTCCTTCATTCCTTCATTCATTCCTTCCTTCCTTCCTTCCTTCCTTCCTTCCTTCCTTCCTTCCTTCCTTCCTTCCTTCCTTCCTTCCTTCCTTCCTTCCTTCCTTCCTTCCTTCCTTCCTTCCTTCCTTCCTTCCTTCCTTCCTTCCTTCCTTCCTTCCTTCCTTCCTTCCTTCCTTCCTTCCTTCCTTCCTTCCTTCCTTCCTTCCTTCCTTCCTTCCTTCCTTCCTTCCTTCCTTCCTTCCTTCCTTCCTTCCTTCTTGCTATAGGTGATGGTGACCCATGGGGACGCCATTGCAGGGAGGGGAGTGTAGGGAGTTGTACGCAAAGGGTATACGAGAATACGGAGCCGTCTTCCATTCTTTCATTTGATTGTAGGAGTTAAATACAGCGGCACGTCCAAATGCCAAAAAGATTTTGGTTGTCATAACAGACATAAGATCCACTAGTTATAGCAGATGGGGACCAATATGCAAATTTTCACTCCTTCCTTTCTTTTTGCGATAGGTAATAGTGTCCCATGGGGACAGCGTTGAAGGGAGGGGAGTGTGAGGAGTTACGTAAAGGGTGGGGGGGGGTTGGTGGAGCAAAACGCCTAGGAGAGTGGAGGGTACGAAGGTTGTTTCGTATTTACGAGTTGGCTTGGTTAGGAGCCTTTGATTTGACTCAGTACTGAACATTGTCTAGACAAGGAAGACAAATAGAAAGGCAACCACTGAAATAAAGACAAGTGGCCTTTACATAAGTGTCGTCAATGGATGAATATGAAAAAAGGCGCAAAAAGGCAACAACACACTTCTCTGAAGATCTTTTTCAAGAAAAAATACGAAACAAAAAATGCTGTTAAATTAGAATATTAGGGAAATCAAGAATGAAAGAGCTTTCTTTATAAATCCAAAGACCGAGTCGACAGCAGGGCGTCAAAGTATGCTTGGTCTGTTTTGTTTTTGGCTGACTGGACAAATCGTTTTCTATTTACAGAAACCGCCAAACTGGACGAGATTGACTTAGCATTTGCTATCAGTTCTGCTGCCGCAGGTGCAGAAACAACTTTCCAGCGAATGAAAGACACAGTGAAGCAGATCATGCAGGAGTACAAAACCGACAAACTGCGTTATGCGGTGTTAGTTTTCGGAGATCAGACGATATCAGCTCTAAGCTTTGGACGAGCTCTTCCGGATGACAAAACGGTAGGAAATGCGATAAAGCGGTTTTTAATTAAGTGTCGTAAAACCAAAGCCAAAGGAATCACTCTGGCCAATCATAACAGAGACAGTCCTTTAAATGAACCAATCAAAACGCGAAACAAATACATGTAGCCGGCGCCAAGCGCGGGAAAACGTGTGCGTGCAAGTGACGATTGGTTTTGGTTTTACTTTTGATTGGTTGAGAAAGTGGTGCGAGATTTTCTAGCCAATCACAACGCGTAGCAATGCAAAACCGAAGCAATTGCGATATCACTGAAACATCTGTTAAATAGCTTCCTTTTGTTATTGGTCTAAACGGCCAGCAGAATGAGATGCCAAACGGCTACAGATTGAAAATGAAGTCACATTATTAGACGCATTCTCTATTTTCTCCGTGCAGATAAGAGAATTTTTCAACTCCATCTCTCGTCAAACTGGAGAACCTGATCTCCAGAAGGCTTTGTCAGCAGCTAAGAGGATATTTGATGAAGCTTCACCTCGTCCAAATGCCAAAAAAGTCCTTGTGATAATCATAGACAAGAAGGCGAGTGATACACACGAGGAAATCCAGGAGGCGCTCAAACCTTTGAAAGAAGATAAGGTGAAAGTAGTGCCAGTAGCAGTAGGACCTAATGTAGACGTGGACCAACTGAAGAACACTACTTCAGCAGAAGGTTATTTGGTGGAAGCAGAGAAGACGACCACTCCTACGAAGCTTGCAAAAGACATCATGGATAAAGTAACCTCTGGTATGAAGTGTTGAATTTGCCGCTCCAGAAACTTCAATGAGACTGCGCACCATTTTTCGGTACTAGGCTTTCTGGGATCGTTTGGCTAACCAGCGTTAGTTACGATAGGTCGATGGTTTCCAAAGGCAACCGTTAACTAATTATAGTTCCGATAAGTTACCAAAAGGATCCCAGAAAACTCAGTGCCAAAAGTTGGTGCTAAGTGTTTCCAAAGTTTCTTGTGGGACCAATACGTGTTAATGTTCGCTAATTTATGCTAATTTGTATGCTAAATTCAGTGATACAGATATTTGTTTTCTTTGAAAACAACTTGCCCAACTATCAAATTTCCAGCTATTAATGATACGTAAAATGATGGGTAAGCATATTGAATATTATATGGTTTTTCAACGTTTCACTTAGAAATCAAACAAACTGCAAGTAGAGATTATATATATCGAAATTTGCAATTTCATCTATCGGAAAAGGTTGCTGACCATAAATGTCTTTGTGAGCAACAACAGTACATTTTAGCCTCTCCTTTTGTGACAGTTTTTAATTTTATTTCAATGCGATTAACCTAAAGAAACAACTGAACAAACCAACAAACCAACGAAACAAACGATAAACACCTGGTGTTGCCACTTAATTGGGAAATAAATTCTAATGAAGGTTATATTCTTTCAGACATTGTTGAACTTCCCGAAGTTGACATGATTTTCGCCATCAGCGCCACTTCCCAGCTAGCTGAAGCAGAAAACTTCCAGCAGATGAAAGAAATCATCAATGCCATGATTGACAGATACGGCAGGGGAGATATCCTATATTCAGTTATAGTCTATGGAGAGGAGCCATCACGTATAGTCAGCTTCAAAACCAGCTTTGCTACGGATGAAACCCTCATGGATGTCATCAGTAAAATGGGAAAGAGTCGTGGTGCCTCACTCGCCAAGGCCCTAAAACTAGCAAAAGAGGTAATGTGATATGTATGGTACAAATAAAGACTAATAATAATGAACTTAACCCAAGCAAGCAGAGATTTGTAAGCGTAGGTCGCTAAACTATTTTACAGCTGTTTTAACAGGAGTGATTCATCCATTGTCAGAAATAGGCGATGGATGTTCGCCTATAAAATGCGTCCGGAAAGTACATACGGATCAAGGTCAAGATCTGCGAATTTCCTTTATATTACCGTGTCCTTCAAAAGCTCTGGAATACACGCAGAAGTGAAAATTTCAGGTATTTTAAAGGAACGACACGAATACTGAGGCATCTTCCATTCTTTCGTTTGTTTGTAGGAGTTTGATACAGCGGGACGTCCAAATGCCAAAAAGATTTTGGTTGTCATAACAGACAAAAGATCGACCAGTGACCTCAAGGATGTTTCAAGCGAAGGAAAAGAGTTGGAAATGAAGGATATCAGAGTAATACCAGTGGCTATTGGTGATGAAGCCGATTTGAATGAGTTACAGAAGATTACACCATGGCTGGATGACATCATAGAGACCGACAACGATGACAATCCGTACAAAGTTGCAGTGAAAATTCTGATGGTCGGACTTGAAGGTAGGCGGAGTCACTCAAAGCATTCCTTTAACGCTATTATAAAAAATATGAAAGTCGCGCATGCGTAGGGTGTGTCTTATCAGTGACGGAGTTAATATGACTCGCGAGTAAACAATGAGGAGCTTCCTATATTTCTGCTCAAATTCAATTAAAGTAACAGTTCTTTTTTTACGTAATGTCCAATTTGTCATTCATTTCCTCTCTTTCAATTAATACCTGAATTGATTTGTTTCACACTGTTTTTGGCAAAACAAGTGGGAATATGTAGGTTTTGAATGTCAAGGTGGATTGCTTGGTCAACAATGAATGGTAAAATGGTAACCGTGGTTGAAACGTTTCACATCAAGTCCCCGTCTGTACTTGTACTGTAGTTGTACTGTACAAAAAAAGGTTTAGTACGTTGCAGCCATAATCGCGTTTCTGTGTTAAAAAAAGATGTTGTCTTCTATTCCCCTTTAATTTATCTAACTTTCATTGTTTTTCTTTTCTCTAGACAAACCAAGAATTCCAGAAACAGATCTAGCTTTTGCCATCAGCGCTACGGCTTTAAACTTTAAAGACAACTTAAAGAAAACCAAGGAGATAATCAAAGACATTGTCAAAACGTATGGAATAAACAAAGTCCACTATAGCTTGGCCACTTTGAGAGACAAACTGGACATTGCCTTGAAGTTTAACCTACAGTTAGACAGCAATACTCAGTTCATGGCGTACGTAGACTCAATTCCCAATGTAAAAGGGCGCTCTGACTTGGCAAAAGCCCTCGAAGAATCCCCGTCCATGTTCACAGTGGACAACGGTGGACGTCCGAACGCCAAAAAGATCTTAGTTGTGGTCATCGATAACAAATCGGACAGCAGTGAAAATGATATTGAAGACGCCGTAAGTGTTGTAGAAGATGCTGGTATTCGAGTTATACCGGTTGGACTTGATCAGGCTGACAAAACAGAACTTCAATCTACAACACTGGTGGAGGACGATGTGCTGACACCATCAAATGATGAATCACCAGAGGAAATTGCTCAGGAAATCATGGACAGGGCATTGAATGGTGAGAATTGGAAGCGAAGTCGGAATCGGAAGTATAACCTTACGTACTAGTGTAAATCAAAAAATGGAGTGGCAATCGGAATCAGAACCTCAACGGAATCGGAATCGATATCGGGATCAGAAAGTTTCCTTTTTCTTCCGATTCCGCTTCTGCTTCCGTCGCTTACGTTGGTTTGATTTGCGATTCCGATTCCGATTCTGAATCCGCTTCCGTCGTTTACGTCGCTAGTGAGAACGAGCCTTTACTTAACCTTTTTATGTTTACTTATTTCAGAGACTGCATCAATTCCACTTCTGGACCTAGGCTTTGCTATAAGTGCTTCTGCACAGGATGCATCCAAAGCATTTAAGCTGATGAAAGAAGCCATAAGTTCCATTACAGAACGCTTCGAAACAAGCAACATCCGTTACGCCCTGCTCACCTTCGGAGACTCTGTCAACAGAGAGGTAAACTTCACTTCTGATCTACCTGGTCCTGAAGCCCTGAAAAAGGCCTTGGAGAAAATGAATCAACCATCTGGCGCACCCGACTTAGAAGCAGCTCTTCTGGAAGCGAAAATGATGTTCAAACAAGCTACTCATAGACCCGGAGCCAAAAAAGTACTTGTTTTGATAATGGATAAGAAGTCAAGCAGTGACGCTAGTTCAGTGAAGGATGGGGCCAAACCACTAGAGGATGATAATATCAAAGTGATACCAGTTGCAATTGGTTCTGAGGCAAGTGTCCCTGAATTGGAAAAGACCACAACTAATAAAAAGTACATTGTGACTGCTGGAGTAGACGAGGATCCAGAAAGACTTGGAGAGGAAATAATGAGAAAGGCATTAAAGAGTGAGTATGTTTGTTTTGTGCAGTGTTCTTTGCCTCACGCTACGTAATTCCTCTCTCCTCCAACTCTGACATTATCGTGCGCCTCCAGGTGTGCCGGGATCTCCCTCTTTTCCGCTTCCTCTGCGGGTTCCACTCAAGGGCCCTCTTGGTCACGTGTCCGTCTGGGTCTGTCAGTGTGTGGCCAATCCAACCCCGCGCTCGTTGTTTTATCTCCTCCTCTATCGACCGCTGCCCTGTTTGCCTCCAAAGCTCCTCATTACGGAACACATTATACAGCATAATAAACCTGAGTATTTCAGGAAAGTACTGCTCAATAGCATTTATTTGAATGGTCACACTTTAGGATTTTATCCATAGACTCAAAAGTTTGAACCACCTTGTACAGCATAATAAACAGTACCACAGGAAAGTATTCTTTAGTAGCTTTAAATTATTTGAATGGTCATTCTCTAAGACTTATAAGGTAGAACCACATTGTACAACATATTAAACAGTACCACAAAACAGTAGTGATTGGTATCTTTCATTTGAATGGCCACATTGTAAAAGAATTTTACCAACAGACGTATAAGTTACAATCCCGTTACAGTTTCAGTGAAACCGTGACGGGTTTGTTTCTGGCGTTGAAAGGGTAATAAATATGATTTATCGTAACAAATCCTTTATCTTGTATCTTTCATATTCTGTCTGAGGTGCATTGCTTTAAGTGAAAACGAGAAGCGTTCTGCTCATTGTGGTTGTATTTGTTACTGGGTTTATCAAAAGTTCCTATTAATTGTGAATCTGCTGTTTATCTATTTACGTTACTTTAGTCATGTCTATGTCTTAACAGATAACGTTTGCATGAACGTGTAAATTTGCATAATTTATCAATTTTTGTCTTTCACAGATCTTCAATCTGTACCAATGGTCAACTTAATTTTTGCAATTAGCGCATTATCATCCAATGCCAATGAAAAGTTCCAGAAGATGAAGGACGTCATCAACAAAATGGTGGATGAATATGGTAAGGAAAGGATCCACTACAGCCTCATCGTGTTTGGAGAAGAACCTTCGGTGGAGTTGCGATTCTCCAGGGCGTTTGACACTGATAGTCAGTTGAAGGCATTCATTGATGCTAAAGGCAGGGAAACAGATGGTGCTGCTTTGGATAAGGCTCTGCAAAAGGCTGCGGAATTGTTTGAAGAGTATGAGCGGGAGGCTGCTAAAAAGGTAAGAAGACTGTGTAGCACTCATAATTCTATTAAAGATGTTTTCCAATCAAACCCAAGCCTAGAAGAGGCTTTCAATTTGGTGATTTGAGTAGAAAAAACGATAGAACCACAGGTATTTCCCAAACGAGTTAGCATGTTGTCCCCCCAAAGTAACAAAGACCTTAATCGCAATTCCCAAAAGTAACCGCCACCCGAAAGAAAGGAACTTCCGATATAATACGGACTTTGGAAGAGAAACGGCTATATTTCCTCAAAAGCAAACCCGTACGTTTTAGAGATTATGTCATCTTACTTCTTTTCATATTTTGAGTTAGAACGTCCAATTTTGCGGTAATATTTGTCTTCTTCATGAAGTTCTTGGAATGGATTTTTGGCAAATTGTAGCAATCCGAAAGTACCCGAAAGTAGCTGCTACTCAAAAGTTGCGGCCCTTTAGGGCTGCTAATTCCGAAAGTAACGGGGGCCGCTACTTTCGGGGATTCTTCAGTACCAGTCCAATTTACGTTCGATCATTTCTTTTACTGCTACTAAGGTACTAGTGGTGATTATGGACAAAACGTCTACCAGTGATGACAAGGATGTGAAGAGCACGGCCAAGACATTGTGGGAAGATGATGTGGAGGTTATTCCGATACCATTTGGAAGCGAGGCTGATGAGGATGAGTTGAAGTTGATAACACCACATGACGAAAACGTCATCCCAGTGGACATGTCCAATAAAACAAGCACGATTGCTGAGAAAATCATGGATAAAGTGAGAAAAGGTAGGTACTAGCACTAGACAGGATTGTAATCATGAAAGGATTCAGGCAGTTGGTTGATTACTTGGGGATGTAAAAGCTTAAAGAGACTGTGTTATAGGAGCTTACAGCTATTTTAAATAGATCTTTGAAACGGCAAAGGACCTTTTCGGCTCCTTTAAAGTTTTTCTCACTCAATTGTATTCCCCGCTGTTTTTGACGTAGATATGTTGTGTACGTGGTCGCTATTTCGTACCTGCCCCTGTCACTCTAACTTTTAGTCCCTTATTTAACTATATTTTAAGTTTTTTGAGCAGGCGCCTCGCATGGGGCTTCGCGTCCCGTTCGCGCTTTTCCCTTTGGTCCATATTTTTTTGTAACTTTGTGTCCAATGAAGTTGAAAAAATAAAAAAATAACATTAACGCAAACTGCATGATTTCCACTGATATAAATTGCTTTGGAAGATGGTGAACAAACATTTTTTTTTGGTTAAATGCTTGGCGCCATGTTTCGACATGAAGCATGGCGTTTAGACGCATGTCTGACATGTTGGCCAACAAGCGTTAGTCAACAATGTTCGGACGTAATTTAGCCCGGACTTTACGTCGACACTGCCTTTCTTACCTGTTTTTTGTTTCTTTCAGCCATTCCTTTGATTGACCTGGCCTTTGCCATCAGTTCCAATGCGGCAGGATCAGAAGAAACATTCAAGAAAATCAAAGATGCCGTTGACTTCATCATTACATATTACGGTGCAGATAGAATTAAGTACGCTGTTATTAGATTCGGTTCATCTTCATTTGAAGACATCAGTTTCCAAGATGTTAGAACAGTGGACGAACTGAGAGAGCAAATCGACCAAATGTCTCGTGCCTCCGGAGTGCCTAATCTGAAAGAGGCTTTGGAAAAGGCAATGGATGTGTTCAACAATGCTCCTGACAGAACTGGAGCTAAGAAGTTCTTGGTTGTTGTCATGGATACCAAGTCTAGTAACGGTCCTGATGAGGTCGAACAAGTAGCAGAGCCTCTAGAGAAAGAAGGAATTAAGGTGGGTTGCCATACTTAGTACTGCTTTTACACTGAATTGTTGTACATCAGGTTAAACCTTTAACTCCCACGACCACCAAAAATGAAAATTCAAGAACAAACAAAATTTTCATTTTGTAAATAATATTGAAATACAAATGGTACCATGCAAAAGTACTGTCGAAGATGATTCATTTGAATGGTCACACCATAGGATTTCATCAATAGACTCAAAAGTTAGAACTGCACTAGATGTCTCCATAATTGACTCTGGGTATGAAATGTTTAACTGCGTTTGGTTAAGTTGCTGTAAGAATATCTCAAATCGGCAGCGGCTTTGTGTACCTCTATGATCACTGCACTCCAACTCATTTCAGTTTGTGTCATTCTATTTAAAAAGGTCATTCCGGTAGCTATTGGCACAGACGCAGATCCTAATGAATTGGAAAAAATCACCTCAAACCGACAGAACATGATTAAGTCTCCAAAGAGTGAAGAGGCTAAATCTTTGGGAAAGAAGATTATGAAGACTATTGTCAAAGGTACATGTATACACTTTAAGTCAGATCTTCAATGCCACCAAGGCAGGTTATAAGGACGTGTAAGTTTAAGTGCTAAGGCAATAAAGATCGGTATTTTCATTGACAGACATTTCGATTGCTATCAATGAAAGACAAAAGCATTGGGACGATCCCTACCCCCTTACAATGTTGAGCCCGTGTAATAAAAATGATTTGTGGATTTCAACATTGTCTTGGGGGAGGGGTGGGGTTGGTGAGATGGGCTTCAAACGAAAAACATGGCTTCATTGGTCCGTCACGCTAAATTAGTACTTAACAGGAGGAATTTGTAACATTTGTCCCAAGAACTTCTGTCCTTGATTGTATGCTTCACGTGGCTGGGATGACCATGTAGAAATGGTAGTCCCGTCTCTAGTAGGGGACGTATGAACAGTGTCCTCGATAGGCAACATTCATACATTCGGTATTGAACTGGAACTAGCTACCAAAGGAGGTTCATACGGAGAAATATCATTAAAAATATTTGCATGCGAAAAGATTGTCCTGCATAAGCCTCGACTGCAAACTATTTCTAGTTCAATACCGAAAATAGGAATATTGTTTATTGGCACTTTCGTGCTAAATACATTGACACTTAAATCGAGGGATTTTTTTATACCTCAAAGTTTTACTCTGGAGTGAAAGTCACTTTAATAATTTAAAAGTATTTTTCGTATTAGATCATCCGCCAGTTGAGAAGGTAGACATGATCATAGCAATCAGTTCCACAGCAACACGAGGGGAAGAAAACTTTGAAAAGGCAAAGGATGTTATCCAGTCGATCATCGCTGAATATGGCCGTGAACGTCTCCATTACGGCGTGGTGCTCTTTGGAAAACCGCCGCGAACAGCTGTACGTTTGAGTGACTACTATGACACCGATGAACAACTGATGGCGGTCATAAATACCTTCCCACGTGATACAGGCAGTGCTGACTTGGCAGAGGTATAGTTGATCATGTGAATTAATGAAGTTACCGAGTTCTCTGCGTTTCCAAATAATTGAGCTAGAGATTCTAAAACGACAGTGTTATTCAGAGTTGACTTCGCTTAAAACCCTAATGAATTCCTAATTAAATTGCTTTTGTTCTGCAATATGATCGGTTTTTTGTCGGATGTTTGTCTCTCTGTCAAACTGACCTGTAACTCGGTTTATTTAGGCTGTCACGACATCATGGGACATGTTTTCAAGGGAAGCAAGACCAGACGCTAAGAAAATCTTAATAGTTGTTTCGGATAAAACGTCTGAGAGCACAGACAATGAACTGGATGAGGCAGTAAAGCCACTAGTAAAGAACGACGTCATAGTTATTCCTGTAGCTCTTGGTGTCGAGGCTGATGAGAAGGAACTTAAAAAGCTTACAGAGGACGAGAGTACCTTAGTAACCGCTGACACCAACAACGACACCGCAGACATTAAGATGAAAATCATGGATCAAGTCTTCAAAGGTTTGTCCTTTAAAAGCAAGCTTCAAGTGCTTTCAACGTCTGAACCTTTTTTAACGTCTTGCTTTTCTGTTTTGCTTTTCAAATTTGTTACCTACATGTAGTTTACGGTGTTTTCTAGCAATGCCATGTTAAAGTTGTTGACTGAAGCGGAATTTTTAGATGTCCATATAGAATCGCACCTTTGTTTCCATAGTCACTTTCCCATGATATTAGCAGCCTTAGCTAGTTCACACGGCGACGTAAACGCAAGTACATTAAGATACGCACACTAATATGGAGGACGAAGATGGCGAAGATCCCAAGATGGCAGACGACGCCATCTTGGTTTCAACTTCAGCCGTGGAGAAATAATTTTTCACCTTGCGTTTGCGTTTGCGTTGCCCCGGTTCACGCGTATGAAATGCAAACGTAACGCAAGCGTTCCATTTCTTGCGTCGGTGCTTGCTCTTATGATAGTTCACACGTGTGTGCTTGCGTTTGCGTTTCTGTCGCCTGTGAACCAGCCTTTAGACTAAACCAGCCGTCTTCATTTTCGGATTTACATTAGAATCTGCACATTAAAGCTTCACTTTTTTTATGACAGAGAGGATCTCAATTCCCGAGATGGATCTGCTGTTCGCTATCAGTACGACTGCCACTGAATCAGACGAAAACATGGTTTACATCAAGAACGTCATTTACAAAATCATTGACAAATATGGCATCCGGAAGATCAAGTACAGCCTGCTGACGTTTGGCCAGGAACCCTTCGTTCATTTCAAGTTTAATTTCATCTCTGATGAAGTTAACAGACTGAAGACGGCCATTGAAAGGAGCAAAATGAAATCAAGTGGTTCATCGCTACAAAAAGCAATGGAAGAAGCCAAAAGTGTGTTTGAAGAAGCTGAAGGTTCGTAGTAGTAGCAAGGTGCACTAGGGGTAGTACTGGTATGCCATAATGCCTTCTCCAGATAATCTAAACGCGGCTCCGCTTTCTCCGATCGACCAGCTGGATTCACCTGATATCTCTCCCCAGAGTGACTCAGGACACTCCTAGGGTTATTAATAGCTTTCTGACCGCACTTTCCATAAATAAATTAAAAACTGCGAGCAGTCCTTCTTTAGTCCGTCGAGCAAGAAATGAAAAAAAATATTGGCGAGTGGAAAATGGCCGCGCGAAAACTGGGGGCAAGACGGGCGCGCCCGTCTCGCCCCCAGTTTTCACGCGGCCGTTTTCAGCTTGCCCATGTTTTTTACGTTTGTCGACTTTGTCGCTCGACGGACTAAGATGGGAAAGAGGGACTGCTCGTTGTCTACCGTAAAGAGATTTAAAACAAACGTGAAGCGCTCGACACGTCAGCTTTTGATGATCTCTTTACTGTGGTCAATTTTCCTTATCAATTTAGTTGATAAAACCAGATTTTCGTGTTTTTCTCCCCCGTCGACATATTACCACCATAGTTTCTTAAGAAACTAACCCCATTATTCATTTATTCCCATAAAGATATATTTTTAATGCATAGTTTTTGATATTCAGGTCGCCGTCCAGATGCCAAAAAAGTGCTGGTAGTTATCACCGACAAAAAGTCAGACAGCACCGAAGACGAGATTAGACAGGCTGCTGTACTCTTGGAAAATAGCAACATCCGGGTAATCCCTGTGGCACTGGGCAGTGAAGCGAATGTCAAAGAACTTACAAATGCTACCCTTGATGTGGATGATGTCGTGAAGGCTGACACGAGTGATGAGCCTGAGGAGACTGCAGATAAGATCATCATGAAAGCTAGTAAGTGCGTCATATCATGATGGCAGCGATAGTGTTGTGACGATGAACGTGATCAATGATGCTATTTAGAATGTCTATCTATTTGTGGAGGTGCGGTTATGTTGTGGCTAGCACGTTGGAGTCTGATCTAAAGGTCGGTTGTTCGAGGCCTGGTCTGGTTGTTTCCTTGGAAATGAAACTTTACTCCACATTGTCTCTCTCCACCCAGGTGTATAAATGGGTACCGGCGACAAATGCTGGGGGTAACCCTGTGATGGACTAGCATCCCATAGACGAGCGGGGGGGGGGGGGATGTTCCAAGTTGCTTCATGCTGTAGAAACCGGGTTAAGTCTCGGCCGTGTGGGCCACCTGTGGCTCGTATGGACATAACCTTACCATAGAGAGAGAGGTTTTTCCAGCAACTATAATAATACACTCTAATCTCCCTTAGCGACCACCTCTTGAAAGTTATCATGGTTCCTAATTTCTAAACAAATTGCAATTTTAAGACGTGTCATAAGCAACCACCTCGCCTACTATTAGTGGTCTTTTGGGTTCACTTATGGCTTTGTTATACTTTTTTATTTGCTCACTTTGGCTTGTTGATTTTTCCTAGAATCTCCAGGTATCCCAGAAATGGACATATGCTTTGCTATGAGCACCTTCGATTCGGATGCAGATGAAACGTTCAAGAAAATGAAAGAAGCAGTGAAAAGCATAATCGATAAGTACAAAGATTACGACCAAATCCACTATTCCATCCTTCCGTTTGGAACTGAACCAAGCTCTGTTACAGGATTTGGAGAACAGTTTGAAAGCTTAGACAAACTTATGGAATATGTTATGAGCATCCCTCGACCATCTGGGCGTCCAGACGTGATGAAGGCTCTCGAAAGGGCAGAGGAAGTGTTTGACAATGCAACTTTAAGACCTAGAGCTAAGAAATTTTTGGTTGTGTTTGTTGGTAGCAAATCTGGAAATGATCTAGAAAAACTAAAGATGGCAGCGAAGCCACTTGAAAATAAGATGATCAAGGTGATAACCGTGGCTGTAGGACCTGAGTCAGACCCTAACGAGCTGATCAAGATTGTACCAAATAAGGGAAACCTTATAAAGGGCGATAAAATCTACAACGACCCAGACAAATTGGGAGATGAAGTCATGGACATTGTGTTGAAAAGTAAGAGGTTTAATTTTGCAACCACCTACCCTCACTTACCCAGTAACGCACTCACCCAGTCCACTAAAGCAATTCTATAGTGCCGCACACAATCACTTAGGGAATTACATGTACGCATTCAATCACTCATTCACTCATCTCTCCTTCCAAATTTTTACTAAAATATTTCGTTTGTTAAGAAATTTCACTTGTCTTAGGTTCAATGTGTACCACAGAGTAAATAAACGCTGCTTTCCACAATCGTGAACGATCGTTCAATCGCTGGCCAAAAACGCTGCAGTCACCTATACTTTCTACCTTCCAACCCGAGTAACCAAACATGTGAGTTGAGTTTCTGTGTGTATCTCTCTGTATTCTATTTATTGCTATAGATTTACCAATCATACCAGAAGTCGATCTTGCCTTTGCCGTCAGTACTAATGCTGCCCAATCAGAAGCCAACTTTCAGAAAATGACAGATGTCATTGCAGAGGTAGTAGAAATGTATGGCAAAGAGAGAATCCACTACAGCGTGATCGTCTTTGGTTCTGTTCCTAACGTTAAGATCCAGTTCAACGACGTTTTTCCAAGCGATGAAAATTTGAAAGCCTACATAAAGTTATTCAGTCGGGCACCTGGCTCGGGGCTTGACGCTACACTGCAGAAAGCGGAGGAAATATTTGAAAGTTATGCCCGACCCGGCGTAAAAAGGGTTCTGGTGGTGGTAACAGATAAGAAATCCGACAGCAGCGAGGGTGAGGTGCGGATAAAGGCATCTCTTCTGGAAGAGGCTAAAATCAAAGTAATACCAGTTGGTTTGGGAAATGAAGTCGACAACACAGAGCTGGATGTTCTTACTCCTCGCAAGGATGATGTTATCAAGAAACCAGCCGATGTACCATCCAAAGATCTGACTAAAGAAATAATGAAGAAAGTTTTAGAGGGTAATATATTATTACTAATTTTTATTACCATGCTGTTGGTTATGGAATTTATTCGTTTTATGTTCACTGTATTTTTTTATGCAAGGTTAAATAAGACCTACAATCCGAAAAATTTTGTACTTTTAGCACACCCTTCCCCTTTCAAATGTTATTGCTGCTATAAATGGTGGCATTTTGGTTTATGAAGTAATTGCGATCAGAATTTTACACGGTCTTTGATTATATTTGGGAACTAGGAACTAAAGCGGCAGTTTCTTGGTGTTGCGATCACCAAATGACGTAAAACAAAAGATTCAAAAGAAAGTAAACAATACCCACACCACAACACAAAAGCTAACCAACAATAGTTTCCGCAACACCAAGAAACACCCACTACAGCCAATTTTATTGTTATGTTTATCTCGTACCAGAATCAATTTTTGTGCCAGAAATGGACCTCGCTTTCGTCATAAGCACAACAGCTGTTGATCAGGACAGGAACTTTGAGAAAACGAAAGAAATCATCAAGGGAACAGTTGAAAAGTTTGGCCTCTTCCGTGTTAGGTACAGCCTCATAACATTCGGCGACACTCCGGATGTGAAAATAAGATTCGACAATGTATTCGACACTACCGAGGAACTTGGTAAACTAGTTGACGATGTGAAGAAAGCTGTTGGCGATGCAGCCCTACACAAAGCTCTCGAAGAAGTGCGGTACCTTTTCGCACAAGCTGAAGACGCCCGACCAAACGCACGCAGGGTTCTAGTTGTTATTACTGACAAAACGTCAGATAGCACTGAAGACGACGTTCAGGTCGCCGCCATGAAACTGAAGGATGATGGCGTTCGCGTCATCGCCATAGCGCTCGGTGACGAGTTTGATCCAGTTTCACAGGAGGTTATCAAGCCAGAAAAAAAGAGTACTCCTGAGAATGTTGTGAAGGAGTTGGTGGACACGGTGCTTAATGGTAAGGCGAGGGGAGAGGGGGGGGGGGGGGGGGGGAGGGGGGGGGGGGGTGGGGGGATTGGGTGGGCACAAAACGTGTGGAATGATAAATAGCCATATTGGAGAACTAATGAACAGGCGGCATTCTTAGCTATATAAAATGTCTCGCTATGACCACTAGCTGTTTTTTTTGCTCAGAAGACAAAAAAAAAATCACTACTCACTCTACTCACTATCTACAACAGAATAGTGGTGAGTAGCGTAGCCAAAAAGATAACAGCATTCGTGATAGAACACTAGTAGATTTATACTAACTTTTATTAGAACGGCATCCACACAATTTCATGGCATGATCCACGGTTTGGCTCTGGCAATGTAAGGGTAATAGTTCGTTTATATTTCACGCACTAAGTATTAATTTCATTTTCTTTTAGACGCGGAGTCGTTGTTTGCAGTCTTCTTAAGCACAGTTTGGATGCTTATAAAGTACATTAATTTAGCAACAAAATTTACGGACATTCACATCTTTGTTTTTCCTTTTTAGATTCAGTTATTACAGATAAAATCGACCTGGGTTTTGCCATAAGCACAACGGCTTTAAATGCTGCAGACACATTCAAGAAGATGAAAGAGACGGTTAAGACCATCATAAGCAAATACGGCGTGGGTAACTTACGTTACGCTGTAATCATCTATGGCTCTAACGCCAAAGTTGCTATCAGTTTTAACAGCACTTTCCCTTCTCTGAATAATTGGCTGACTGCAGTCGATGGAATGCAGATTGAACAAGGGACTCCTGCTTTGGAGAAGGCGCTTCAGGAAGCTGAGAAGTTGTTTGAATTTGCTGCTCGTAGCGATGCTAAGAAGGTTCTGGTGGTTATTGCCGACAAGTCGCCCATCGGTGACGATAAGGCGATAAAGAAGGATGCGCGAGATTTAGACATTGATGACGTCAAGGTTGTTCCTGTTGCTGTTGGTGATGACATTGATCCTAAAGAAATCGAAGATATTTCACCATATAAAGATGTGCTCGTTGATGTTCCTAAAGATGTCGATCCAACAGATCTTGCTGAAACTATTATGGATAAAGTTCTTAAAGGTACTGTCAATCTCGTGCCACTTTCTCGACCAATCAGAAGTAAAACCAAAACCAATCGTGACTTGCTCGCACGCGTTTTCTCGCGCTTGGCGCCCGCTACATGTATTTGCTTTGAGCTCTGATTGTTTCGTTGGATTGTTTACGACTGTTGTGATTGGTCAGAGTAATTACTTTGGTTTTGGTTTTACGACTCTCAACTGAAAACTGCTCTATTCATATTTTATGCATTAACATATGGCAATCTCTTAAACGGTTTTGATTTTTACCCATGCTCTCTAGGAATTAGTGTTCCTCGATCGAAGTAAGAGACAAGGGTTCAAACCCTGGCTTGAAAATAGAAGATTATTACTCAATTATTACTCAATGGCTTTCATTTAAATGGTTACACTATAGTTAAAGTAAGTAATTGTCAAGTGAGGCCTTAAGCTGCTGTATCCCAGCCCGAAAAAGCCTGAAAAAAATCAGGGCTTTATAACGGGAATCGAACCCGTTACCGGTGCGATGCTCTACCAGTTGAGATATCAAAGCCACATATTGGGAGCAGGTCAAATGTGAGTTCATGTGCAGTTTTATATGCAAATGCAACTGCACGAGGACGAAGGTAACGCGAAGGTCACGGGTTCGATTCCCGTTATAAAGTCCTGATTTTTTTTCAGGCTTTTTCGGGCTGGGATGCAGTAGCTTAAGGCCTCGCTTGACTATTACTTGCTTTATTTACGATGCTACTAAAGGACGACAGCAAATGTTTACGATAGTTAAAGTTTGCCCTTTACACGCTACAGGAAACAAAGTTTGATTCTACGAATGAAAGGGGTAAAATGTCTTTTTATCAAAGTGCACAAGAAGTCACTAGATTCACACCAGACACTGTTCAAAACCTGGCTGTCCACTACCTTAAATCTTATCATGTTCATTAATGTCCTTCAGTGGTTCAGCCAGTCGACATGTTTTTTTCCCATAATATTTGGACAACTATTATAATTCTTTACTTACTCCACCCAACCCCATAATAAACCATTGTTTAAACCGAATCTCGATTAGTTCATTTCTAGCTTCTTGGTTGAGCTTATGCTCAATTTTCAGCGAGTCACTTGATGAAAAGTTGGCTGGAGAAAAACTCTCTGAGGCGTAGTTAACGTCGGGAGAAGCTGCAACATGAGCACTCTCGTAGATTAATTGCTAAATATCCTGTTTTCTGAGAGAGGTAGAAATCGAATAAATGCTTTTGTGCAATGTTCAGTGAAGCTCGGGAGAAGCTTCAGCATGAGCGCTCTCATAGATTAATTGTTAAATAGCCTGTTTTCTGAGAGCGGGATAAATTAAATTAATGCTTCTGTGCAATTTTCAGTCACGTCTAAAGTGCCAAAGTTGGACCTTGCCTTTGCTATCAGCGCATTGCCAAACGACAACAACTTTGGATTGATTCTGGACGTCGTCAAGGAAGTAACGCAGAGATTTTTCAGCGAGAAAGTCAGATACGGGCTTATTGTCTTTGGCGAGGATGCTTCTATAAAGATCCACTTTAGGGACAATTACACCGATCCTAAACAATTGGAGACGTATATTGGCTCGGTCGCTTCTAACAATGCCCAGCCTAACCTCGACAAGGCTCTTGTTTTGGCTAAGACTCTGTTTGAAAGCGAGGCTTCCAGAAAAGATGCACAAAAGGTGGGTGTTATCGATGTAGCAAATGTTAATTTTCTGGCGCAATTTTTATTGCTATCATGATTAATTAACCGTTCAGTTGGGTAAAAGGTGCTTCGGTGATCCTGGTGAAGATGTTGTTTGCTTGGCCTTTTTGGTGGAATAAAAAGTTGACATTAAAAGCCGAGTTTTTTGAAACCAACTTCCAGGTGTTTGAAGTAATGTATCAAACATGAGACACAGTGTTTTATCGGATTTCCAAACACGGCGAAGTGGGTTGAAAAACGAGGCGCAGCCGAGTTTTTTTTAACCCACTTCAAGGTGGTTGGAAATCTCATGAAATATTGTGTCGAATGTTTGATATTACTTCTCAAACAAAATGATTTTAGAAAGAGAAATTAAGGATGCAAAAATGAGGAGCGTTTCAACTGATTTCCAAACACTCATTAAACATCAATTTCCTTTGTATTTTCGTCATGAATTATTAATAAGTTTGAGAATAACCGATGAAAAACTCTTTCGAGTGTTTCTTATAGCTTCCTGGACTGATCATTAAAAACAGAGAAACCCAAGGAAAAATTGCTAAAATCTACGCTAATTTAAGAGATCTGGTTACCAAACGACCGTCACGCTTGTGATTTCTTTGTTCAAACTTAGCTTGATGAATTATTAATGACTTTCCAGGTACTAAACTGTTTTATCTTTTGTTATTCAGGCCCTTGTTGTAATCACAGATGCCTCGACAGGTAGCGACAAGCCCGCCATTGAGAAAGCAGCGAAAGACCTGATAAAGGGCTCTATAGTTGTTATCCCTGTTGCTATAGGTAACAAGCCTGTTCCGGACATGGAAAAGGAGTTCCCGGATGAGGAAGTTGTAAAGGCTAATGACACAGACCATCCGATAAAGGTTGCTGATAAGATACAAGACAGACTGCTGGATGGTAACTTCAATTTTTCTGTTAAACGTTTTCGTTTACTTAAAGGCCCTGTCACACTATTGCGTATGAGAGAAACGTATGAGTTGCGTATGGAAATTCATAAAATAATTTTCATACGCTCAAAATGACCAGCGTACTTGATCTACGAGTAACGTACCTCTAGCGTAACTCTCGCGTATTCAGCGTATGCCTAGCGTATGCTTAGCGTATAAACCTTACGTCCGAATACGCACAAAATTTTTAAGCATGTTTAAAAATGTTTTTCTGCCTCGCCGTATGCCAGCGTATGCGACCATGCTTGAAACGTATACAACCTATCCCTAATGTACCCCTAGCGTATGACAGCGTATACCAGCGTATGAGTGATATTTTTCATACGCTGGCATACGCCAGTACGATACGCAATAGTGTGACAGGGCCATAAAGGACGGGAACGCGGCTGAGATATCGTGTTTTCATAATTATAGACAGGAGTTTGCTGTAAGCTTACTTTATTATCTTGAAATAGGTGAAAAATGCCAAAAGTGACGAAAGCAAAGAAATATTATTTAAAGACGAGTGAAAATTCCACAAGAATGGCAATTTTGATTTCTTGACCGCCTGTCACGAAATCAAATTTGATGAACTGCAATCCACTTCCATCCTTGTAATCCTGCACTTTATCTCTAAACCACTGCTTCTGTTTTGCTTCATGGAATCTCGTTATTCAATTCAGTTGTATATTTGGTGGCATTTGGCGATATAACATGGTAATAAGCTAAGCTAAATTTTGTTATTCGGCGGGACTGTGTCCCTTTACATGCTTCTTCATGTACATGTCTGATGTAATGTATTTCTGACTGGGTATTGACTGATACAGAGAGCAACTGTAAGTTGTCGTTTGGGAGTACCCCGAAGAAACGTTCTCTGGGTAAAAAAAAAATGACAACACTGTGAGCTGTGTTTCATCAGATATCCAAACGCCTCGAAGTCGGCAGGGCTAATTTGCCGAACGCCCAACGCCCAACGCCCAACGCCCAACGCCCAACGCCGAACGCCGAATGCCGAACATTGTTCTCACCACAACAGCTAACAAAAGCTAACCAATTTGAATCAGTGCTTAACCCTAAATACTGTAGGACTGATTTACAGTATTTAAAGTTAAGCACTGATTCAAATTGGTTAGCTTTAATTTGCTGTTGTGGGTGAAAACAATGTTCGGCGTTCGGCGTTCGGCGTTCGGCGTTCGGCGTTCGGCGTTCGGCGTTCGGCGTTCGGCGTTCGGCGTTCGGCGTTCGGCGTTCGGCGTTCGGTGTTCGGCGTTCGGCGTTCGGCGTTTGGCAAATTATCCCTGCCGCCTCGAAGTCGGTTACAAAAAACTCTGCTGCGCCTCATTTCTTCAACATACTTCGCAGTGTTTTGAAATTCTAATGAAACACTCTTTCTCGTGTTTAATATATAACAAGACCTTTGAAGATCTTTAGAAGACCTCATTATTATTATTCATCTCTGAGCTTGACAACAAATAATATGTTATTTCAAACGGTGAAATCCGCCATTTTCGATGCCATCGAAATTACTGAACATTGCATAGTGAATCGGAATCTTACTGCATCGTCTCAAGTTGTGTAAATGAAAGTCTATAACTGTTATCGTTGCTTTTTTGAATTATTAGTCTATTGGTTTGAATGATTTTTTCGTAGTTTTGCGCTACCGATGGACAAGGTTTTTGACATCCAAAGTCAATGGTCTTATGGCCTCACGGTTTCCCAAGCGTGGACGGCCGAAGGCGCCAGAAAATGCAAAGAAAACTATTCTTCGCGAATCGACTTTTGACCATTGGAATGCGGGCAAAAGTGACGTGGGAATCGTACGGCTAACCCATAGCCAGTTCGCCGAATTGTTGTACAACAGTTGCATCCGGCCGTGAGAATTATGAAACAGCAAACATGCTGGAGATTTAAATATTTCACAAACTGGTTTCATGATGGAACGCAATAACGCCATACGTTTAACAAAGAAAGTACTGCCTAGCTCCGAAACACGCAACTTAAATGTAGAGTAAACTCTGAGGAGTCGAAAACAATTGTAATATACCATTATTCTATGCCGGGAATCATTGATGAAGAAACACTATCTCGGAAGCCATGCTAACCGCAGACTTGCGCTCACACGGCAAAATCACGGACTGAGAAATTAACTTAGTGCGGATCCTAGCATTCAGCGAATACTACTGATCTTGCAAACTACGCGCCAAAGAAACAACATTGTTATGCCGAGAACTAGCAAACCTAAATATTCTCATAGTAAACGGCTCTGGAAAGCGTAAATGTTTTTTGCGACAAGCAGGATTTGTGCTAGGCCTGTCACCTTTTTAACAATATTTTTTATAAATAACTCGCCTCTGACCTTTCGCGCGATTTCCTTACTTTTGTCACGCGCCACGTGTAATATAATACCGAAACTCCCGTATGTAAACAAAAACAAAGGTGTGGCTGACTAGGGTCCTTTAAGCAATTTATCTCAAGCTATTGTGACCTTTGGAAACGTTTGAAAGACCTCCGTCAATCTCTAAGCTTATAATATGTTATATGTGCAACTAAGCAGTTAATCTGTAACTTATCATGGAAATAACTCAAACTGACAATTTGGTTTACTTGATTACAGATACAACAAGGTTTCCGCGGTTAGACATCGCATTTGTAGTGAGCGCAACAGCGGTAACAGCAGATGACAACTTTAAACTCATAAAATCCACCATTGTATCCACCATCGAAGAACATGGCATCAAGAAGCATCTTTACGCCTTGGTGGTCTTTGGACAATACGCCAACATAATACGAACCTTCCAAAAGACCGAAGAAGACACTCTAATATCGTTAGTAAAAGGAACACAGTTACCCACCGGAGAACCGGATCTCGTTGGAGCCTTGGAAACCACAAAGCAGCTGTTTTTCGACCCCAGCGGTGGCGCGCGCCCAGATTCTCGAAAGATCGTTGTGATCATGATTGACCGAAAGTCTGTTAACACCAAAAGTGACATAGAAAAGGTCGCTGGTGAATACGAGGACAACAAGGTGATGTTTGTTACTGTAGTTATTGGAGATGAGGCGGACCCGAGTGAACTTGGTCCTTTGACGCCGGACAAGAAAAATGATAGCATTGTGCCAACTGACAAAGACGCTAATCCGTCTAAAGTTTCGAAAGGCATTTGGGACATGTTGGGACTAGGTAGGTATCACTGCAAGGGGATTTCTAAATCGGCACTCTTAATCCCCACGGCTCCAAAGAATGCTTTTCATTCAACTAATTCTTTATTTTTTTACGTTATCATGTTTCCACCAATAGTGTAGCTCCACCTTTCGATATATAAACCACGCACAACCCACGATTCCTTGATTAATATTAATATTAATAATAATATTAATTAATTATTAACTAATTAATTAAATATTAATTAATATTATTATTAATATTAATAATAATATTTATTGATTTGTATTGCGCAAATATCAATCCAGGGAAAGAAATTTTCATCTGCGCATTACATCGACTCAACAAAATCCTAAAATCCTAGTACATATTCCAATTAATTCTTATTCTAAAATTCTAAAATTAATCTTTAAAATCCTATTTACAAATCCTTCTTTATGAAAAGAATAAAACAATAAATTAGCTGGGAAACGCCTTCTGAAATAAATGAGTTTTAAGAGCCTTCTTGAAAGCATTAACTGAAGATATATTTCTAATAAAAAGGGGAAGATCGTTCCATAATTTAAGGGCAGCCATATAAAAAGATCGATCACCAAGCGTGGAAAGAGACTTGCATGGTGGAATGTTGAGAAGTTTGCCGTTATTTGATCTAAGATAGTACCTACCCCTGTGTCTTTCAGAGATACAAGTTGGTTCGCTCTGATAAACTGCTAGCTCTCGAAATGCCAGGCCCCTGTTGTTCAAAAGGTGGATAGCGCTATCCATCGGATAAATCACTACCCAGCGGATAACACAAAGGATTTTGTTAATACTTATCCACTGAATAATGATTTATCCGATGGATAGCGCTATCCACCTTTTGAACAACCGGGGCCAGCTATTAAATCTTATTAAGTCTTTTTGCGATGGCCAATTTACCTTAGCAACACAGTGTGACTAATCTCAACCGACGTAGCACTACAGTTTCTTTAGAAAACTAACCGCTTAATTTATTTTCCCGTCACTCGTTAAAAAATGGGAAGACAAATGATATTGTTTTGAATTTCTAGTATAATCTTCATGTTCACAAAGTTTCTTGTCTAAATTTTATAGTCGCTCCATCTCACGGATTGTTCATTTTTTTAACCCTTATCAAAGCAGGAGAGACGGAAAGTGCCTGGGATGACTTTGGACGCCTCTAACTTTAGAAGCTTTTACCAATACCCATCAATCTTTGAAATTTCTTCCTAAAATTTATCTAGGAACATTTTTATGTGACAGATTTTTGTTCATGACATGTGACGTTTCCATGGCAACCTTATTTTGACAAGCGTGTTGAATCTTCTGCTTAAATTAGGGTTTTAAGGGGAAAAAAATTAATTGTTGGCACTTTTTTTATCATGATGGAAATCCAGGATGGCTTCCATTCGGAATGATGACTCACAAATTTTTGTTGTTGTTGTTTTTGTTGTTGTGTTATTTTCTTTGTATGTACTGATCTAGATCTACACTGTATATGTCACGTGGCGAAGCCAATAAAATAGCATAAATGAAATATTTTCTGTTGCAGCTTTTGCTAACCCATGTTGGACCAAAGAATGCGATTTTAACGCCAAGTGTGTCTTGTATCCAAATGGTACGACTGAGTGTGTTTGCCGCGAAAACTGTCCACCAGCTTACAGTCCTGTATGTGCAAGTAATAAGAAAACATATCCAAACAACTGCAGTATGATGGCAGAATCTTGCAGAACAAAGACGAATATCACTGTTACAAGGGAAGGTGTCTGTCAAGGTATGATGAGTGAAAATAATCAATTCTACAAGAGTTTATAAGTTAGACTTTGATCTCTTAGAGCGCGTAAGGCGGGACTGACTGAAACTAAAACAGTTTTGAAGGATCACGCAGTGGGATTTCATCCACAGTTTCAAAAAGTGCAACCACCTCATTTGCACAACACAATAAACAGCACCACAGGATCAAGTACTGCTCAATAGCTTTGTTTGGACAGACTTTGTGATCACCAAAGATTCAAAAGTTAGCACGTCATGTACAGCATAATAAACAGCACCGGGCCCAGAAAGAATTGCTCTCTAAACAACTTTAGGATTTCAATTGCAGACTCAAACGTTAGAACCACCTTGTACAGCATTATGAACCATGATTGCTCGCAACTCGTCGGTAAAGTATGCGAGAGTATTATTATATTTGTCAAACGATCAAATCAGTATTGTGTATGCATTTTGTAAATGTCCTATGCGTCTCTAAACGTTTAATTTCTGTTTTTCTTTCCCAGCATGTAATAACTCTATTGACCTGTTATTCGCCCTTGGTGGAGGAGACATGTCAGTAAAGATGAACTTCATCCAATCTATAGTCGATAAATTCGTGATAGGCAAAAATGATACCCGTGTGGGAGTTGTAGCAGTGGGTTTCTTAGACGATACTGTGTTACCTTTGGATGCTTTAGAAAGTGAAAGCTCACTAAGATTCTACGTCAACAACGATAATGGATCCTTACCTAGTATTACAGAATTCCTAAGGCCAGATGTCGGAAAGGTAAGCCACAGTACTGAGAACGGTTATTTTCCACAAATTTCGCTCTTTGTTCTCGCATACAGTGGAACCTGCATTGAGGGGACAACATCGGGACCAAACGAAATGTCCCCTTAATGGAGGTGGGACCAGATGGAGGTGGGACCAGGAGAAGTGTCCCCCAGTTAATGGAGGTGTCTTTTGTAGAGGTGATAATTACAAAGATTATATGAGCGTTTTGCCAGCCGGGACCAGGAGAAGTGTGCCCTAAATAGAGGTGATAATCACTAAGATTATACGAACGTTTTGCCAGCTGGGACCAGGAGAAGTGTCCCCTTAATGGAAGTGTCCCTTTAATGTAGAAGTGATAATTACAAAGATTATACGAGCGGCCGGGACCAGGAGAAGTGCCCCCTTAATGGAGGTGTTCCTTTAATAGAGGTGATAATTACAAAGATTATATGAGCGTTTTGTCGGCCGAGACCAGGAGAAGTGTCCCCTTAATAGAGGTGTTCCTTTAATAGAGGTGATAATTACAAAGATTATATGAGCGTTTTGTCGGCCGAGACCAGGAGAAGTGTCCCCTTAATAGAGGTGTTCCTTTAATAGAGGTGATAATTACAAAGATTATATGAGCGTTTTGTCGGCCGAGACCAGGAGAAGTGCCCCCTTAATGGAGGTGTCCCTTTAATAGAGGTGATAATTACAAAGATTATATGAGCGTTTTGTCGGCCGAGACCAGGAGAAGTGTCCCCTTAATAGAGGTGTTCCTTTAATAGAGGTGATAATTACAAAGATTATATGAGCGTTTTGTCGGCCGAGACCAGGAGAAGTGTCCCCTTAATAGAGGTGTTCCTTTAATAGAGGTGATAATTACAAAGATTATATGAGCGTTTTGTCGGCCGAGACCAGGAGAAGTGTCCCCTTAATAGAGGTGTTCCTTTAATAGAGGTGATAATTACAAAGATTATATGAGCGTTTTGTCGGCCGAGACCAGGAGAAGTGCCCCCTTAATGGAGGTGTCCCTTTAATAGAGGTGATAATTACAAAGATTATATGAGCGTTTTGTCGGCCGAGACCAGGAGAAGTGTCCCCTTAATAGAGGTGTTCCTTTAATAGAGGTGATAATTACAAAGATTATATGAGCGTTTTGTCGGCCGGGACCATGAGAAGTGTCCCCTTAACAGCGGTATCCCAAAGTAGAATTTCCACTGTACTTGGATGGTTTCGAATGAACCAATTCAAAAAGACAATCAGGCAAAATTTCGCGGATGGAAACAAAATGTTGAAATTAGACTATGGAAAGAACATTTTTTTTTCAAGTTGCAATCCATTTCCATCGTAGTTGTCCGAAGCCAAAAATATATATTTGTCGTTTTAAGGACTCAGGTATAGTAATGCTAAACAAAACTGAATCCTTATTTTTGGGTTTTCATTGATGCAAATATGTCGGGTAGTCCTGCACTTGTCCAAACGATGTTAGTGATTCGCTAAGAAAACAATAGATTTTTCCCGCTGGGATAGGGATTAGGGATAGGGGCATTGTTTAAGTGATATATCAATTGTATCGTTCGCCAATAACAGACATCGTTTGGACATCTACGACCCCGCTCAATATGTCACCTATTTCTTTTTTAGTTAAAGGGGCAATTTCACAGGGATTTTGCAAGCTCTTAAAGAGCACGAAATGAAACATACCAAGTGATTCCTCGAAGAGAGAACAAACCAGTCTCAGTTTTAAGCTATTTTTCAAGGCGCAAGAGAAAAAAGGCCAACTTTTTTTCAAGTTACAATCCATTTCTATCCTGGTCATCCGCAGCCAAAGGCACTTTTCGTAGTTTCAGTGAACTAGTACAGTAATAAGAGCACTATTTTTTTCAGTTTCTATTGATATAAATATGTTTGTTCGGTATTTGAAGGTGATATACTGCCCCTATAATACCTTTAATAATATACATGCAAACATTTCAGCATTCTGATTGGCTGAGAGAATGTCAATTAATTCCAAAAAGTAGAGAAAGTTGAAATTAAAAATGATTGACAGTTATGATAGCTGAACGGATCTCGAGCCATACAGAAACAAAATGGTGGATTCAAACAATATAACAGAATTTTAATAGAAAGTCTTAAATGACAATTAAAAAAAAAAAAAAAACAGGCAAAAATTCTAATCATTGAGAAATACTAGGAGATTTGGGAAAAAAGGACACGAGCACAACAAAAAAGAAAATTAAACGAGCCGGAGAATTAATGAGACGCCAACGAAAACCAGTGATGAATTTTAGGCTGGAGTTTAAATCAAATGCTAACCTGAGATTCTAATGGAACAATAGAATTACAATAAACATTACAATAACTGTTTGCGTTTAAAATAGAAAGAATAAACTGTTCAAGTAGCAAGAGTTAAAGAAGCTGCCAAAGGGTTTATAAAAGGCCTCTAGCTTGAAAGAAATGTACACTCATTTATACAACAAGAAAGCAAAAAGGCCGTGAAGGCGTCTAATTCAAACCTCGGTAATGTTCTGTCGAGCAAATGAACTCTCTCCTGTGTAGACAAAAAACCGTTTGGTAGCTTTCGCGTCGTTGTTTTAGCTTTCAAAGTCGTCAAGAGCAAAGACTTTCCCTATCCGGCGTAAATAAATAAAACGGCGGCAGCATACGTCGAAACCTTTCAACCACATCAGCCTGCGGATAACAGCAACATCATGGCGAAGTATATTTTTTGCTTCGTTCTTTTATGAAGTTTGTAACAGAAGTTTCTAACAGCAGCTAGGAAAGGAGTTAGTTGAAATACGAAAACTCATTAGCCGAAGAGGCTCGTGCAATTTGTAGTCTTTGAAAAACTTACTCGTGTTTTATATTTATTCCAAATTGCACTTGAAATCATGTGATTACTGGTACTAATAGTTCATGAATACTCTTTAAAAAAAGTTCATGAATACTCTTTCTTTTTTTATGCAGGCTGTAGTTGTTATTACGTATCAAGGAGAAGATAACATAGCTGAGCTTCAAAGATTATCCGGGACTTTGAAGGCACGTGACGCTGTATTGTTTGTTGTGGGAGTGTGGAGTGGCATGGATGACCCTACTGTAAAGAAGATCGCCTCTAAGGAAGACTACGCTTATCACGTGACATCCTATTATGAGTTCATGCCGGTTGCAACAAACATTTCCAATCAGATCTGCAACTTGGAAGGTATGTCATAGCAGAAAGCAGAAAGCAGAAAGCAATGTGTTAAGGTCGAAAACAATGTAGCCATGGTTCGTGGGGGATCAAGTCTTAGAAGGGAAAAAATAACTTGTTCATCCTGCATGTTGAGTTATGTGTATGCGCTGGGGCGGGGTAATGTTTACTTGCCTTGCTTGCTTTCTTCCCGACCAGTGCGGTTCGTTATTGTCTGCACGGCTGATCTCTGCAGTTCGATCTTTGTTCCCTAACCATCTCTCCCAGTTGCTAAGTATGCACGCTGGTACGTTTTACACATGTGACCGGTGCCGGGGTCGCGGGCTGTGTCAGGGTTGCCATGGATACCTCCTTACGCCGGTAGACTCCCGCCTGCGACCACCCTCACAAGGCGGCAAAGACTTCCAAACTCATCTCTGACGATGATTTTAACGTTCCCACTGTAAATGTTTTTAAAGGTCATCTTTTTTTCGTTTGGTTTACCTCCGAAACACTATGTGTATTTCTTTTTTTCGTAAGTGATACCGTATATTATTAAGAAGTCCCAAAAAGCTCTTATGCACTATACTTTATACCAAAAAGGGAAAAGGGATTCTGCACTAACGCCAAACGCACAAGTGTTGTTTAAACGAGTGTGGAAAATATTCTTTGTTTAATTCCTTTCAGTGCTTGTTACGTATCCCATTGACATTGCCTTCGCCATCTCAGCCACCAGCACCAAAGCAAACGAACTGTACGACTACATGAAGGATGCCATAAAGTACATTATCGATAAATACGGCATGTACTACGTGCATTATGCATTTATGGTTTTCGGTAGTGAGCCTGATGTTCGAGTAACGTTCGGTGACAGCTTTAACAGTACTGACCCACTTAAGAGTTTGTTGGATAACATTGTGAGGCTTGGAGGACAGCCAAACTTAGATAAGGCCTTGGAGAAGGCTGCGGAGCTCTTCCAGCCTGGCTATGAGGGCGAGAGACCTGGCGTACACAAGTTCTTGGTGGTTATTGTGGATAGGGACACTGTTGGAGACGAGAATGTTATCTTGCGCCATGCTAAGATCTTGGAGAATTTAAAAGTTAAGGTAGGTAGAAGTGTTCACTGTTGTAGCAGAATCTCTTGGCAGTTTTTTGGTGTTACGGATGTTATGATCATGAAATGAGGTAAAACAAAAGATTAAAAAGACGCAAAACAACAGCTAACCAACATTATAATTCAACACAATGATACACTCCCCAAATATGGTCAAAACGTTATCGATATACGCTATGTTTACATGACGTATATCCAACGATGAAGGTAAATTTCGCATTTTGACAAGAGAATGCAAAAATGACGGACCGGTCTCGATATTTTTTCTTCAAACTGTGCTTTGTTATCAAGGTGTTAAATTATAAAACTATTATACCGCTCAAGCTTGCGTGATATCGCCTAATTTTAGCAGACTCGGCCTACGGCCTCGTCGGCTAAGAATAAGTCTTCATTTATAGTGATCAGTTTCTCATTTTACCTTGTTATAACAATTTATATTCGAAGAAAAAAGTCATGAGAACAAGTGATTACTAAAAACAAATTGTCTTGATGATAAAATAACTTCTCCCAACTTCTTACAGGAAAAATGCGTGGAGGTCAGTGAGGAGAATTTGTATGTGCTTTTGCTAGATCATTTAAAGACAGTTGACGTTACACGTACCACACTGATTTGCCTTTTTATCTGTTTTTTTTTTGTGTGTGTGTTGTGTTTTGAAAGATCCAACGCATTAGAAAAAGTATCAGAAATGCAATGAAAGTCCAAAGAGTTAAGAAAGGCACACAAGGATGCTGTAGTAATTAAATAGCCTTTATACAAATTTACGTCATATTAGTTAATTCACCCCAAGCCTCGCTTTCGTAGTCTAAACATGTGATTATCTCATCGATGTATCCTCAAAGGAGCAAAGTTGAAAGGAATACGCACTCAAAAACAACATGAAGTTTTCAAAGGTTTGTAAGGCATTTCGTACAAACGAGGCTTGGTGGTGGCTTTTGAGCTGGTGACGTAACATGCATAAGGTCTGTTGATGTTAAAAACTGGAAAAATGGAATGACTATGTTATCATAATTCAGGTGATACCAGTTTCTGTTGGACAAGACGTAGATCCCGATGGCATCTCAATACCACCCAATGAAGACAAAGTCATAACGGACCCTACTCCAGAGGTGGACAAACCTGGAAAGCTAGCTGAGAATATCATGGATAGAGTCTTGATTGGTAAGATGAAATATCTCCATAGAGCATCGGAAGAAAATTTAAGGAGTCAAATGTCGTTTTCTACAAGCACTAACCTGACTAACTGCAAACTGAAATAACCAATGCTGAAATTTGTTGTGCCTATTGCGCATGTGCGTGTAGAAACTCGTGCTATCGAATGTGTAACAGGAACGTCGTTAACAGAAAGTTGTTAACAATAGAAGCTAATTATTTGCAAACTCATAACCTATACTAAGACATTATACTTTGAGTCATTAAAGATTCTCTTTTCCTATTTTCCATCCCTCTGTAGAAGAGGAAGAAGAATCTTTAATTAACATCCCATCTTTATCATAATTTCTCTGTCTTTATCTGTTCTTTACTCCTTGATGTAGATGCTTGTAACTTTACTGAGTGTGCGTACTACGCAGAATGTATCTCTCAGAGAGATGGCACTGCCCGGTGCGCGTGCAAAGAAGTATGTCCTGCATCATTCCATCCTGTTTGCGGTTCTAATTCAAGGACATTCTGGAATGAGTGCTTTCTTAGGCGAGAGGCTTGTTTTCTGCGACTGAATACTACTGTCTTATCTGAACTACCTTGTAGTAAGTTGTATAAATTTATGCTTTTCTGTCTTTCCCCAAGGTTCTTTGTCGAGCGTTTTTAACATGAGCTCCTGGCTGGGAGATTGGGCAACCACTCCCCACGTTTATCGACGTTAAATAAATTTATCTTATCTTATCTTTATCTTGTTCTTGTTCTTGCATTGCTTGAAATGCAAAACAAGTAACTTGCACTGCTTTCTGATTTTCAACGCTTGACAACAATGCTAGTTTGTCAACAGTATTTTAACTTTTTATCTTCGGAGACCTTTAGATGTGTTTCTTTCTTCATAAGTGATTCTTCTACAGTCAACTCTTGCAGCAACCGACCACAATTTGGTGTCCGTTAAAAACAGAGAGTCGGTTATAGCTGGAGTTGTTTTCAGTAAATCTTAGTTGCAGTGATATTAACTCCAGTTCTTAATAATGGAAGTGTCTACAAGTTGAGGATGACTGGTGTTTTATTTTCGGGTTTTCAACTTCCGTGGTTTGTTTAAGGTGTTGCTAACATTCAGACTCTTTTCTTCCCTTGATGTCCACTTCATTCTTTTACATTGATTAATCCTTTGAGCTTCTCTCTTCAGCTTTTCTTTTCCTTTTCTAAAATCATTCTTCTCTGTCATCTATTTCTAAACTCTTCCAAGATCCATCTCCTTGTTATCAAGTCACATGTCCATTCTATGGAACTTGCCGACTAAAGGAGGACAGAACTCCATACTGCGAATGTCCCAATACATGTTCTGAGATTTACAGGCCAGTATGCGGCAGTGATGGAAAGTCTTATTTTAGCGAGTGCTTTCTTCAAAGCAACGCTTGTCGTCTGCGTAAACGAATCACTGTGAAGTACAGCGGGCACTGTAGTAAGTTTGTTAGTCTTGTTATTGTTTATATTCAGCTTCTAAAATCACCGTGTTTTAGTACACCCGCAGAAACAACAAAATTTCACTTACCTTATTTCCATGTTATATCGCCAAATGCCACCAAATACACAACTTAATTGGATAAAAAGGTTCTATAGAGCAAAACATAAGCGGTAGTTTGGAGATAAAGTGCAGGATCATGGCAAAAAATTGGATGACATTTGCCTCTAATTTTTTAACTCGTCCCCAGTCCCCCAATTTGACCCTTAAAATCACAGCGAAAACGCCATTTTTTGAAGGGAAAAATCAAAATTTCGCCCATTTATGATTTACTTTTCGGAAGACCACACTTGGATTCCAGTAATTTGGTTATTATTCGATCTGGAAACGTTAAAATATTTTAATAACTTAAAAAAATGTCTCGTCATTTTGACCTTGAATGTCACGTAAAGGCTTGTATAGAGTTCAACCTCGCGGTCATCGCTTTTAGCGGTATAAATCATTTAAATAGGCGTAATGTCAACATCCACACTCGGTTTTGAAGAGACTGGGATCTAGTGAACATTTTAGTGGGAAATATGATTTAGTTGGAGCGAAAAAAAAACCACGTCATTTTGCCATTTTTTCAGTGCAATACGCTTCGACTGAGCCCATTTTGGCTTCTATTGGTGACTTGCGCGGACTAGCACCCAGGCCGTTCGAGCTCAACTGCGCATGGGCAATAGTTCATTTTAGTAACGCGCACGCCCGAAGCAAATGTCTCCTTTCAGGGGGCAATTTTTTTGGTATGGTATGGATGAAAGTGGATTACAGTTTATCAATTTTGATTTAGTGACAGACGGTCAAGAAATCAATTGCCATTCTTATGGAATTTTAACTTTTTTTACCGTTATCTTGTCTCTTGATTTCTTTGCTTTCATCACTTTTGGCGATTTTTTCCTTCTATTTCAAGATAATAAAACAAGCTTACAGCAAACTCCTGGCCATAATCATGAAAACACAATAAGTCAGCCGGGACACTGTCTCTTTATAGAATCTGACCCACCCAGTTTGCATTGCGCGCCCACGTTGGTTCATCCGCCATTTTCAGGGCCCCCGAAAATCCATACTGCATTGTAGATGAGAAATTCACTCGTGCAAGAGGTGATATGCTTGCCCAAGTATGGAATAGAGCCGTGTCATAACAATAAGAGAAGCGTGCAATGCAAACTGGGTGGGTCAGACTCTTTAAATTATCGACTTTCTAACTTCTAACAATGGTGTCTAAACTCGTCTTATTTTATATTGTGGTCACACGAGGACCATAATGTGTCTTCCTCATGATATTTAGGAAGTACAGTCGAAGCTCCGGTAAGCTGACACCCTCGGAAACAGAAAAAAGTGTCCGTAACTGGAGGTGGCCGCTTTGACGAGAACAATTCTCGTAAAAGGAGATTCAAACGGGCTTTTTCCAAGGCGGCTTTATGTAGAGCTGTCCGCTTTCAAGAATGACCGATAAGAAAGCCTTGACTGTAGTTTTCTACTTTGTGCAGTCAACGTACAGAGATTGTGAAACAAAACAAAACAACCAGCATTTCAGGGCAGTACTTTGCCTTTGCTTCGCATTGCTTTGTGACTTTTTACTCGTTGGCCCTGGATATCACGAAGCTCTATTGTTTCAGGTCTAGTGTCTCATTCTTCTGTTGTTTGTTCTATTGTTTTCTCAGCCAATCCTGTGAGGCGTTCCGAGAGCTTCGTGCCCGCCATAATCTAGAGCCTCCTTTTTACCTCGTGAATGCGCGAAGAGTTGAACGAGATATAGAAAACGGGGACAATTATGCAAATTTTCACTCGATTAATTTTATTCCCCAGTATATTACGTCATTCAGTTGTCTTGACAGTCTCGTTTCACACAATACATATTTACATCACGTTAAGATGTTTTGGTCGTTTTAAATCTGTTTTACTCATCAATTCCTTGACTTCAGACTCAGTTTGAAAAATTAAAACCGATCAGTGGACTTAACGTTACCTTGTTTCTTTTTCAGATCCTTGCAAGAATGTCAGTTGCGACTTCCATGCCAAGTGCTTGTCTTTACCCAATGACACTGCTGTTTGTCAGTGTGTGGATGATTGCACTGCTGAACCTGTTAAACCGGTTTGTGGAAGTGACATGGTTACATACCCGAGTGAATGTGCTCTGAAGGCAAAGGCCTGCATGGAAAATAAGATGACCACGGTGAAATCCAGCGGAATTTGTCGTAAGTTTTTGGAGATTTTAGTTCAAAATAAAAGTATGTTACAAAGCTGAGCTTTGATAAGAACAGAAATTTTACAAAATCGGTAATAGCGGCTGGGCTTTTAGAAGAGAGAAAATAAATTCTGTCTGCATGATATTTATTTAAAACCCATAAATACTGTTTATGGAAACTAGGACCTAAAACGCTTCAAAGTGGCAGTTACTGAGTGAAATCTTATTACAGCTTCATTTTGAGTTTAACTGATCAACCAAAGGTAACACCTTTTGTTGTCTAGAAACAAACAGAAAAAACTATTGCAATCCTAAATAAGGCCAGTCAGAATAACAACAAATTATTTTAACGCCGCAAAGTTCGGGATTGTCGCTTTGTCTGATCGAGCAGGTCAATCGTTGAGCTGCGGTGTAACCGAAGGAGGATTGAGTGGCCAGCCCAATGTATAGCCGAGTAGATTTCTCTTCACTTAGCTCGGTTCGTGATTTTCTTGTTCTACCTTTTATTTTTATCAGAAAAAGCCGTTGATCTGGCCTTTGTTATCGGCGCGTCTGGACCTAAAGCTTCCTCTAACTTTGCAAGAATGGTAACAATACTAAAAAAGATTGTGGATGAATATGAAGTCTCCCAAAGCAAAGCACTGCTTGCTCTGGTCGATTACAACGGTCCTGCCAACGCTAGAGTCTTCTTCAGTGATAGATATAGCAAAGACAATTTCAAAGATGGTGCAGAGAACCTCCCGGGTCCTGCTTCTAGGCCAGGAACGCTAGGCGGTGCCTTGAAGAAAGTTCGCGAAGAAGTGTTTACATTACCACGCGGTGAGCGTCCATTCGCAGAGGATATTCTAGTTGTTATGACCGAAGGTGACTTTGATGAAAATTCTCCAGAAATCAAGAATGAGATAAGCAAGTTACGGGACAGACCAGTTAAGGTCATTGTTGTTGCTATTGCGGATGATCCGGATAAACTGGATGGAGACAAGTTTAAGGTCATTGCTTCAGGTGACAATCTTGTGGTGATACCGAAGCCTGGTGATGATGAAGAGGAAGGCGAAAAACTTCCATTTACCGCCACTAAAAGTAAGTTAAACCCTTTTCTGCGATAATAAAACTACAAACAAACACTCTGAATGCCTGACGGGAGTTGAATCCATGCCACTCTACAAACCAGTCGGATGTTCTAATCGCTTAGTTACAGAAAGACTTGTTGCGACCTATACATTTTTGTAGATTACATACTTCCTGCATACAGGTAGGATCTAATGTGGTAAAACTTCGAAAATCCCTGCTCTGCAATTTAACTTAACCTGCGTTCAGATTATTTCCTTTTTTCAGAGTAGGGTTTGATGGAAGATATCAAATTGACTTCACTTCCGGAATTTACCTTTCTGGTCAAATGGAAAGCGCTCATCTCCCTTTTATGACTCTTGTGAAAGAAGATTGTAGTATAAACATCGATACTAGAAAAACGTTTTGCGCATGTATTTCTCGCGCTTAAAATTTTCTAAACTTAAAGTCTTAAACGTTCAGGAAGAATGTAACAGCTCTTCACGCTAATAAGAATGGACACTTATAGGGTGTGCGAGGTACAGAGTACCGCTGGACGCTTTATGTCGAAGAAGCCAAAAATAATGTCTTCCAATTATCAAAGTTGCGAGTGGTAAAATTGTTTTACTGAGAACATATCACTAACTTTTGTCAATTTTAATAGAGTATCATGACTGCGCAGAAGTGAAAACATCCGGGTACTCATCAGACGGCCATTACCTTATCCAAGTGAGTGACAGATGTCAAGACCCAATCCGAGTTTACTGTCATAATATGTCGTCTGGCATTCCGCGGGAATTCATCACGTTGGAGTCTGGTGCCGAGAACAACTATGCCGTCATCTACCATGAGCGGTTGCAGGACAGGTTTGCCTGCAGTGGGCCTGCGCGAACAGAGTTGTATGCTGAACGAGGAGCAACGAATTTCAGGAAAGTCCGCCTTGATCTTCCCACCATGAAACTTGTTAGCGACGACTTCACCTTTGCACAGACGAGAGGAGGTAGAGATGTTGGTTATGGCACGGCTGGTGACTGTTACTCAGTGAACCCGGGTAAATGCAGAAAGGGGTCATTCAAGGTTGATTTGCTCGGGACGAGGTTACGGGTTCGGGACGATGTGACTTGGTCTCTTCAGGGATTCCCAATGGGTTTGGAGATTCAAGATTATAATAGATCACATGACGGTGCTGTGGTATCTGCCAAGTGTGGAGGATGGTGTAGTAGGTGTAAGCCCACTAGAGGAGCCATTTTAGTGGAACCTTTATGTTCTCTTCCAGCAGGTTCGTGTCGTAATTAACTTTATATTCCCCAATAATAAAATACAGTTTCCTTATTTGAGTGGCGTGCCTGTAAATTAGCTGCAGCAAATTCGCTGCTGGATAGCTAAGTGCTCGTCCACTATAAACAATGATAACATTGCAGATTCTCCTTTGTTTTCCCCACGTGTTTCTTATAGAAGAACTAAGGAGAAGTTGCAAAATATCAAGATAATTCATCTTTGGTAATCATATGCCTGGTTCTCATAACCTTTCTGATCGATAAAGCACTGATATCACAAGGAGAAATTTGATGCTGATCAAGACGTTTAGTTGCCTTTGAAAAAGCATGAAACAACCAGCAACACAGGAGCGTACTGCCCTATAGCGTACTGTCCTATAGCGTACTGCCTTATAGCGTACTGTCCTTTAGCGTACTGCCCTATAGCGTACTGTCCTATAGCGTACTGCCCTATAGCGTACTGCCCTATAGCGTACTGCCCTATAGCGTACTGCCCTATAGCATACTGCCCTATAGCGTTCATTTTAATGCTTGTATTTTACAATTTTATCCACATACTCAAAAATAAGAACCATAGCACAGCACCATAAGGCCATAGAGCTTCCATTTGAATTGTCACACTCTAGAATTGTATCCGCAGACTAATACACCTTATTCCAAAATGGTGGCCATTTTATTATTCTTTTATATCCATGTAAATTAGCCCTCTTGACTGGAAGACCTTAGATAACAACGGCCTGGACCACCTCTGACACTTATTGAGACTTACATAACGTAATGTCGACACTTAGAATTATATTTTCAATAAATTTTTACATGTAAAAAACAAATCTAAAATCCCCACTCAGGATTGAACCTGTCACCTCAGCTAGGCCTAGGTTTACATAGCCTACCGTATCAGAGTACCACCCGGCTTCTCGGGTTGTTAAGGCCTAAATTTGACTATATAAACTGCTAACCCTAACCTTAACTGAAAGCTAACCATTTACTGTGTTATATAAGTCTCAGTAAGGCGTCCGAGGTGGTCCAGGCCGTTGTTATCTAAGGTCTTCCTTCTTGGCCTCGTCAGCATGTGCAAAATACAAAAGAGTTTTCAAGAGAAAACGAGGCAAAGAGGGCTAATTAACATGCATATAAAAGAATAATAAATTGGCCGCCATTTTGGAATAAGGTGTATAAATTTAAAGCGGATAAAGGGTCACCAGCTTTTAGCGTCACTTTGAAACGCGATTGCATCATTGGAAACCAAAAAATAATGGCCCAGTTTTGTTTAACCCTTTACCTCCTAAGAGTGCCAAAACTCAAAATTCAAGAAAAATCCCAAATTTTATTTTGCAAAATATTGAAAAACAAATGGTACCAAAAGGCAAAAGTACTGTTGAAGAGGTTTCATTTGAATGGTCACACCATAGGGTTTTGTCCACAGACTCAAAAGTTAGAATAAATGGTACCATGCAAAAGTGCTGCTGAAGAGTTTTCATTTGAATGGTCACACCATAGGATTTCGTCTACATACTCAAAAGTTAGAACAAATGGTACCATGCAAAAGTACTGCTGAAGAGGTTTCATTTGAATGGTCACACCATAGGATTTGGTTGAGAGACTCAAAAGTTAGAACCTCACTACATGTCTCCATAATTGACTCTGGGAGTGAAAGGGTTAAAAGCACTCTGAGTACACTGAAACTCTAAACAAGTGTCCCTGACTACAGATGGCCACCATGGAAATGGATTGCATCTTGAAAAAATCTTGGTTCGTTGCACGTATTTTGGAAAAATTTCTAAAAACTTTTTTTATGGTTTGTTCCTCCTTCAAGAATTCACTTGGTTTGTTCTTATTGATGTTCTAAAAGCATATCGTGCTTGAAATGAGATGCTAGGGTTTTAACTCTAGCATAGTCTGAGCCAAAAACATAAAAATTGCCTATAAGAACAACCTTGTACATCATAAAAAACAACAATTGCATACAAGGTAACTGTCTTGTTCATGTTTTTTTTTTCTTTTCTCATTTTAGCTTGTCCATTCCCAATGGATGTTGTCTTCGCTTTGGACTCTTCATACGATTTAAAACCATCGGATTTCGACCAGCAGAAGAGCTTCGTTCTCACTATGATAAATAGTTTCACAATCTCCAAATCGCAGACGCAGGTTGGCCTTATCACTGTCTCGGAGACTGCAAGGAAGGACATTGAACTTACAGAGTACAGTCAGCCGGGATTGCTGAAAGCCAGAGTGGCTGGTCTTCCTGCGGAGAAAGTGATCCCTTCAGATCCAACGAGCAGGCTAAGGGACATGCTGCGAAAGGCGTTAAATATATTCAAAAAGGGAAGTAGAAGTGGGGTATGTATTGCTCAACAGCTCTCATTTGAATGTCAAATGATGATGATGATGATGACGATAATGATGACACTGTAGGATATCATTTACAGGCGCAAAAGTTATAATCAACTCAGCACCACCGGAAAGCACTTTTCAGTTGCTTTGATTTGAATGGTTAAACGATAAGACTTTATCTACGGACTCAAGTGAGAACCACCTTGTACAATATAATAAACAGCACCACAGGAAAGTACTCTTCAATAGCTCTCATTTGAATGGTCACTCCTTAGGATTTCATCCACATGGTACTCACTAATATAACTTTTATATGTACTCCGTCTTACGCGGGCACATTACAATTAGAAACAATTAAAAGGCTAAAGACGGTAAAACAAATCTATATCGGAACAAACAAAATTGAGCCCTGTAGATTTTCTCAAGTAATACGAAACAAAGTCTGTCAAATATTATTTCTGTTTTTGTTAACGATAGCATTGGTTTTTCGCAGGTACCCAAGTCTCTCATTGTGATAGTTTTTGGTGAGATTACAGAGGATTTGCAGACATTTGCTGCTTCTCTTAAAAACAGAGACATTCAGATATTTGTCCTTGCTGTTGGTGTGAACGCGCCATCTTCTAGCCATCTTAGCCTGGCTAGCGGTAGTGATCATGTGCACACAGTAAGGTCGGTGGATGATCTGAAATCCTTGGGCGCCAGGCTGACAAAGGACACATGTGAAGGTGAGCGAAAGCAGACACGTACGGCGTGGTAGTGTAAAGCATTAACGATTTTGCTGCGAGTTTAGGTCTAATATTGGATATTCAAAAATAAGTAAGGTGAAGTGGCGCATGGCCACAAGCAGCTCGCAGGACCAAAACGTAACACGGTTCATGTAGCAAAAATTAGCCACTAATATGGCTACTCTCCCGCCTGAATGGGTTACTAGCCCATCGCAAGTTTACCGGTATCCATATTTATTTATATCGAGAGAGACAGCGTGGAGCAGAGTTTCTTGTGTAAGGAAACAACTCAATGCCAATATACTCAATCTATACAATTGGGTGGAGAGAGCTCAACAATGTGGAGTAAAGTTTCTTGTGTAAGGAAACAACATGGAGGGGACTTTATAGCTCGAACCAACGTCCTTCAAATCGAAAATACAACCACTATCAGTTTCCTGGTAGGAAAAATAAATTTTTCGTGCCTCGGGAACTAAGCCGCGCGAATTTGAGAGAAAAAAATATTTTTATTCAATTTCTTATATATAATATATTATACGTAAAGATGTCGTGCAGTTGCCTGGCAACAGCGCAACAAAACGTGAATGACGTCAGACAAACTATTTCATGTATGTAGGTCTATAGGAGCATGGTAAACAAAGATGGCGGACGGTAGAACCATCGAAAGGACCTTCTGCCAACGTTTTTGGTTTCAAAGAAGACACAGTGGAACGGCGAAAAGCCTCATACACAAATCGAGACGCTACCAAAGTTTCGACCGGCGGTGCACCCTTCTTCGAGCTTCGCGAAGTTCTGCGAGACACGCATTTCTAGTAGCATTATACCACCGTGCCTTAAGCACTCAAAATTTGACCCCCAAAGTAAACAATACGCAGTCGTATGAGAATGCGGTTTTCTGTTCGATTTCAAGTGTCACTTCTCTTACGTCGTCCTTTGGTCTGACACACTATCCACTGAGCTACCGCGCCTCCACATGACAACGAGTTTGACAAGTGCCAATATAACACAGCTAAGAGTATATAATTTTTTTAGACCCATGTAGGGAGAGGGATTGTCAGCTATACTCCCGCTGCCAAGCGATTGATCACACTGATTCGGAGTGTGTATGTCCAAAGATGAGTGACTGTCCGCCCACTCAAGATGAAGTATGCGGCAGTGATGGCAAAACGTATGACAATGACTGTACTTTACGAGTCGAAGCCTGCGCAAAAGGAGAGGATATTGCCGTGACTAATCTGGGGCCGTGCGGTAAGTCTTCAGCTCTCATGTTAGCATCTTGTTCGTTGATAAGTTGCTTTTTGCTCCCGATGATGTTTTGAGGTTCGCGACCATAGTTGTCACAGGTAAAGCTGTGGCGGATCGGAACACATGCATGCCCCCAAACTGACCCGTTAAAATGGTACTTGAAGCTCTTTCAGGATTATGCCAAATAGTTTTTGAAGTACAGTCAACTCTCTAAGACGGGCACCGTCGGGACCGGCCCCAACTGTCCGTCTTAGAGAGGTGTCCGGCTTATAGAGAGTCGAGGTAACGTGACATCAGTAATTCTGAGATACTAAAGCTGAACCTATTAACAATGAATACACGTCTATTTTAAGATTGTTAAAAGTCGTTTATTTAAACAAACCTACAAACTGGAACAAACAAAGCGTCACTTATTTGGTTATGTAATACAAATTTGTATTCCCCAAATCGTATTTTGCTGTCATATTCAGCGCCTACATTTCCGTTTTGAAGTATTTTTCATTAAAAAAGCACTTCTCAAATATCCGTTGACGGTTTCAAAGTGTCCGTTGTCCGTCTTAGAGAGGTGTCCGTCTTATAGAGAGTTTAGTTACAGTACAATGACTGAAAAACGGCAGCAGGGACCAACACCAGGTGTCCGTCTTATAGCGGTGTCCGTTAAGAGAGAGTTGACTGTAGTTGCTAATGGTTCCGTGAACTTTTTGTAGGTCTGTGTGCTGGAGTGAAGTGTAAGGAAAATGCTCGTTGTGAGGTGAAGGAGGCAAAGGCACAATGTTCATGTAAGGATGTCAGGGAGTGTCCTCAGACGTCTGTTCCAGTGTGTGGCCACGACAATAACACCTACATCAATAGATGCTATCTTGATGTGGCGAATTGCTCGAATGATGAAGACATCGATGAGAAGAGAACTGGAAAGTGTGGTAAGCCATCTATTTTCTATTTACTAAAAGAAGACTCTCAATGATTCCCATTTTCTGACCTTACATATGTCAACAATCAGCTTCTTTGAAGGGGCTATATCACCTATTTTTTGAAAAGCCAAAAAACATTTTAGTTTCAATAGAAACCTTAAAATAATGGTCCAGTTTTGTTAACAATTACTCTACCAGCGCATAGAAGCTAGTGTTCGTTATCTTTGGCTGCGGATGGAAATGGATTGCAACTTGAAAAAAATGGCCAATTTTTTAAAGTTCCTCCCACTGTCGTGGAAAAATCACAGAAAAACTTATTATGGTTTGTTCTTCCTTGAAGAAATCACTTGATATTTTTCCTTGGTGTTCCAAGAGCAATTTTATGTTTGAGTAAAGGTACTTTGTCAACTATTGGTGTATTTTGACCAAACATGGCAAAATCTGCGTGACAATGCCCCTTTAAATATTCAATATTCAACGGTGAGATGACGTCAAGTACAAGCCCTCAACAAAGGACATCAAACGGCGAAAGGAGGGAGTCTGAGGACCGTCTGAGAATCAGTCTGCTTTATCATAACAGCCAGTTATAGTATTATTTTGCATGCCTTTATAAATTTGTCATATTCCTGCATGGTTCAATCATTCTAAAGTCAGTGTTATCAACGTCATTTCAGAGCCTTGTGCTGATGTAAAATGCAAAGAACCAAAGACATGTGTAGTGGATTCCCGAGGCAACCCTCAGTGCATATGCCCAGATGAAAGACACTGCCCGATCACTGTTCATACCGTGTGCGGTAGCGATAACAAAACTTACCTTAACGACTGCGTGATGAAAGCAAAGGCATGTGAAAAGGAAATGCCCATCGATGTTGTTATGGATGGGTATTGTGGTAAGTAAATATTTAAACATTTTAAATATTTTAAGCTCGGCAGGCCAAACGGTAACGAGAGTTGACAGAGTTTCAACTTTTTTTCCAATGAAAATTTGAACGGATTCAAACCCTTCGAGAGGCCAAACGAAAGCGAGAGTTTGAACTCTTGTCAGCTCTCCTTAGTAACAAAAAAAGCAAGAAGTAAAATTATAAGGTCCTTTGTTTCTATTTTGTTTCTATTCTATTTATTTAATTTCCTGCCCTTTTCCTTTATATATGATGTGTGCTTACCTTCCCGTGTTTATCTATATCTTTTCAAAATTGTAATTATAGCTCTTCATTTGTTGTAAGACATTTGTAAATGTAAATTATGAATGTATAGTGTGAACGTAATAAATAAAAGTTTCATTAACAAAAAATAAAGTTTGCCTATTGATATATTACTGGTGTATCACATATCAAAACTAAACTCGGAAACGAGCTTCACCTAATGCATTATCATTTATTCGAACAGGCCCATGTGACCTTGCAAAGGATTGTAAAAACAACGCCGTTTGTACAGGAAACTTTGACGGTTCGGTCACGTGCAACTGTCGAACAGAAGACGAGTGTCCGAAAGACGGTGACGGTGTGTGTGGCTCAGATGGACAGACATACATCAACAAGTGTCTCCTAGATGTGGCTGCCTGCGCTTATAATAACGAAATACAGCAGCGTCATGTAGGACCTTGCGGTAAAAAACTATGACGTCAGTGGATATCGCGATTGGATTACCAGTTAATACTTACGAACACCATTAAGAAAATGTTTCTGACAAAAGCCTTCATTCTGACAATAGACAATGCAACCTTTACCATTTTTAACGAGACGCTTGACCAAATAACTTTGGCCTTCGTCGGATTTAACATGTACACGCCTCAATATTGTTCGAACGTTGTGAAACGAATGTTTAAATATCCGCTACATATGAGAACAAATCACTGATGGTGACTTGTAAACATCAGCAATGATAATGATTGTGTTAATTCAGTTGTTGCAGCATTTGTATACGTCTGTCAGTGCCAAGCTTCAGGGAAACGCCCCAGTTAATGCGTTACTTCTTTTAAATGTCCATTTTGTGTTGTCATAGATGATTTACTTGGATATTAGAAAACGTAAAAGAATAAACACAAGAATTATGTGTAAAAGGCTGACAACGAATTATTTTATCGTGGCATTTTGTAACGTTAATTTAAGACTACAACAGCTTCATGTAACTGTATTGAATCCATGTCAAAAATTATATTGATAACGAGAGTTTCAGATATTGGACCTGCTTTAGTTTGAAGGGAAAAAATAATCCACGCAGTATTGACCACAATTATTAGTGACAATTGAGAGTCTTTGGACATGATTTGAACTCAACAAGACGCTCTCTTTTTCTCAAAGCTCTACCAGACCGAACTACCAAGGCCTTATATACTGAGCGTGGTCAATTACGTGTTTGTATATATTGTGTATGAACTGTATATTGTATATCAATTGTTTTCTTTTCTTTTTGTTTTGATAGGCTCCTGTAACCCGAATAGTTGCCGTGACAACGAAGTGTGCGTTGGTCGCAAAGATGGTACACCATCCTGTAAATGCATCGAAACGAAGGACTGTCCCAAGGAGAAGGACCATGTCTGTGGAACCGATGGGGAAACCTACCTAAATGAGTGCATACTGAAAGCAAAGTCGTGTGCCACCAACACATCTGTTGGAGTCAAACATCCGGGAACTTGCGGTACAGATATTTTATGTACTTTGTCTTTTACGTTATTTCCTTAAGTCGAGGCTTGAAGTGTAACTAAATGCGACTAACCTCAAATTGGATAGTTTGTGGCATGAAAACAAGAAAATAAGTTTGAACCGAGCTCTGCAAGATTCAACTATTGCAAGCCTTATAAACCTTCACTTAGAAATATTTTTTTGCAATACGTAAATACAATATTATATCAAATATGATATATTTTTTATTTTCTGTCTAACTTTTTCGATTATCAGTGAATAGACTGACAACGTTAGCCCCTGCCAATTCACTCACGAAGTTAGGTGGAGTTTATAAAATTGGCACTTAAGCTTTAACTTTAAAAAAGGTGGCGCGGTCAAAACAGAAAAAATAATGTAATTTGTGGAAACTCCACCGCAGGCGTTTTAAAGCTCATGGCGCAAATTTTTTGCTTTCATAATAATAAATGGACCATCACGCCAGTTTTAATTACTTTTAATGCTTTTAACGGCGATTTATTTGTCGACAACTAGTTTCAGGTTAGCAATCGTTGATTGTTAAGTTCGTTCATAGTTGGCATGGTTGCCGGCACCACAGTTTTGCATTAACGAGTTCTCTTTTTAGCAATTCGTATTTGATTAATAAACAACACATCTTTTTAGTGGTTTGTAAGGACACCCGTTGTTCTGACGGCAAGAGGTGTGTGTCCAGCATACTGAAACTACCCACCTGCCAGTGTCCAACAGAAGATGACTGTCCACGAGATTTAGATCCAGTGTGCGGCAGCGACAATATAACTTACATTAACCCGTGCAGACTGAGGGTGGAAGCGTGCAAGACAGGCCAGCCACTGGTTGTTGACAAAAAGGGAGTGTGTGGTAAGAACTGCAAGGCTGTTTGGTTTATTTCTATTTTTCGGAACGTGCACCAATCAAACAAAAATTGTTTTACCAAGACATTTCGGTACTTAACAAGTTCCGAAATAAATTTAATAATGCTTGGATAATTTGATTGCCTAATTTATGAAGCCGGGGGTCTTGTTCGCATTAGAACAAAGTTCAATCAGCTGAACCGCGAAATGAGACCGTGGGGAGACTGGGTAGGGATAAATGAGCCGTGAAGAGAATGGGGAGGAGAAAAATAAGCCGCGAGAAGAAAAAAGAAGCGCGAGAGTTTAATTCTCCTTGCGACCTCGCCCTCACATTTTTTACTCAAGAACTCTACTCCTCGTTTAATGTTTAATCTGACCCAAACATTTTATTGTGATGTAACATTTTCAGATCCTTGCCAAGCTGCTCGCTGTTTGCATCACTCAGGGTGCGTTAACAAACCTGACGGTTCGACAGCCTGCGAGTGTCCACGTACAGAGGATTGCCCGGATGTCACAGATCCCGTATGCGGTACGAATGGCGTGACATATGACAACGAATGCAAGTTGAAGGCTCAGAGCTGCGAGAAGGGAGAGGACGTTACAATGAAACACAAAGGAGATTGCGGTATGAAAATTCTCAACTACTTCTGTGGGGCCGTGAAACTACAGTAGTCTAGTGGTTAACGTGTTAAGCTTTCGATCTAACGCCGGTAGTTCGATCCTGGCCTTAGACAGCAAGAAAATAACTTCACTTCATATTGTTTCAGTCCATGGCTAAGTTATAAAGCTGTGACTATATGAGCGACTTCTTGCCTTCAAAGCCGACGCGATTTCAGTTTAAAGTGCCCCTGTGATCAAATTTTTGATTTTGATTTTTTTACATTTTCGTGTACAATTAGACTTTCTTACTCATCTTGCCAAATTTCAATCCATTACGGACATGAGAAGTCATTTTATTTTAACAATTATTTCCGAGAATTTACGGCCGCCATTAATCAACTTTGTTCCAAGGCTTGGTTGCGAATGGAAGAAAGTGACGTCAAAGGCTCAAAAGATGAGTACGAAAGTCTAATAGTACACGAAAATGTAAAAAAATGAAAATCAAATATTTGATCATAGGGGCACTTTAAAACTGTTGCTTCGACTAGCAACTCTTGCGCAGGCCATGCGGCAAGCAAGTCCGTACTTTGTTTCCTTAATGTCTCGCGCTTTTATTATGCAATTTTTCAGATGTCGCGTCGCCTACACGAGAGTGGCTACATGTGCGATTTTCACTGCGCGCTGGCAAAAAGCAAAAATCTAAACCCTTTTATTTGATACTCAACAGATTAAGTCCAGTTCCCTTAATGCTTATGTCACCGTTCTTCTTCCCAGATCCCTGCTCTTTCTCGGATTGCGAAGACTATTACGGTACTTGTACTGTGGCACAAGATGGCTCTGGTACCGCGCAGTGCAAGTGCCCAGTAGCTGAGGAATGTTCTAGTAGTGTCAGAGCTGTCTGTGGGGAAAATGGTAAGACGTATCCAAACAAGTGTCGTCTGGAGGCAGAGTCTTGTGAGATGAAGAAGAGAATCGAAGTCAAGGACAGAGGACAGTGCAGTAAGTTTCGGATCTTCTTTCACAAATACGCACTTTAGGATTTCATCCAAGCAGTGGTCGGCCTCGTGTTCGAAAAGAGGCTTTGACACCAGAGTTAAGGATATTGATAAAACTATTACTGAGTCCATTTGAGGAGAACAGTAGTTCAATAATAATGTATTTTATTTCTCTCTCAGCCCCTTGCTCCAAGCCGACTTGCTCCAAAGACCAGGACTGTGCAGTCGATGCCCAAGGGAAAGCTGTGTGCGAGTGTCCCAAACAGTGCCCAAGTCTAGGTGAACCCGTGTGCGGCAGTGATGGCAAAACTTACGAAAATGAGTGCAAAGCTAGAAAGGAGTCTTGTGAAAAGAAAAAGGGACTTTCAATCAAACCAGGCGGTTGCGGTAAGTTTACGATTACGTAACTTTTAAAAGCAACCACAAGGACCAAGTCGACAAGGGTTTCTTAATGAGCAGTACAATGGCATTACACGTTTGTTATAGAATTTGATACTTTTCTTTGGATCCTCAGGAAAACAAAAATGTCAAATAACTGAACATTGAAGATTGATTGATTGATTGATTGTACGATTATTTCGACCTGTTTAATTTGTCAAATGTGGCCGGACTATTAGTAAAAAGCTAAATTTATAGAAGCAGAAGATCGAAAATGGAAAATTTGTCTTATAATGTTCACATTCCCTATGAAACCTAGAATTTGGTCATTTCACATTTTACTTGTATAGGGAACGGCTAATAATCGGCAACAACAACAACAACAAAATGCATAGCGAACTTGCATGCAAACCCAACGGTTTGCTGATTAAATGTAGATCTATGTGCATTTAGAATGCACATCATCACCAGTGGCGCAAAGAAAAAAATGTCGATTACAAACTTCCGCTGAGAACACTGGTAATTTCCATAAAAAAAATATTAATTTGCTCTTTTTCTCCGTTTTCATAAAACCAAACTTAAGCCTTTGTGGCAGAACAAAAACATGGAGAGTCCGGAGGGTGGGTGAAGGGAAGTGAAGTGCCATCACGGGGAGCCTCATTCCCGTTTAAATTACCCTCTTAACCCCTCCCCTCCACAAGTTTGCGCTTCCCACGTAGGTTGTAAGTATCTCATAAGCAGACACTTTCATTGTATTGCCATCAAAATCTGTTTTATAAACCGCTTACCAGTGCTTAGGGAGAAATTTCAAACTATCGACACAAATTAAAAACGTGTCTTTGTAGGGCTCGTGGTCATGCCGTGCTCGCTAAAGAGTTGTACCAACAATGCATTGTGCACATTCAAGTCGGGCTCAGTGGAATGCCGCTGTCCAGATGTGAACGACTGCTCGACTGTACGGAACCCAGTCTGTGGCAGTGATGGCTCTAGTCACAAAGTCTATGAAAACTTGTGTTTCATGGAAGCAGAGTCCTGCAAGATGGGCAAGAGAATAAGTCCAATCACTGCTGACAAATGTGGTGAGTTTTTGTTTACGGTACTTTTAAAATTTTCGCGACCCTTATGCCTAGTTCACACGTGCAACGCACGTGTGAACTACCATAAGGCAAACGCAAGCGCCGACGCAAGCAATGGAAAATTTTCACACGTGTGAACCGGGGCAACTCAAGTGCAAATGCAAGGTTACATGTACATGCCTCCACGGTTGAAGTTAGTACTTTATCCACAGACAAGAAAACAAGACTTTACAAAACAGGTAACAACGTTTAAAACTCGCTTGCAAATGTTCTGTTAATTTTCTTTTTTCGAAACGGTTTATATCGCTACGGGTTTATAAATTTCATTTATAATAAAACAAGCGCAAGATTAATAATTTTTATCAACTATTTCTTTAGCTTCATGTGATACCGTCAATTGTGTCAACTATGCCACTTGCAAAGTGCAAAACAACAAAGCAGTATGCGTGTGTCCGTCTGAGGAGGACTGTCCATGGAAAGTAGACCTGTTATGTGGCTCGGACGGTCAAAGCTACCTTAACGAGTGCATCATGAGAGCTAGGTCTTGTAAAGCAGGAAAGAACGTGACTCGCAAACGAAAGGGCTATTGCGGTGAGTGATATTTACTATTTGTACCCTTATTTCTTAATGCACTGTTGAATCAACTGTTATGTCCTGGCCATGTGGGAACGCAAGTGGGCATGTTTTAAAAATTTCAACTTGCGGACAAACTTCCATTGGATAGCCAAATGTGCTCGCAAATAAACGCCATTTCCTTGCAGTCTTGTGCACGCGATCATTTTTTTTTTTTTTTTCATTATTCTTACATTAACTTACAATTTACTACTGAATTAGGAAAAAAAAAATTCTATTAAAAAAAATAAATTAACTTATTGACTACATTGCATTACTCTACAACACATTACGATACCTAACTTTACGTTACAGTGGACGAAAGTTTTAAAAAAACAGTAGATTCCAGCAGTGCAAAAGTAATTAAACACAAGCTTATACAATCGTTCGTTCAATATCTATTAACGGCTTCCATTTTTCACTGTGGATTGTAAGTTTGTTGTTCTTTTTTGCAATTGCTCGTTCAATACATTCTATGTACTTTAATTTATTAGTGACATGAGACAGTAGCGGTAATGATAGTTTTAAACGATTTTGGTATATGATCTGTTTCCCAGTAATAATGATGTGATTCAAAAGCGACCAATGCGACCTCTTTTGTGTTAGGCCGAAAATAATGTCACTATCTGTCAAAAAATCAATATCAATATGTAACGTCCTAATCCAGAGAACAACAGACCTCCAAAAGGTTATAGCGAAATTGCAGCGACAAAAGAGATGCTCGAGAGATTCTTCTTGTGTTTTACAGAAAGTGCAAAGAGGCGACTCAACTAATTTCATTTTATATAAGGATGTATTAGTATAGATTATTCGATTGAGTAGTTTATACTGAAAGATTCTTGTCTTAGTATCAAGGGTAACTAGATGCGGAATTAAGTAAACAACATCCCAGTCGAGGTTAGTGTCAGGAAACAAAGATGTGTATTTGTAACGTGCCGATGGGAAAACCTGAATCAGCTCAACTAATTTCCAATACAGTTTCGAGGAGGTAAGGGAGTCAAGAGAGACATTCACATCAAAATACAGTGAGTAATCAAGATCTGAACCTTGGGCAATAGTTGAGGCATCAAATCTCTCAGCAGTGGAGTTAAGTAGGCTTTTCCATGAAGATGGAATAGAATTAAATAGGCCCAAGAAGATAAGGTAGTCATTGACATTAAGGCCTTTACTTTCAAAAAAGGACCAGTGTTTTAGCTTACCATTATTCGTTAAAACATCGGCAAGGGATATTATACCTTTGGAATAAGGTTTCTTACAAAAAAAGGGTTTTCCTCCGATACGCAGAAATTGATTGTTCCATATAACCTCTCTAAGGACGTGCTCTTTAGTCAGAATGGGTTTCGAGGAAAAATTGGCCCATACAGTAAAGCATTCCACATAGAACTTTGGAAGAGTATTAGGTACGTCAGCGATGTTAAGATTGCAATGTAATATAAATTTACCACCGTAATCTTTTAGAAAAAAAGAAAGGACTTGTTTCCATGGGCTGTTATAATTTTCAGAATATTTCTTAAGGCACATGATACGTTGAGTATCGATCAATGTTTGTATATGAGGCATTCGCAGGCCTCCATTATTGTAGTCACTAATCAAAGCAAGGCGTTTAATCTTATCCTTTCCTCTCCATATGAAGTTATATATGATAGAGTTTGCTTGTTTAATTATATCTTTGGTGACACAAATAAGGGATGCACGGAACATAAATTTAGGTATAACAAATGTTTTTATAATCTGAATTTTTCCAAACAAAGTAAGACCTCTCCATTGCCAACCCTTTAAAGTTTTAGTAAGTGTTTCCAAAATAGCTTCGAAATTAAGTTCCTGTTTTTTGCGCCAATCGTACGTAAAAAAGATACCTAGGATCTTAATAGGCTTATTAAAATTTTTAATACAAACGTCCGGAGGATTTATATTCATTCGATCGCTTCCAAGCCACAAAGCTTCCGTTTTTTCATTATTTAGCTTTAAACCAGAACAAGTTCCGAATTTGTTAAGCGTTACCGAAAGGCATTGGAAAGAAGTAAGATTTTGTAGAAACGTAGTTAAATCATCTGCGAAAGCTGTTAATTTGATTTCTTTGTTATCAATCATAATACCTTTTATGTCTTTGTCATTTCGGATTTTAATGAGCAACAGTTCTAAAGCGATAATAAAAAGGTAGGCGGACAATGGGTCGCCTTGTCTCACGCCTCTGTGTACCTCGAAAATCTGGGTTGAAAAACCATTATTCAGAACGCAGCTCGATATATTGGAGTATAACACGGTTACCCATTTAATGAAGGATTCGCCAAAATTAAATGACTTCAATGCTTTTAACAAAAACGACCAACTTAAGGAATCAAAGGCTTTTTCAAAATCTAAAGCAACCATCAATCCAGGTAATTGCATAAGTTTGGTGTATTCCATGATATCATCAATTGTACGGACGGCGTCAAATATCGTTCGGCCTTTGACATAAGCATATTGGTCTGCATGTATAATGTTTGGTAAAACTTTTTTTAAGCGGAGGGCAAGGGCTTTGGAGGCAATTTTAACATCAACGTTTAAGAGAGAAATTGGACGCCAGTTTTTAATATACCTTCTGTCTCTATCTTTCTTATCAATCAACTTAATAATTGCTTGTTTTTGTGTATTAGATACTTCTCCATGATCAAAAGAATAATTTAAAGAATCAGTTAGTGTGCACGCGATCATACCAAAGCAAACAATACTGAAAACAACTTGTGGTTACTTGCGACTTCTTGCGTTTGGTGACCAAACGGTGAAAAACGTGCGGTTACTTGCGGACAAATTTGAGCTCGATCCAAGTAATCGCAAGTCAACGCAAGCCATCGCGAGTACACACAAGTCTGACAGCCCTACTCCTGTTGGTCTGGCCTTATGTTTTTCGGAAGATGAAGAAGACTAAAGGCGCTTACCATTTGTCAGAACTGGCCGGCCGAACCGCTCAATTCGTAAATATTATTCCATTATTTGTCAGAACTGGTCGGCTAGACTGGTCAATTCGGAAATAGTACGAACCTCTTTGATGGACTTGTAGGAACAAGTCTGCAAAAATGTCGCATTCTAGTTACAAGCTGATTGGTCTGTCTGGCAAGTTCTGACAAATGGTAAGCGCCCTAAGTAAGTATTCTTATTGGCAACTTGACTTGCTTCCTAACAAACACGCACCGTTCCGAGTTCTAAACGAAAATAGCTAAGACTTCTCCTTTTTGTCACTTCGTGAGATACATTGGGGATTCACGCAAAGAAAAGTAATTATTCTTACATGTTGTACTATCTCTCTTTATCAACAGGCATTTGTGATTTAGTCAAATGTCCCGGAAGCTCCCAATGTTTCTTAAAAGAAAACGGGTTGCACGAGTGTCGCTGCCCCCAAGAAGACGAATGCCCATCATCAGGAGAAAAGGTCTGTGGCAGCGATGGTGTAACGTATGATAACGAATGCAAACTGAAGGCCGCGGCCTGCGAAGCTCTCAATGGACTTGTGCTCATGAAGGAAGGAAGTTGCGGTAAGAACGTTTACCCCCCCCCCCCCCCCCCCCCCCCCCCCCGTGTCATGTTTTAACCCGCGTAAAGGGAACACATACATAATATTTACTCTCCCAACCCTCCCCTAATCTCTGCGTAAAGGGATTATAGAAATAATATTTATATTCCGTATATAGGGAACAGCTACAAGTAACCTTCCCTTAACTTCTACGCGTAGGGAACAGACACAATATTTATTCCCCTATATTTAAGTGAACAGTTTCAAATCATTTCAGGACTGTTTACACAGGCGATGTTTTGTGCAATTTTTGTCGCGCGCATTTTTTTGTTGCGTGTGTAAATTAGCCGCGATTTCAGTGCGCTTAATGTACGATTTGTCGCGTGATGTTGCGGAGGTTTCGAACATCTTCGAAACCTGATGTAACTCGGCGGCAGGTTTTGGGAAATTACAGCAAATCGCAGCAAATGTTGTCGCAAGGTTACACTTCTGACAAATTTGAAAATCACATCAAACTCGCATGTGTAAACATAACGGGTATTTATCCTTTACTCTCTCACATCCTTCCCCTTTCTTCATGTAATGCGAGTTTTGTCCGACTCTCAATTGCCTTGCCAGATTCTTGTACTGGAATGAAATGCCAACCCAATCAAGTCTGTAAAGTGGTGGGAAGCAAGGCGACTTGTCAGTGTCCAGATATCAGCGACTGCGGTTACACTCCAGCACTGGTCTGCGGTTCAGACAGAAATGAGTATCCAAATGAATGCCTCCTCAATGTGAAATCATGCCTCGCCGCGTCCGGACTGGTGCTCATTAACAAAGGAAAATGCGGTTAGCATATTGTAACTTTTTCGCTTTCTTTTTATTCCTGGTTCTTTTATCGCACAATTGTGAAAATTCACAGTGAAGGTATCTTCATGTGTCAACATATGATTTTTCGTCGGTGGGGGAAATCTTTGTTAACCTAGTATTTCATTGAAGATTAAAAAAAAACAATTATGAAGTGCATTTATTCAAAATGAAAGCTACTGAGTGGTACCAGAAACCCGTAAGAGGGTTGAAACGTGCAGCTGACTCTTGTACGCTTCAAAGCAAGCTTCCGATTATTCAATTTGCTAAAAAGTTGTTACAGCCATATTTGGAAAATCAAGATAAAAATATTAACCAATCAATTTGCTAGAACAACTTGCCTCCAATCTCGAGGGACCGAGGGGTTTCCAAATATGGTACTAAGCAAAAAATGAATATTCGGAAGCTGTGAATGCCCGTTACACGTTCCAACCCACTTATGGGTTTCTGGTGGTACGTACTTGCCGGTTGTGCCGCTGTGAGACCGTTCAGTTGAAAGCCACTGAACAGCATTTTGATTTAATTATTTTTGCTTTCTATTAATTTTTGCCTTGTAAATACGCGCAGTATATTTAAGTACCGATATGCAAATTTGTTACACGATGTCCGTCAGTCGTAAACTTGTTACCTCTTAACTCTCCAGGGTATTACGTCATGTCTCGTTTCAGACAATGCATATTTATGTCACCCTAAGATGTTTTCTTATTTGTAAACTAAATACACTTATTTGTAAACATCAAGAAAAACTAAAATTAATCTTAGGTTGTTTCGTATTCACAAGATGGTTCTTAGAGTCCCTTTGATTATTTTCCTCTTTTGTAATTTGCCTTATGTCTTTTCCAGTTGGTGGATGCAGCCTGATTAAGTGTTCAAAACACGCGATCTGTCACAACTCCCCTGACGGGACACCCACCTGCGTGTGTCCAAAGAAAGAGGACTGTCCAGCGAAGGTGAAGCCAGTGTGTGGCTCTGATGGACGAACCTACATTAATGAGTGTCTGATGAAGGTTGTAGCTTGTGAGAATAACAATGACACAGAGAAGACAAAAGACGGACTTTGTGGTAAGGCAGTCAAGAATAGTTATATTTTTTTGCATTCATGACATTGTGGTTTATATTTTGTTACCTCTGGTTACCCTATTCGGCCTGGGCTTTTTTTGAGTTCCCCTCGTAACTTCAAGAACATTAAGGCTATGACAATAAAACCAAGAGGGTACATAGTTAAAAAAAAACTGTCTCCTTTGCGGTCCACACAATGGAACGATGATGTCATATGACGTAGTTATTAGGTAATAAGTTATACGGCCGCCATCTTGGATCCGCCATCTTGGATTTTGGAAATTTTTAAAACCTCTTAAGGAGGCTCGAAAGGGTTTCTTACAGCTTATGTACATGTCAGAACAATTACACATTAAAATTTTATGGTTTTAGTCTCTGAAACAAATTGTAGATAAGCTTATGACATGGTTGTTAAAGTTTCCTTCAAGACCATTTATGACGTCATATCTGTTGTCATGGTAACTATAACCCTCCAAAGAGATGCCCCTCAAAAGTCAGTTTTTCAAATCTATCTTTAAAACTAACTCGGTGACCTATGTTTTTTATAAGCGTATTTAAAAGTTTGCAATATTCCTCACCTCCTGTGTAAATTTGAAAAAAATCTGTATTGTGGAAATCGAGATAAATCGAAAAAGGCCTTTTAAAGATTTAAAAAAATTCCACTGTACAGTTTTTTTCCAAAATGTCTCAAATGTTAGATAAAGTTGAATGTTACTTGCATGAAAAATTTCAACATAGGTCACCGAGCAAAGTTTTGAGATAAAGAGGAATATTTTATGCACGATTTATTTCCGGTTCGCGCGATTTTACGCAGCATTTGTATTTCCGGTGAGCTGCGCGCGCTACTTTTTGATAGGAAAATCAGCTGACGTATGTGTCAAAGCATGACGAGTGCACGTCGCGCCCGCACGCAGCTGAAAACCCTTTCGAGCCTCCTTAAAAACCGTCCAAATTGACTCAAAATTAATCAAAACCAATAAATAAACGCTAAATGACGTAAAAATATAAAGTTATTCCAGTAAACATTGTTTTTCTTCATTCAAAGGTACAAATATGCAAATTTCAAGAAACATGGCTGTCAAAATCTGGTTGCCATGGAAACATCAAGTCACGTGATCAATAAATTGTCATATGAGATTGTTGCCAGATAAATTTTAGGAAAAGTCACAAAGTTTGATGAAGTTTGAATAAATATTAAAGAAGTTTGAATGTTGAAAGTTAGCGCGGACACTTTGTGCCCCCCCCCAGGCTGAATAAGGTTATATAGCATCCGTATCTGCCAATGTTTTTAAGTCTTCTCTTGTCTCTAAGAAATCTGATTATACTCTTTTTTGTTTTGAATGAATCACTTGATATGTTTTCTCGCGATTTTTACTTGCAAGAGTGAAGGAACATAGTCTCATATTTAGTACGGTGTTGACCGAAAACAGCACAATGCTCGCTAGGATTGCTTTTGGAACCATTAATTTTGTTGGAGGAATATTTTCATATAAAATTTACGTAAGTTATATTGGTTTGAAATTGGATCTTTTAGATCTTCATAGAGAATTTATTCCGAGGGTGAAATTAATAGAACTTAACAATTTTGGACATTTAAAACAAAAATTTAAAAAAAATCGGAAGGGTAAATTCCTAGGGGTATCTTCCTAGGGGTATCTTCCTAGGGGTATCTTCCTCGTGAGTGGAATCACGCGCCAATCGTACCCCTGAAATAGTATCTAATTTTGACACCTTCGTCGAAATTTCTAATCCAAAACAACTTTGTACGTTTCTTTGCAGACCCATGTAAATTCGTGGCGTGTACAAATCACACGCAATGCGAGGTGCAACCCGACAACTCTACTGAGTGCGTCTGCCAGTCCAGGGAGGAATGCCCGGATACTGTGGAACCCGTATGTGGCAGTGATCGCAATACGTATGATAATCAGTGCCTGTTTAAGGTCGATGCGTGCAGGAGTAACATGACGGTCAAACAAGGGACATGCGGTGAGTTAAGTGTCGCTGGAGGCAGCGGGGTCGAGTGGTTAGGGCATCGGACTTGAAATCCGGAGGTCCCGAGTCCAAGTCTCGCTCTGACCACTAGCTGGAGTTGTTTCACGGTAGACCCGAGTTCAACTCCTCGGCCACGCTTATAAAATAGCCAACTGGTCTGCCTCCCGCCAGTTGGGACTTTTAACAAGTTATGTTCTATTTGCAATATTTGTTTCCATATTTTGAGTGGCGTGCCTGTGAATTAGCTGGATAGCTAAGTGCTCGCCCACTATAAACAACATTTACATGTTTCTTTGTTTGTTTATTTTGTGGAGGCCAGGGTTCTATCTTAGGGATTTTCGTTTGGGGGAGAAGTTCCGAGTGGCTGAATCCCACGGGCTTCGTACGGGGTTCCGGAGACATCCCCCCCCCCCCCCCCCCCCCCCTAACTATTTTGAAATGAACATGCGCTGAGATGCAATCTAGTACATTTTTAGACACCATTTTGAGATATCCTTTACACAATGTGACAATAAGCTCCGGTAAATTATGAAAACCGAGCCTGTCGTAAGACCAGCCGTTTAAAGTACTCCATGTTCCTTGTCATGTAGTGTCCTTCCATCCTTAGAGCCTCTTACATAGAACTCTGGAGTTAAAGGGACACTGTCACCTATTTTTAGTATTACTTTGAAAAGCCAAAACACATATTTGTTTCAATGGAAACCTTAAAATAATGGTCCAGTTTTGTTAACAAATACTCTACCAGTGCACAGAAACTACTATTTGTTATCTTTGGCTGCGGATGGCCAGGATGGAAATGGATTGCAACTTGAAAAAATTGGCCAATTTTTTCAAGTTCCTCCCAAGTGTCATGGAAAAATCACAGAAAAACTTATTATGGTTTGTTCTTCCATGAAGAAATCACTTGATATTATCTTCTTGGTGTTCTAAAAGCAATTTTATGATTGAGCAAAGGTACTTTGTCATATATTTAGTGTGTTTTGACCAAAACACAGCAAAATCTGCGTGACAATGCCCCTTTAACAAGACAGTTCACGCTATCCTGCGACTATCACTCTCCTGCGACCATCTTTCCTACATCAGGATTAAAACATTTCTCAGTCAAACGCTGTTTGTAGAATCTGTCCCGAGGATGGTCGCTTACGGGTCAACTGTAATAACAACGCTATGACGTCATTTTTTACCAATCTCTGTGAGCCTGTTTGCTTCGAAATTCTTAAAGGGGCTATGTCGCGAGGTTTCGCCTAATTTTAGTAACTTTAATTAACACTTTTATCTGTCAAAATTCTTTTGTCCGCTGATACGAAACAGGACTCGAAACGGAACCAGTGGTCACGTACACAAGAGTTATTGCGTGTTTTGATTTAAGTCCAACAATTTCATCGCTCTTTCCTCAAGCGAAACAAAATCAGAAAAATGTTAGGTTTGTCTGTGGCGGTAAAGAAGCTTACAAAGCGAAGACTCTGGTACCATGTTAATATGCTGAAGTGTACTATATTTAGCCAACAGAGGAGAAGAACCTTCGTCCATGACATTCCATGGTCAACTGATTTCTATCGCTGCCCATACATATTGAGATATTTAGCCATACGATTTCAGAATCGGAAAAATAACCGGGCCAAAATCAAGACAAATAGATTATTTACATATGTGAAAAATCTGAGACTATTTGGTGAACACAGCACTGCAGGATTGAATGGATTCGAAGATGATGGCGTAAACTTGAAAAACAGCCAACGGACGTTTTTCAAGATTGTAGCTTGCGTGACACCTCGCGACATAGCCCCTTTAAGCACACATGAATTAAGTGATCATTGATCACTTTTATCTTTTAAATGTCGCCTTGTCGCTTGTCGCCTAAATTGTCGCTTTGTCGCTTGTCGCGTTGTCGCATTTGATAAGAAAATGACAATTTTTGGTCACAGCTGGAACGCCCATATGTTCTTTTTTGGATATGTTTTTCTCCTTCATGTTTGTTTTGATAAAAAAAACTAACAACAAAAACCTAATAGCTGATACGTTTCTTTATTTTGTCTCCCTTTATGTAGACGCATGCTCGTTCCGTGAATGCAAATCTTACCAGGATTGTGTAGTGGAGAATAACGCTGCCAAATGCCAGTGTCCGAGACGATGTCCACCCTCTGACCAGCCAGTGTGCGCCAACAATGGAAAATCCTACCCAAGCGAATGTGCCATGAGAGTCAAAGCTTGCAAGATAAGAAAGGAGCTCTCGGTAGTGAGAAAGGGATCTTGTGGTAAGAATATTTGAATAAAAAAGGTGTCTGTTAAAAATAGTTTTGTCACTAGATATCCGACGAGAACTTGTTTAAGGTATTAGCGTCTACATCAGCAAAATAGAGACTGATTTCAGGAATAGAGAAAACTACGCGAACTTTACATTCAAAACTTGCGGCTGCATTTCTGCGATATTTCAACGTGTTGTGATAGCAGACACGATCTTCGCGCTAAACATACGTAGCCGTAATGCTAACGCAAACACATCTTTGTTGATCTTGTTGCATCGTTCACATTTGTTATTATATTTCTCAGACGCTTGCTCCCTTAAAAGATGTGCACTGTACGAGACCTGCATCATTGACATCAACAATCAGCCCAGATGCGTGTGTCCTTCTCCGCTCCAGTGCCTGAGCCTCCAGAGAGCCTCGCCTGTGTGTGGCAGTGACGGCAGGACGTACTCCAGTGAGTGTGCACTAAGGGCAGAGAACTGTGCAAAACGACCGAAGGCTCTTTTGCAGTTTAGTGGAGAATGCGGTGAGTATTTTAAAATAGAAATGAACGCTAACGTTTTTATGAATAACGAAATTCTTTAATTAAAGGCCCTGTTTCAGAGGCCTTTTTGCCTTTTTTCCAAATTCTAATACAACTGCTTTGTGATACAAAGTTAGTTAGATTGCAGCTGAGCACTCGGCGTTGTCAGTAATAAAATATTCAGTTCACTTTTCTTTGGAAGTAGTCACGTAATTTTTCGTAAATTGTTTTGCGAGGCACTATTGTGATGCGATGTAATTTCCGTAGAAATCGAGAGGTGATATCAGAAGTCGACCTTCTTCTTAAGGTACAAATGGCAACCGATTTCAATCTAAGACTTCAAGACTAAATAGATCCTTTAACGCTATCGTGCAATCATAATAATAATTACACTGGATCGAAATCCACCAATCACAACCCCCAAACATGACCATGTGACCATTTTGTTGTTTCCTGAGACGTCCGCTGTGATATTTGCAGCAGTGAAAAGCGAAACTGTTGGTTGACTTTTGAAGTTCGTGTGTTATTGAAAAAAAAAACAGTAACTGTCTATAACGTTATCATATTGAATTGTTTCCACTAATTTGTTGCTTAGGTCTTGTGGTGCTACCTTGCACCAGTACTTCATGTCACTATGGCGCAAGTTGTGGATTCGCGAGAGGTTACCCAGAATGCGTGTGTCCTTTGGAGAATGATTGCCCCGCTGTAAACAAACCCGTATGCGGAAGTGATGGACAGAATTATCCTAATGAATGCGTGCTGACGGCTAGAGCTTGTCTGAATAGAAAGGACGTTGTAGCTGAATATGAAGGCCCATGCGGTACGAATAACATAAAACAATACGCCGTGACTAAGGGCAATTACTATTTGTCCGAAACGGCCGGCAAGATAGGTTAAGTTGAGTCCTCACAAGTAATAATGTCGTGGCTTAGCTGAACAAAGCATCGCTTACGCTTCAATATAACAACTTTTAAAGTCTTAGTAAATGTAATTTGTGTAAATTAATAGAAAACTTTAGGTTTTTATATTTTATATTGGTGCATAACAGTAATGCCTTTGGAGCATAATAGTGACATCTTTTGGACATCAACCATAAGCATGACAGTGAAAATTTTAAGCATATTGTGGACAGCCATAAGAGAGAGAGGATAATTTTGAAAGTATGTTTCCCCAAGTCTTTAATCATACTTAACACAATCTTGCTTTTTCTTTTAGTGGCATGTCTACTAGCGAATTGTGATAGGTTCTTTGCCCGATGTGAGATAACTCAGGCAGGACTAGCTCAGTGTGCGTGTCCTGTGGTGGAGAGTTGCCCTGTGATACAAGACGAGGTTTGTGCAAGTGATACAAAGACGTACACCACTGAATGTCACATGAGAGTGCAGGCTTGCGAGGAGAAGACCCCCCTGACTGTCGTCAAGAAAGGACCTTGTGGTAAGTGCGGTGTAAAATGTAGGGTGATCGTGACCTTAATTCTCATGACCTCCCTGATTGATTATGCATTGGTATTACATTAAGGAGAAATTTGAGGCTGGTCACTATTGGGGCTTAAAGAATTAAAAAAAATACAATACAATCAATTTGGACTGTGCGCGAAGAAATACATATATGAAAGTATTCGTGTAAAGCTATATAATCGGAAGATGGACAGCTCAAGAACTGATTTCATGTGTTTTCAAAAACATGTGCACGAGAAAGCTACCGATGTTAGGTAGTTTAGATACCTTCCTCGTTATGCATACCCTTACGTTTGGGCAGAACGTCTGCAAAGGTGACACATGAAAGTGGCATAACGGCTTTGATACTTAATTTAATATTGAAATAGCTTAATCTGTATTGGGGTATTGTCTGTCCCCTGGCCTTGTTCGTACGCTTTAAACAAAGAAAAATAAATTTCCAACAAATATTTCCAACACGGACCTTGTAAAGATACAGTGGTTCCTTTGCTTCACATTGCCTCTCCCTGTCCACCCAACTGTATAAATGTGTACGAACATAATGCTTGGAATAACCTTGGATCCCATACTGAAGAGAGTAGCAATACTCTCGGTCATTTTTTGCTATGGAAGTTAGGGTTCGGAAATTGCAGGTCACTTGACTCTTGAAGACTTTACCCTTTTTGCTAACCTACCTGTAACAATATGCGGTGGACACTTACTTGGTCATGAAAACAATATAATTTTTCTACTTAGCAACATGCGAGGAGATAGAGTGTGACAACTACGCCACGTGTGTGACTATTGACAGGCAGCCTGAATGTCAGTGTCCCAAGAAGAGTGAGTGTTCCACGAAAGCAGATGCCGTGTGCGGGTCAGATGGCATAGCATACCGTAATGAGTGTTACATGAAGGCTTCCTCGTGTGAAGCAGGACTGCTGATCACTGTTAGGAACAAAGGCGTCTGTGGTATGTTATTGAATCGTTTAGTTAAGTATATATCAATGTTTTCAAGTCGTATCTTGAATAAGAGTGGTTTTCAGTTGAGCAGGAAATACGTTCGACAATCAAATATCGCGCCATTTTCTTAATCCATCATAAGTAAATCCAAAACCAATAGTGACTCGTGCACACGCGTTTTCCCGCGCTTGGTGCCGGCTACGTGTATTTGCTTCGTCTACTGATTGGTTCGTTGGACTATCGGCGACTGCTGTGTTTGGATAGAGTAATTACGTTTTATGACACGCAAAAGAACATATCTCAATAGAACATGTTTTTTTTTTGTTACTGTTGTTAGACCAAACCGAAAGTGATTACACTACACTGCACACTTGATCAATCACAACGAACGCAAACAACCCAATGAATCATGCAATCAGAGAAGCAAAAGCATACAACTGGTAGCATGCGTGAAAAACATGCAACTGGTGGCATGCGTGGAAAAACATGCAACAGGTGGCGTGCGTGACAAACATGCAACTGGTGGGATGCGGACAAACATGCAACTGGTGGCATGTGTGCAAAACACGCAACTGGTGGCATGCGTAACAAGCATGCAACTAGCCCCACTGGTGGCATGCATGACAAACATAAAAATGGTGGCATGCGTGACAAACATGCAACTGGTGGCATGCGTAAGAAACATGCAACTGGTGGCATGCGTGGAAAAACATGCAACTGGTGGCATGCGCGACAAAGAGTGCGGGTAAACATACGTTGCATGAATTATTTGAACCTATGATTCAGCTAATGAAAACCAAAACCAAAACAAGCGCGCTTTGTCTCAACTTTTGCATTTCAATACTCTTGTTCCTTGCCTGTCACCAGGCTGTTAAACCTTTAAGGGTCCATTCTTGGCAAGATAAGTTTTTCACCCTTTAAACTCGTTAAACAGAGTACTGTGTAGGGTGAGGGTGCGGCGGATAGTTAGCAATATAGTTGTTTTTATTGTTGTTGTAGTGTCACTGTATATTTATCTTAACCCACCCTTTCTTTTCTTTTCTTTTCTTTTCATGAAACTGATGGATGCCACTTTAACTTGAATCAGCTCAAGGTAAGTTCAGTTAGTTAAGCTTTTCTATAGGTTTAAAACTTCTGATGCGAAGAAACAAACGAGTGTAAACGTCCTTTTATTTAAAGAGGCCGACTGGTTTCCCAGCTACAGAACTTCCCAGGATGTACAAAGTATGTAACGCGCTTGATCGGTAGAATCACATGCTTGCCAACATAACAGACGATAGTATGCCTGTGGTAGAACTAAAAACGTTTCACTTTTTCTGCCAGCCTTGGGCTGTAATTCGTTACCAAATATAATTAGGAACAGTTTAACCCCATACGACACATCTCGTTATAGACATTTTTTGGCCTTAATGTCGTATTCATGGGGTTCAGTGTAGATGTAATATGTTTAGTTAACAAACAATTTATACACCTGCGGGGTAATTCGCTCAGATTGACATGTATGGCTCTAAACTACAGAACAAGGTGTCTGGTGTTCCACCACACTGGAACAATACCATTTTTTATTAGTGTTGAGAAGGGTGAAGCCTTTACAAATCCCTCTGAACTGCAAGTCCTATAAAGGATATGGGGATACCGGAAATCAATGGAAAATTTTTGACCACGGCGAGAACCGAACTCGCGACCTCTGGATTAGATCTTACAGCGTTCTAACCAACTGAGCTACTGAGCCTTTCATCTTATTTCATACACGTGCTACACCGCTCACAGACATTGGAGAAGAAGGTGCCAACTTTGACATTACCGCCACAGCCCATGAGGATCTTTGATGAAAAAATGGCGGCCTCCAATGTAGGACGTATATACTAATTATGGAGCTCTTTTATGTTGAAGCAGGTGGTTCTAACTTTCGATTTTGTGCGTGAAATCATTAGGTCTGACATTCAAATGAATGCTGACTGAAAAGTGCGTGTTTATTTTTATTTACATGGTGGTTCTAACTTTTGAGCCCTTTATTAAAATTCTTAAACGTGACCATTTTAATTAAAACTATTCAGTAGCACCTTCTTATGTGGACACTGGGGCAATTTTCCCGTTGTTTTGTTGTTTGTAGAAGGTAAGAAGTTATAGTAACTAGATTTCACTTTACTCTTTGTCCTTGGCCACGCAGAAGATCCATGCAAAGCCAAGGAATGTCCTTTGTACTCTGAATGCTCTTTAGACGAGAACGGAAAAGCTCGATGCACGTGTATACAGGGCTGCCCTCTGATCTATGACCCCGTTTGCGCCAGTGATGGCGAAACGTATCCAAACGAGTGCGGGGTTAACATGAGAGCATGCGCTCTGAATGGAAGCCTGACAATTTTACATCAAGGCCACTGCAGTGAGTCCTGTTGTCTTTTAAATTCTCATTCTTTCCATTTCCTTTTTCTACTACATGTCTACTTATCCTTTTCCCCGTGTTGCTTTGTTTTCCTTTCTTTCTTTACCAGCTCCATGCTCTACAGTTACTTGTCAGCGTTATGCTGAATGTGTTACCAATAATGGCACAACTGGAGTGTGTGTCTGTCCGAACGACTGTCCGTCGAAGTACAGCCCCGTGTGTGGCAGTGACGGAAAATCTTACCACACTGAATGCCACCTAAGAGTTGTTTCATGTAGGCGGAAAGCAAACGTCTCTGTTCGCCATGTGGGGGAATGCAGTAAGTTGTGGCTGCTATTACATTGCATATGTTCTATTCTTCCTCTTTTAATTGCTCAGAGATATTACGGAACTTTTGTTGATGGAAAAATCGTTAAATGCATCTTGCAGATTCCACTTACTCGCCTTCCTGAGAGAATATGGTTCATAATGTTATCTCTGTAGTAATTCCTATTTTTCAACTCTCGCTCATTATCATCATCATCATCATCATCATCATCATCATCATCGTCACCATCATCATCATCCTCGTCATTTTTATTATTATAAAAACCCCACCGTCGTTATCTTAATCGCCATCATCATCAACGTCATCATCGTCGTCATCATCATTATCATCATCACGATCTTCATCTTCGACGCCACTATCATTATCAATCATTACATCATCATCGTCGTCATCGTAATTCTCTCGCTTTTCCACTTTTCCTCCTATTTTTTCATGGCACCACAGATCCTTGCTACTCAAAGAAGTGTCCACCTTATGCGCAGTGTCTGTCCCAGTTCGGAACTTTTGCAAAGTGTGTCTGTCCAACAAGATGCTCACTCGCACTGTATGAACCGACATGTGGCACAGATCACAAGAGCTACTTCAACCTTTGTGCTCTGCAAATGAATGCTTGTCACTCAAACTTGACAATTGGAGCTGCTTACAAAGGGACATGTGGTATGATGACGTCATATGCGAATGACAGTTTACTTGTGTCTTTACTTCCTGTTTTAATGTTGAAGATTTAGTACAACGTGAGATTTTTGATTTGTAACCGTTTGGCGAAGCTGGTATTTAGCTCACGATTTCTTTATGTTTGCCTTTCTTACATTCGCCCTGTTAACAGGTATTGATATTTATTTCTTCATACATCTTTTTTCGAAACAACAGTTCATGTTCAGTTTGGTCTTCTTTTCTTCCCTCATAATTCTTTTTCTTTCTTGTATCTTTCAACTGTACTATCATGCCGCTATGTTTCCTCTTACCAGACAGTCCCACAACACCTTGCACTCGCATGAGGTGTCCTCCAAATGCCAGTTGCATTGTTACAAGCAATGGCACAGCTGAATGCGTGTGCGCCGAAAACTCTTGTCCTCAATCCAGCGGCTTTGTTTGTGGGAGTAACGGAAAAACGTACAAGAGCACTTGTGAATTGGAAAATGATTCTTGTGAGAATAATGAAACTATTACAGTCGCAAACAAGGGACACTGCAAAAGTAAGTCAAAGCGCATGCTTCTCTTTTTAACTTATGAATACGCAAGGCGTTGAAAAAGTTATAACAGACGGGGAAAATAGGCAAATTTTTACTCGGTCGATCGGCTGTAAACATTGAGCCCGCGATATCTAATAGTCACTTGCCTTACCCATGGGGACGACGGCGTAAGAGGAAGGGAAGGGTGTGGAGTTGGACGCAGGAGGTTTGGGGGGGGGGGGGGTGTCGGTGGATCAAAACCCTTAGGTGTGGGGAGGGTCCGAATGTTGTTTCGTATTCACGAGTTGGCTCATAGAAGGGAGGGGAGGGTGGGGAGTTGGACGCAGGAGGTGGGGGGGGGGGGGGGGGGTGGGTGTCGGCGGAACAAAACCCCTAGGTGAGCGGAGGGTCCGAATGTCCGAATGTTGTTTCGTATTCACGAGTTGGCTGATAGCAGCCTTTGATTCTCACAGAGTGTTTAACCCCCCCCCCCCCCCCTCCCCCCCCCCCCCCCCCCCGCCCCCCCCTCCCATCATCAAACATTTGAGCCTGTGGATGACACCCCAATTGCGATCATTATCATGAAATCTCTAGGCAGTCCTTTATTTATTCCATCTGTCTGCTTTTCGAGCTCTCAGCTCTTTCCCTTTACCATCCAGAAATGAAATTCTCTCCTCTTAATACTTCATTCCTGGGTTCAAATGTTTAGACATGATAGCAAAGTTGAAATCCTAACACCAGTTGGATTTCACAAGTGTATGTTTGGTTTTCAGAATATGTTAAATGCCATAATAGAATATACTTAAACAATTGGAGTTCCTTTTTGCAAGGTAGATGTTAATGCTAATGCGAGCTCTCTAACATGTACTAACGGGTCTTTAATCTTTTCTTTAAGCTCCTTGTTACAAAGGAAAATGTAAATATGGCGGACATTGCGAGCGTGTTACAAGCACGACAGCTCGATGTAGATGCCGCTTGTGTCACTTCAGATACAAACCTGTTTGTGGCACTGACAAACGCTCTTACATAAACCACTGTTTTCTCAGGCGTCAGGCTTGTGTTACCCAGACTCCTATTTCTGTGGCGCGGCACGGTCGATGTTGTAAGTTAATATTTCTCTTGTTACTGTGCTATCCTGTTGCCACTAACATAGAAACGAGGCACCTACAACGTAGCTTCGGTGCCGTTTTAGCGTAAGCCACTGATGATACAGGTACAGGTTTTAAATGTTCTTGAAATGTTCAACTGAGTATGGTTTTTGCTGCCTGAGCAAACTTGTATCTGAAATTCTCATTTCTTTAGTCAACTATTTCTTCTTCGCCTTCACTGAAATGTACCATACAGCCATTCCATTCTTTGTAAAGCGCCTCGAGCAAATAGTGGATGTGTGCCCTTTATAAATGAACTATTATTATTATTATTATTATTATTATTATTATTATTATTATTATTATTATTGATGTCAGGTCTCTGAAAGGTTAATTTATAAAATCCACCCATTGTTCACATGTTATACTTCTTTGTTCGAGTCATTTGAATTTCTTTTCCCTTTTTCCTTTTTTGCATGCCTCTGTTTTTTGTCAATGTCTATTTGCCTCTGGGCTTGAGGAATCAAGTCATTCGCAACAAAAGGGCCTCGTACATTTCTCTTTCTTACTAAATTTCTTTTCTCTTTCTCGTTTACTTCATGTTGCACATTATTCTACAATTGCTATTCCCAGCATGCACCAGCAGGCGCTGTCTTTTTGGCGCCAAATGTGAGCTACAGGAGGATGGTTCGGAGTCCTGCCAGTGCCCACGCAGCTGTCGTCTGGCTTATGATCCCGTATGTGGAAACAACAAGAAAACGTACTTGAACCGCTGCGCTCTTGATTTGGACACGTGTCTAACTAACGGAACTGTGGTACTCGCGCATAACGGGAAATGCTGTAAGAAAACTGAGTCTATTTTCCTTGCCTCTTCCTTTTTCCAAGTTGACTTGCTGAATAAAGTTTGTTACTTTCACGATCAAATTCCATATTTTTACCAGCTTTCTCGTTTTAACTATACATGACGCTTTCTACATTACTGACCCTAGTAGTATACAGGAGATGTGTGACATATTATCCTGCGAAGAAAGACATTTTCTCCGGCTGTTATTGTCTGCCCTCGCAGGTTACTCACTTATATAAACCTAGCAAAATGGCCTAGGTCAAAACAAGACTTGTATTTCTGTTGATGAAAGCATCCGAGCAGTTTACGGACTGTCTCATAGGGTTGACTTCCGTCGGAGATTTAGGAGTCTTCTTTGTCCATCCTCTTTCTTTCTGTTACTTCTTTCTAGTTTTCTTTTTCCTTTTATTTCCTGATTTTGGTATTTGTCCCTTTTCTCAACCATCTCTGCCGTTTTAGTCTTGGGATGCCTTCAAACCAAATGTCGCTTCTATTCCTCATGTGTGGAGAGACCGAACGGACAAGCTGTTTGTATATGCAATGAGAAGTGCAGTTTATCCCTGGAGCCAGTTTGTGGCAGCAACGGGAAAACGTACATCAACGAATGTTTCCTTCGAGCCGATGCCTGCAAACAAAGACGAGGCTTTGCCGTGTTACAACGAGGACCGTGTAGTGAGTTACTATGGTTACCGTTTGTTAATCCCTCCTATTTTTTCTGGTATATTCTGTCCGGTTTTGTTCTAAATCTGTTGTTTTTTTTTAGTTTTTCTGCAATTTCTGCTGAAAATTTATACGAGCTTCCTCTGAATTTAAAGATGTTCTCAAAAACGATAACATTCTTTTCTCTTTGTTCTCTCCTTTTTTCATTTTCTCTTAGCTCCTTGTGCTCTTCTCAAATGCGACTTCTACGCCGGGTGCAAAGCTCAACTGGACGGTTCTCTTCAATGTGTCTGTCCAAAGCAGTGTCCACTGTTCTTTAATCCAGTGTGTGGCAGTGACGGACACACATATCCTAACCAGTGTACACTGCAAGTAGAGTCCTGCAAAACTCAAACTCGCATTACGGTGGCTAAGCAAGGACAGTGTGGTGCGTATTCCATCGAATTCCCGGGACTTTGCTCATCCGGGACCTAGCTCGTAGTTATCCAGGAACTACCTTTAACCTCATCTCGCATTTATCCGGGAACTCGTTCCTGCTCCCCTGGAAACGAGCTTGTACTTATCCGAAAACTAACTGTTGCTAATCCGGCCGGAACCAAATTTTTTCTCATCCGGGAACTAACTCATACTCATCCGGGAGGCAGAATTTGCTCCCTTAGGGTATTCCCAGAAAACTGTGCAAAGAACAAGTCTTTTTCTATCTTTCTCTTTGCGTCAATCTTGTCTCTTCATCAGTGTAACCTTTTGTACTCTCTTCAGTGTGTACCGGTAGAAACTGCCCGCGTCCTGCTAAAAGGTCTGGTAGAGAGGTGTACAGACGCCCAGGTATTGGAGAGTCTAGTTTTGGTTTCCCTTTAAAGAAACAACTTCCACGGTGTAAGTTCTAGATCTTTCACTTTGTCTTGAATTTCCTTTTCCTTTTACTACTCCTTTTACGACTAGTTTTGCGTGATGATTTCTTCAACGACAATCCTTTCGTTGAATCACTTGATATATTCCATGTGGGAATCTTGAGCTTATGTGTTATCTATGCCATGCTGACGAGGCCTAACAAGGCCGAAACAGCTGTGCATGGGTGCTAGAACACAGGCTTGCTCATTACTGTTTTTTTCCCGTAGCTACAAGGTTAACTCCCTCTACCATTGTCGCCTTAGTGCGCATGCTTGTGGCTATTCACTACCTTATCCTTTTGACTCGTGACTTTATTGTAACGGGCTCAAAGTCCGTGTTTTTTCTTCGAGTTCTCTTTTCTTTCTTTCGTTTCCTTCTTACCTGTAAATCAGTATATCTTACGTCTTTTTACGAGCCATTTGTCCTATCCAGCCGTTACTTGTCTTTCTGTAACATTAAGGGACTTAGAGTACTGTTTCTGCACACCCTGGATGACGTGCTCGTTAATGCGAACACCCCCTCCCAGTATTATGTTTTTCAATACTCATTTGTACACACGGTGTGAGTGGAATTTCTTGACTAACGGGACACAACACGACAGCAGAGACCAAGACTTACCAGTTAACTACCGGAAGTCTGTCTTTTGATAAGAGGTTTTACACTGTATTAGGCGTATTAGACTGCAAACGGCTAACACGAGATCGCTGTTATACTGTACATAATGTACTGATATACTTTACATAAACTCACTAAAGACGATAAAATGCAGGCAGATAACTCTCTAGAGTATACGTAACTGGTTAAGTGTTGTTTCATTTGGCAAGATTTTAAAACGTTGTAGAGACGTGTTTCGTGTAAATATTACAGCCCAACAGTGTAATGATTTTACCAGCCCTTCGCTTCCTTCCTACATATTCTTTTTCGTAGCCTATGAACAGGCCTCCTTGTTGGGGTATGACGAAAGTAGATCACCCCATCCCCGTTCCCCTTTTTTTTTCGCCCTATATCCCACTAGAGCAGGCTAACTTTTTCGCTCTATTTGTGTGTTAATTTACATTTTACGAGTTATTTCACATAGAACAAAGAAAAAGGGCTTTGGGCTGATAAATGAAAGTATCAATTTAGTAGAACGATTCAAAATATGAAAATAAATACTCACGTTGTCTACGAACGTGAAAACAGTCTTGTTCGCGTTGAAAATGGCAAACGTGAAAAAGCGGGAAAATCGTGATCACGTGATATTTTCTTTCGTTTGCGCTTGCCGTAAACGTGATTCGTGATCTCTCTATTAATCTCAAGAACAAGACATACCTGGCCAACAGGGTGGGTACTACAAATAAACAGCCAATCATATACTACATGTACGTCATCCCCGAGCTTGGGCGTCCTGTGTTTTGTCTGTTCACAAGCACGTAGTTGTTACTGATCAAGTCTGTGGCCCAAATAAAGAAATATTGGTCGAATACGTTTTTTTTTTTAAGGAAAAAGCGAGGACAATTTTCCTTCATCTGGGCTGACAAAACTAGCTGGTGAAAGGATTTGTCATGTTATTTCTAATATAGGAAACATCTCGACTCGACGTATGTAAACAGCGTCGACAGCTTTCCTGTTAGTTATGCATTTATGTCGGTTTTGCCAAAAAATAGATGGACCTTTATTTCCTCTCTGTTCAGTGAACAGTTCGACCAAATGTTTCAACATTTATAAGATAATTTTTAATTCATCTAGATCGCGCAAAAAATAGGTTTGAACTATACTAATTTCCCTACTTTTTGTCATTCTTTCGTTAGATGTATCTGTGGGATTCAAAGGCGATTCTTATATGGAGTACAAACCCTTGACACAAATTAAGATCAAAGCAGACATTGAAATGGACTTTAGGCCCATTAGCCAAACCGGCATCCTGTTCAATTCAGGCAAAAATCCCAACGATGACTTCATCTTCATCATCCTAAAACGTGGAAGGGTAATCTTCAGGTATGTTACTTGATGTACAATGTAAACAGTAGTGGAGCTAGGGGAGGTACTAACAGGGATTGCAACCCCTCTCCCGACCACGACCCCCTTTGACATCTTATCCGTTGTGGCTTAATATTTTTTGTTTAACCCTCGGGCGTACACACAAACTTATACCCCCACCGTGATTCAGGGGGGGGGGGGGGGGGTGTTGCAACCTCCCCCCCGGTGGTTTTTGCGGTATTGCAATATTTCGGAAATATTTTGTCTAATAGATAGCCTGTGATGTGCTCTACAAGATAAGGTAAATGTTATGGGTTGTGGCCATGCTAGGAGTCCGTGACGTCATCCAAAATGGCTGGCATCTCCCCCCCCCCTTGTAGGTTCGAGGGTTAAAAATTAAAGCCAGTTTCGTGTTCATTTTCCTTTTTCTCAGATTCATCATCATAATCTGAGCCGTTACTGATTTGGAAATTTTCAAACCAAAGAAAAATTTGAACCACAACATAGCTAAGTTTAACCAGCTAATAAGGACCTAAATTGTTTTTGTATGTTGTCCCTCCAGCTATGACTTGGGTAAAGGCGCTGCCTTTATCGTTAATGATCAACGCGTCAAGATAAATGAATGGAACCACCTCCGCGCTTACAGAAACGGCATTATGGGATACCTAGAGGTGAATGGTGTGCGTGTCAATGGATCCTCCCCAGCAGGCCTTTCGCACTTGAACTTAAATACTAACATGTACCTTGGAGGAGGAGGAATTGTTGAAGAAATTGCTCCAAGGTAAGAAAGTTATCTCATGGTTCTTGTTCGTTGCTGCATTCGATAAGAGTGCGACGCGCCATACCGTGAGCACAACTAGATTATGAGCTCGAGATTTCTATCGGGTGATTGTTGATGAGGTCGAAGTTTTAGTATAAATCTACTAGACGTTCAAAACTTAACAACAAATACACTTCGGAAACGGGAAGCGGCCGCCATTAGGCTACTCACTCTACTCACTTTCTACAACAGAATAGATAGTGAGTAGCGTAGCCAATAAGAGAACAGCATTCGTGATAGAACGCTAGTAGATTGATACTAATACCAGTTAATTCTTATAATCATTATCGTAACTGTGGATGTGTGAAGCAATAGTGTTTTGTAACTAACGTTACACTCCTGTGATATGCACGAAGCGATAAGATACCATTCCATCGTGATCAACTTTGCGAGGAGGCGTGCCTGTCAATTGAATTCGCATTGTCTGATTGGCTAACTTTGGTGGGTGCTCTCGGTAAGGGGCCTGGTACAGTTACCCTTTCACTCCCAGAGTCAATTATGGAGACACTTAATGTAGTTCTAACTTTTGAGTGGGTTGACGAAATTCATGGTGTGACGTAATATATCAAACACGAGGAAGAAGTGTTTCATCAGGATATCCAAACACCAAGATTCGGTCTCGGTTATAGAGAGTCAAAATCGAAAATCTTATTTATTAGGGCTTCAACACTACCTATGATGTATTGTTCATTAACATTTTGTAATGCGACGGCATATTTGTTGTTATTTCAGTTACTTTATTCTTCTCACAACAAGAGCTGGATTTTTCGGATCCATTGCCAACCTCACCATTAATGGTGAACGCTACGGCCTCGTGTTCCCCGGTCAATTATCTGACCACCCTCTGGGACAATACAACGCAGTCATGAACAGCAGTTTTGACCAGTGTATGATGACCCCGTGTTTTCACGGAGGAGACTGCTTTGTGGAAAATGAGGTCAAATGTAGATGCCCTAAGGGATTTTTGGGTGATCGCTGCGAAAACAGAGGTTTGTCAATGTAGTTACTATACAGTAGACTCTATCTAAACGCAGGTTATGTGAAAATATGGTTCACTGGCAAGGATTCGAATACCGGTTTTCTGCGTGCAAGGCAGATATGATCACTACTACACCATCAGCAAAACCGACAGATCAGGGATAGTGGGCGAAATAGCCACACTATGTGAAAATATGCAAAATAGTTGAACAAAAAAGTTTTAAAAACTGCGTGGCACTTGTGACACAATAAATAATAGAAAATGTTAATGTTGAAAAGTGCCGAAAATTTGACATTTTACAGACGTTTCGGGCATAGCCCTTCTTCAGTGACATGTCAATTTTAAACGTTTTTTGCCACTCTCTCAAACTACTACCTGTCTTCAGCGACCATCGTTTGTTTCGTTGCTCCTTTTATAGAGTCTTGGCGATATTTCTTAACAAAAATTTACCTATCTAAACAAGCAAGAGAAGCTTTTAACAAAAATTATCTTTCTCATCACCTATCCGAATAGCGAAAAAGAACAAAAAAGAAGCGATCCACTACACTACATGGCATGAACCCTTTTGTTAAGTGGCATATCATACAGAGTGTTTTCACATGACTTCATAAAAATTAAAAAATCAAAAGTATACATCCTGCAAAGCTTTTTCTAACGTGGTATGTGGATACCAGTGTTATAATCTTTCACAAAAAGCTTCAATGTTTCGTTTTCCATTTATAAAGGTTGTAAATGTGTCACGCAATTCGTCACGCTATTTCAGATAAGCCGTGAAAATAAACAAAATTGAACTAGTTAAAAGTTATTAATGAATTATAGATGCTTATAAGCCGATTTCGTGCCTCTTATAGTGAATACAATATTTTGTGATGAGATATTTGGTGTTATTAAGACTTCAGTCTTTAAATTTTTGGCCGCCATATTGGTGTCCCAAAGTGGGACACCAAGATGGCCGCTCCATACATTTCTTACTAAAAATGTCTATACTAATTCGCCTATAACTCTTGAATGAAATGCTCTTGCGCTTAAAAATTTGGCCCAGATGTGTAGTTTTAAACTCTCACAGTTTTATAAAAATTTTATAATCGAAAACTGCTTCTGAATTTTGATATGACGTTAGTGAAAACACTCTATAGAAAATTGTGCATAGTAGGCAGGTGACAACATGTATTTTATACTTTGTTAAAGTGCCCCTATAATCAAATTTTTGATTTTCATTTTTTTACATTTTCGTGTACAATTAGACTTTCTTACTCATCTTGCCAAATTGCAATTCATTACGAACATCAGAAGTCATTTTATTTTAACATTTATTTCCGACAATTTACGGTCGCCATTAATGAACCTTGTTCCAAGGATTGGTTGCGAATGGGAGAAAGTGACGACAAAGACTCAAACATACCTCACAGGTTGAAATTATAATAACAATAAGTATTGAAAATCACGCGAAAAGCAACAAGAACTTTGGAATTGTTCTTCGTGCAATTTTCTGTGCTGGTTGTTATTATAATTTCAACCCGTGTATGAGTCTTTGACGTCAATTTCTCCCATTCGCAACCAAGCCTTGGAACAAGGTTGATTAATGGCGGCCGTAAATTCTCGGAAATAAATGTTAAAATAAAATGACTTCTGATGTTCGTAATGGATTGAAATTTGGCAAGATGAGTAAGAAAGTCTAATAGTACACGAAAACGTAAAAAAATGAAAATCAAAAATTTGATCATAGGGGCACTTTAAGTGGTAGTTTCAATATAATCGTTTTTTCCCCTTTAATTTCATTGTTATCATTAGTAGCTGAGTAATTGACGGTTAAATGTATTGTTAGTGTGGTTAGTGTAAGTGCAAGGATGTAAGGGTTTATGACTTGGGTATGAGCTATGCAAGTAACTGTTGTATGAATATATGGAAATAACTGTTTTATAAGCAACAAAAATAAAAAATAATAATAATAATAAATGCTTATAATCATTATGAAAAAATCCCGATCTGCCTACCTACCTATGTAGTGGCATTTGATCGTGAACTTTGATGACGATACTGATCTTAGTAGTTCGTTTTCAGCCAACGTACCGTATTTCCAAGGTGGTACAAGCATAAGTGATTCGTACATTCAGTTTCAACCACTGGTTCTTAGAAAAGATGAATTCGCCGCCATTTTTGACATCCGACCAGAACAGGGCACAGGGCTCATAATGTATGCTGGGTCAACGCAAGACTTTATCTCACTAGCCATGAGAGGAGGAAAGCTGGAACTGAGGTAAGGTCGTGCCATGTAACACAAAACGGAAAGGAGACCTGTCACGCAAGAATCGTGTCACGCAACACGATATCTTTTTATAGGTATACAATAAAAAGATAACACTCCACGTTTTACTACAGCAGCAAATCGAACATGGCGAACAGTTGTTGAAACGGCGAGTTGTAGATACGAAATTGGGGGAAATAAATGGACTTAGAAGCAAATATTCATTCCCTAGGGCATTCTTCTATAGCTAACTTTTGAGCTATGCATGTGACTTTCTGTTGGAAAAATGGAAGTAAAATAGCTTAGAAAGGTCTCCTTTTAAATTTGTCTAACCTCTATCTGCCATCGATTTATTGATTGATACATTAGTTCATTTATTCACTCCCCCAGTCATGCACCGTTCGTTAATTAATTAATTCATTCGTTCATTCACCATCCATGCACCATTCATTCATTCATCCATCCATCCATCCATGCACCGTTCATTAAATAATTAGTTAATTAATTTATCCATTTATTTAATTTAAATATTTATTTCATCGTTCATTTTCTCTTTCACTCATTCATTTATTCATTCAACCAGTCAATCATTCATTCATTCATTTCTTTTATTTATTTATTCATTCATTTTTAGTAGTTCATTCCTCCGCTTTATTTGTATGGTTTATTTGTGTCCTAATTTAAATGGCCCTCCCTTGAAACGAGACGTAAAATTGCAAGACTCACCATGTTTTACAAGATGGTAAATGGTCTCGTGAACATTGATCTCCCAGATGACCTCTTGAGAACATCTCAACGCTCTACGCGCTCCTCACATCACAAGAGATTTATCAACCTGTATAGCTCCATTAACACCCGTAAATTCAGCTTTATAACAAGATCACTTAAGGAGTGGAACCTGCTCCCGAACAATATACTTGAGGCCCCCACCCTTGCTAAGTTCAAGGAGATGGTCACCATGGAACTTGTGAAGTAGTTTAATTAATGAACACGCAATACCTGTCAGTTTGTTTTGCTTTATTTTATTTTACATTGTATTTTTTTTTATTATTATTATTTTTTATATCCGCTTTCATGCCAACAGCTTTACGGATTATAATATATATAAATAAATAAATTTCCTGATTCCTTGATTAATTTCCTTTGTTTTCTCTTTTATTAGATTTAACCTTGGAAAAGGCAAAGCTATAATTTCCACAAATTTTAATCTAGCCCTGAACCAGTGGTACCATGTGGAAGTTATCCGCGTAGGTTTACAAGGTATACTGATAGTCGACTCCATCTATATATTCCGGGGTGTGGCGGTCGGCGAGTGGACCAATCTGGACCTACAACAAGCTCAAATGTACCTTGGCGGAGGAATAAGCGTAAACCAAAATATAATGTGAGTAGTTAAGTAACACAATGCTATGCAATGCAATGCAATGCAATACAATACAATCTCAAATAAACTTAACCTTAAAGGGTGGTATCTACAAACGCCGTACAGCTAAAATAAGACCGGAATACAGTACAGTGCAGTGCAGTGCAGTGCAGTGCAGTGCAGTGCAGTGCAGTGCAGTGCAGTGCAGTACAGTACAGTAAAATACAATACAGTACAGTACAATGCAATGCAATAGAATGCAATACAATACGATGCAATATCAATTAAACTTTACCTTTAAGGGTGGTTTTTACCAACGCCGTACAGCTAAAATAAGACCGGTATTCAATGGCTGGTAGCTTGTACTTGCAACACAGTTTTTATTTTCTATTTTTTTTTCAAAACGTGTTGGAAATCAGTGAAGAAACCGATCTACAAAAATCATAGGGGTCTCCGACCATCCAAGAGAGTCAAATCCATGCAAAGTTAAGGCAACGGCTACCAACCCTTTGTGTGGATAGATTTCTCTCTTTTTTCTTCGATACATGACGTGGCATGGGATTGCGACATGAATTACGTGCGCAGTAAGGATGCGCATAAATAATTAGCGCGAACATCCTTAAGGTATATAAACAAGCTCTACATTCTTCCAACTGAAAGATTGTCCTATGGTACTGCATTCTCTTACAACACAACACGAATGTTAGCTGACATGAATAGCACTCAAAACTAGACAGCTGTTTCGCCTTATTGGGGATCGTCAAAGCGTCTTAGCTGAAACACAATGAGACTCACGTGCGGCAAGTAACTAACGATAAACTATTTCTCATCTAATGCTTACAAGTGCTGTAAGGACCTTTTTCGGAAGGACTCTTGTGTCTGAGTTCTATGGGGACTCATTTTGGGATTTTTAATTTAAGGAGGGTGGGAGTTATATTCGGACTTTTTCGTTACCTTAGGTTATTGTTGTTGTTGTTGTTGTTGTTGGCCCAATCCCTTCCTGTTAGTCCAATCCATTCTTACTTTTAACACAAATACTATTCCAGTTTCCAAAGGACTGGAGTGGCGGTGGGTTTTACCGGCTGCATCCGAGAATTTGAAACAGAAGACGAGGAATTGCGAGAGAGCCCACAAGACTTGTCCCAATTTAAGGCAGAAGATAATTCCGATGTCCGAACGTTTGTTGCTGTAAAGAAGTGTGGATGCAAGGATGCGGAATGCCTAAATGCAGGAAGTTGTGTAGAAAGGCCTGAAGACTTCTGGTGCGACTGCAAAATTGGTTACACTGGTCGACAGTGCGAGATCTTAGGTGAATTTCATAATCCTTGATTAAGTTAATGAGGGTCTGTTTCTCATAGCAAATTCACTATTCCCATTTTCTTGTTTTCTTAGTTGGGGAAACCTGGGAAGCGGTGTATCAGCCCTTTAATTTTTTTTTTTTTTTTTTACCGTTTTTATTTTATAAAAGAAATAAAAAACTTGTTCCTCGTGCATTGTTGAGTTATATAAGCACTTGGGAATTTTTAAGAACACTCGAGAAGTGCGAGAAGCACTCGCCTTTGGCTCGTGCTTCTCTGCACTTCTCTCGTGTTCTTAAAAATTCCCGCGTGCTTATATAACTCAATAATGCACTCGGCGCGTTTTTTATTTCTTTAATAATTTGGTCATAAGCACGTTATAAACTTTTTCAGCAAATAACAAACACATCATCACACATGCCGCTTTTGACATTGCTGATCCTAGCAGAACGCAGGAGACATGTCCTAGCTCCCCACGAGTCTCTCGTAGCTCAGTGGTTAGAGCATCCGACCGGTGTACGGAAGTATCCGGCGGGTGTACGGAAGTATCCGACCGGTGTACGGAAGGTCACGGGTTCGATTGCTTTCCTTTGTCCCTTGCTCGAGACACATTGAAGAAAACATTTTTCTCATAAAGAGAACAGTTTGTCTTAGGAGATCCGATAGCTCCGACGGTTATTAAATTTATGATATGCTTCTATCCTTCAGCTTGTGGCAAAAATGTTGTCTATGACTTGGGATTTGCAATTGATGGCTCCAATTCAATTGACCACAATGAGTACCGTCTGACCAAGGACTTCGTGAAGAACGTTATCAGGATATTTACCATCTCAGAAGAGGCCACCCACGTAGCCCTCCTGGAGTACGCCAGCGTAGCCTCCATCAAAATCGACTTTGATTACTTCCTCGAGGCAGCCGATCTTCTTCAAGAAGTAGAAGGTTTAACACAAGCACAGGGCGCGTCCACTCAAATTGGCAGTGGCTTGAGGAAGACACTAGAAATGTTCACTGCAGACTACGGGATGAGAGAGGAGGTAAGACTCAAATGGATGTGTATCAAAATAATTGAATTTTATTTTTAAAAATACTGAAAATAAATACTGTAGTACCAAAAATGGTAATACCGAATTGCTTTCTTTTAGAGTAGTTTTCAATTGAATGTTCTAAAACCAAAACCAAAGTAATTACTCTGGCCAATCACACAGCTCGCAGACAATCCGATGAACCAATCAGAACTCGAAGCAAATACGTGTACCCGGCGCCAAGCGCGGGAAAACGCGTGCGAGCAAGTGACGATTGGTTTTGGTCTTACTTCTGATTGGTTGATAAAGTGGCGCGAGACATTTTAGCCAATCACAAAGCGTAGCAATGCGAAATTAGTTTTGACACTTAATTGCAAACTGCTCCAAATGGTCACATTGTAAAATTTCATCCGCAGACTCAAAAATTGAAACTGGCTTGTACAAGTGCCACAGAAATTACTGCCCAATAGCATACATTGAAATGATCGCATTAGGTTTTGCGCAGCATAATAAACAACACCACAGAAAAGTACTCTTTAACAGCTATCATTTGAATGGTCTCACTTTAGGATTTATTAATTGATTAATGAATAAGATTGATGAATTAGAACAGTTAGTTGCTCGCAATTAAGTCTGGTCTTTCGCGATTACTTTTATATCTTTTATGCAAGCCGCGCTGACATATATTCATTAACTTGACGAAAGGCACCCCTCAATTCCACCGTTTAAACAACAACGATCTTTAATCGACTTAAGTTAATTTTGGTGAGCATCCTATGGTCCTATTTTGTCTCTATAAATGACCGTAATGTTGAATTATTTTTCAAAAAGAAATGCGGCGTTAAAATCGTCCAGAGCTCCGTAACGGTTTTGACATTTTTAACGCGACATTGTTGTGTGAAAAATCGTTTAGTTGAATTTCACGATTTGAGTTCATTTGTTTATTTTTCCTTTATTTTTCGAAGGTGCAAAAGCTCTTCATTTTCTTCACGGATGGAACAAACTCAAACAGCGGCGAAGATCTGACTCAATACACGCGGCAGCTTAAACAAAGAGGCATTAAAACGTTTGCTGTGGGAGTAGGTCCTGATACAAACTATACTGAACTGGCAACCATCGCTTCCTCCAAGGACAATGTGATAAAACTAGAAGAGTTTGAGGAGCTGAAATACATCATAGAAAACTTGACCCCTGCTCAGTGCAAAGGTAAATTACCGTGATGGAGACATTTGCCTCCAGTCATTGGCTCGTTTTCCCCCTTATGTTCCAATGGCAGTCTAAAGGAGGGACAGGGGGTGCTCCCCGGGGGCGCTCCCGGGGGATGGGGTACTCCTCCTTATAGTGACGGGTCTAGGGGAGGGACCGAACTCATATATATAAGACACTGGTGGAAGATATCGTTTAAGATCAAATAATGGTATACTTCTGAACTTTCCAACATGGAATCTTTTACCACGCTGGATGACCAATCTTTTTATATGGCTGCCCCCAAATTAATTATGGAACAATCTTCCCCCTTTTATTAGAAATATATCTTCTGTAAATAGTAAATAGTCTCGCCCGCCCACCCGGTTTGGTTGAAACGGTTGATCCCAATAAAACAAGACGTAAGTTTGGGTTTCAGTTCATGTAATAATACCAGAAACTGTAACACAAGCGTAAAGCAATTCAAACTTGTTATTCATCGCTTATCGTTCATTTTCATTTAACATATCTTTTCTCTTTATTTTTCAGCGGATGGCAACTGAAAGCAAGTAAAAACGCCCCAAGGATAGATAAGAGACAACACTTAATAGTAATAATTCGCTAAAAATTAATAACCAAGTAAGCTTTAAAAGGTTATAAAAGTTCAGTCAAATTGTACTAAGCTCTTAGTAAACATTTTACATTTTAGAAAATCATTTTTAACATTTTCAACTTGGCGTGTGACTAACTTAACGTAGTCACGTAAATTATTTTTTAAATAAGCGATGAGACCAAGCAACGCTGTCAATTAGTACGCAATGTGAAGCAGTAAATGTACAAGTTATACATTGTGCGTCCTATATAAAGGGTCTTTTAACTGCAGTGTTAATGTTAAACTTCTGAAAATAATAAAACAGTTATAAATATATATATATTTTTTTTTTGTCGAATCGTCTTTGTCGAATCGGTGAACCCTTTTACTCCCAGAGTCAATTATAGAGACATGCAGTGTAGTTCTAATTTTTGAGTCTGTTGATGAAATCCTATGGTGTGACCATTCAAATGAAACCTCTTCAGCAGTACTTATGTATGGTACCATTTGTTCTAACTTTTGAGTCTGTTGATAAAATCCTATGGTGTGACATTCAAATGAAACCTCTTCAGCAGTACTTTTGCATGGTACCATTTGTTCTAACTTTTGAGTATGTTGATGAAATCCTATGGTGTGACCATTCAAATGAAACCTCTTCAGCAGTACTTATGTATGGTACCATTTGTTCTAACTTTTGAGTCTGTTGATAAAATCCTATGGTGTGACATTCAAATGAAACCTCATCAGCGGTACTTTTGCATGGTACCATTTGTTCTAACTTTTGAGTCGGTGGACGAAATTCTATGGTGTGACCATTCAAATGAATCCTCTTTGACAGTTCTTTTGCATGGTACCATTTGTTTTTCAATATTTTACAAAACAAAATTTGGGATTTTTGTTCAATTTTGATCTTGGACACTCTTGGGGAGTGAAAGGTTTAATACCAACCTCGTCACCAGGGCCTTCTCCGTGTTTAACACGGGATGATGCGGGAACACCCCAACCTCATCTATCAACACGAGGTTGCCCCACGATAATTATTTGAAATTTATTATTACTTTTTACCCATTGTGTGAAGGTTATTTTTATTTTCGTTTCCCATGATCACCCCAAGTCCGCCCCCATCACAGCGCGATCAGAATACTACAGCTCCAAGTTGAATTCACTAAAATCTCATGTAAGGTAAAAATGTTAGAAAATAATGGAGGGGGAGGGGGTTACGTCCCATAGATCCGCCAATGACGGTGGACGCGGACTTTGGAATCAAACTGAGGGTGGATGTGCTGGTTTCATGAATTTTGCGCGTACTTCATGCTCGTCTAAAAGTAATTAAAGGTCAGATTTTGATGGGAATACAATGTATCTGTTAATAAGACTAATGACACACAGCCCACGTGGGAGGCACGGAGCACACGTGAAAGGCCGCGTGGGAGGCGCGAATTTGTGGAGGGGATGGGTGGAAGGGAAAATTCTAGGAGGAATTAAAATTTCCATGATGGCACATTCCTTTCCCTCTCCCACCCTGTGAGTTTTGTTCTATTACACAGGCTAAGCTGTTAAAGTCCGTTTGCAAGGAATTTTTGTTTAAACGAAGTTACTCATACGAATTAGTGCAAATTAATCATGGAAATTGCGAGTGCCATTCTGGTGATATGTGCTGTCTAAGTGCACAATATACATGTTATTTTAGCAAACCACTGGCTTTGCAAGTCCGTTTATTATTATTATGTAATTTTTAAAATGCTCAAGGAAAAGCGCGCGCTATGATTGGTTAAACCGAGTTCATTATAACTCGATAAAGCACGCGCATGACGTAACAGTTTTTATTTTATAAAAGAAATAAAAAACTTGTTCCTCGTGCATTGTTGAGTTATATAAGCATTTGAGAAGTTTTAAGAACACTCGAGAAGTGCGAGAAGCACTCGCCTTTGGCTCGTGCTTCTCTGCACTTCTCGCGTGTTCTTAAAAATTCCCGCGTGCTTATATGACTCAATTATGCACTCGGCGCGTTTTTTATTTCTTAATTATTTTTTGCTGGTCATTGTCTACTAGATCTGACTTTTTTTTAGCATCCTGGTCGTACACGGGTTTGAATTTACAAACCTTGATTATATGACACAAAGGCCAACGTCCGTAATAACATCAGGAGTGTCCGATAGAGTGCGAGTTCTACAGTGTTGGGCAGTGAACTGCAATTTTGCCTTAGCCATCACCCGTAACTAAACTCGACTGGGCAGAAATGGTCGTGGAATATGCGGCAACCGCCATTCAACCAAAAATCCATGTAATTTCGGTTGGATAGTATATGGAACACTCGGGAATTGTGGAACTCATTCTGCGGAAGTCAGTTTAATTCCGGTTGGAATGACACAACCGAAATATCCCAGTTAATTTTGTTACCGTAAAGATTGGAATAAACGCCCGGTGCGCTTATTTTATTTAGGAAGCTCAAGGGGAAGGGGCGCTTATTTATATTCTTATTCGCTCCCCGCTCAACGGAATATAAAACATTTATCATGTAATAAGCAAGGTATTGGGGTGTGTCCACACGAACCGCATGCGCCCTTTTAGTAGACCACCCTGGTTAAATAAAGTTTTACTTTACTTAACTATACATCACAATAAAGATACATGGAGGTTGTAGTTTATCGCACAGGATATTCAGTATAACAAAAATTCAACTTATAACTCAAAATACAAGGTGGAAAAAAAAAGTAACGCTGTAATCGAAAAATTACAGACCCCTAGGTACAACAGCTATAAATACATGAACTGATGAGCGAAAAACTTCAACACGTAATCATATAATATTCATTAAATCAATAACCTGGATCTTAAAATAATTTGAAAATACAAATAGGAAAAAAGCTATCTTCCTATCTTTTTTTCAGGGCGAAGAGGCGGATGAAGGACGCGAATGAACAAAAAGAGTGTATGCTTACTACTTAATTTTTATGACGTCATGTGCAAACACAGTCTCTATAGCTATTATCTACTTGTTTCTTTTTGTAAAAGTGAAAAAGGTGATGCCTAAATATAAGAACTTCAAACATCTGAGTAATCATCACGCATGACGAGCAATTAATTCTTTAAAAAGACCACTTTCTTTACTACAACTATTAGCCTTGGTAAGCTATGGGTTGTTTTTCACTGTAATAGAGTGGTTTCACATAGACCGATTATGGGTTGGTACGCTGCTGGGGGTCCGCGACGTCATCCAAAATGGCCACCAAGATGGCCGCCATCTTGGATTTTACTAAAAATTCAATTTTATCGGAAAAATGCGGAAATTACAAATATTGTTTGCTAGAGTTGCAAAATAACATACAATTAAACATTGTAATGCTTTTGGTAGCATTTTATACGTTTTTTCGCTGAAAAAAGGTTAAAAACACGCATTTTTCTTCAAAAATGGGTTGACCGCATATGACGTCATATCTCGTTACCATAGCAACCGCTTATCGCCAAACTTTACCAAAATGTGTCTCAAGGATAAATGAACAGCTACTGAAAACGGCATGCGCTAATCTTAAATGGTCTTGAAAATATCGGAGAAAAACCTTAAGGGAGGGTGGCAACCACCCCCCCCCCCTTGTACGTCCGAGGGTTAAGCCCCCCCCCCCCCCCTCCCCCCACTGAAATAAGCCTCCATTTTTTGGAGTCAGTCTATATTACCGGTACATTTAAACCCTATCAATTCGGCACGAATTTACAAACAGTACTCGCGAGCTTTAGGCAAAATATTAGCGGTGCTTGTACTAAAAAATAATCGTAATTACAGTAATTATGAATGAATAAATGAATTACAAAAAATGAGTGGAGCAACTTTTTTATTTGCAGCAACTTTTTTATTTGCAGCAACTTTTTTATTTGCAGCAACGTTTTTATTCGCAGCAACTTTTTTATTTGCAGCAATTTTTTTATTTGCAGCAACTTTTTTATTTACAGCAACGTTTTTATTTGCAGCAACTTTTTTATATGCAGCAACATTTATTTATTTGCAGCAACGTGTTTTACAATTATATGGTGAAGTGCTTTTTATCTCGTTAATGCGCTTGGGCGTAAACGAGATGTACGATTCACTACGAAAAAAAGGGGCAAAAGTTGTTAACAAAGGTTCTTTGTTTAGTTTTGTTAACATTTGTCCGGGGGGGTTACTTATTTCTTTTTTATAGAAGCTATATTAGGGCACCGAGGATATGGTTGGTTAAACAGGTTAGGATTTCAAGAAGTGCGTCACATACCGCCACTAAAATTTTTGAGAGGCACCCCCGGACCTATTGTTAATTTCCCTAGGGTATTGAATTGTCATGAACTTGTTATGTCTTACGTTACGTTACCACAAAGCATAGTTAATAGAACAAACTGGTTATGAAGCTCAACAAATTTAAAAACGATTGTACAAAGCTGCTTTGTTTTATGTTGAACGAACCGTGACCCTGCACAATGTTTTGTTAAACGTGTAAGCCCAAATGTTTCTACTGGTCAGTTGCTCATATGCATTTCAATACCTTTTGTGTTTTGTGCAGGGTCAAGGCAAACGAACAAAAGAAATGGAGAACAAAAACATATAACGATGGACTGACTGAGTTTCATAACCAGTTTGTTCTATTAACTATGCACAAAGGTATTACAGTTCTTAAAGCTATGACCTCACCACAAGGGTATTACAGTTCTTATTTACAGTGATTTGCGTGAGTTGCGCTTTGACATTTTTCGCGTACAGTTCTTATTTACAGTGATTTGGGTGAGTTGCGCTTTGACATTTTCCGCGCTCGACGAAGCTAAGAAATTTCACCCTGTATCTTTGTTTGCTTTTTGAGGTTTATAGCTGACATTTTCCGCGCTCGACGAAGCTAAGAAATTTCACCTTGTATGTTTGTCCGCTTTCTGAGGTTTATACGCGGGTTTATAGCAGAGTTGTTTTACAAATGTTTTAGAGCTATGACCTCATCGCCTGACAGATTGTTTCTTATCTTGGATTTATTGTTTTTGTGGTTTTAAGCACTTAAATAGAAAATTGATAGAAAATTCTAAAAATTGGCAGGAATGTTCTGCGATACCTTGTCTACTCGGGAAGATTAGCGAGTGACAAGTGGAAATGTCGTGAAAAGAAAAATTGTCAGGAATGTTCTGCGATACGTTGTGTACCTTTAAGTCGTTAGCTAGTTACAACCGGAAAGGGATGACTAACCCTGAAGAGCGATTTTTGATGATGTAGATTTTTATGTAGGAAAGGTTTGAATTTCTCTAACTTTAACATCTCTCTGAAATACCGGACATGACAGGATCTGAAAATATCTGTTGGCCGTTTATGTCTTTCCCGCTATTAATGTCACGCTGGGCCCAGCTATTTTTGTTTCGTCTTTGCAGGATTTGAATTTTCAGGATCCAAGCTTTATAGCAGAGAGAGTTGCAGCTTAATAAGCTATTCAACTTGTAGAGAATTGAAGTTTGTCTCAGTCAAGGCTGTAATTTTAGCTTCCATTCGCTACGTTGTATAGCTGCAGCGTGGAGCTAATTCTCCTCCGTTGTCAATTTTCACAGTCTAGCGACTGCTTCGTTTATGCCACTATTTCATTCAGGCAAGACCATGGTTTCGGTTCTCCTCTTGAACCTCATCAGTTGCCGGGTTTGTATTTTGAGAACGGTTAAACCGTTCTGCTCGGCATAATTTTCAAACATGTATTTATACCCTTTGTGTGGATCGAGTTTCCTCGTTTTCTATTGGCTCTTCAATGGAAATTTCGATCCTCTCCGCTTGAAGCTAAGCGTGTGTTTCTTTGGAAGGCATTATTTGAAAATTTTAGCGTTTTCTTCTCTTGGCTGAATTGAGGATATTTCTAGATGTGAGCGCATACGTATCCAGCACATTCCTTCTTATGTTCGGAATAGATGCTAATAGATCAGAAACATAACATAACCGGAATGAAAGTACGCCTTTTAAGACTTCGAAATGGAAAGAAAAAGTCCTTTAGAAGATTTTTATGCCTTTGTAGTGGTGGTTTGAGAGCTGAAAGCGATGAAATTTGTCACAAGTAAGGACATGTCTTCTTTCAGAATTTACATTCGAAGCGGCAGACTTTACTAAGAATTTTCAAGCATTCCTGGAAAACTACGGTAAAGAAAGTCACAATTTTTAATGTCCATTTACTTTGTAAGAAACATTTCATAGACTGTTTCTTTGTCTTATTAGTAGCTTTTGACAAATATTTAGAAAACTTGACCACAATCGGTCGAGCGAGAAATTCGCCAGATGCTGAACAAATTTGCGTGGCCGACAGTTTCCTTGATGCGATAATTTGACGCGTTTTCCTCTTGAGACTAAACTAAATTGGATAAGAATGGCATTCTATATACACATGAAAAGTCGGAAATTTTAGAAAACACTAGATATAATAAAGTAGGTTGCTGAATTTAAATATTATTTTGTGATGTTTATAATATAATTCGCAGACGCTAGCGCTGCAATTAGGATAAACAAATCGCTAAGCCTTCCGGAAGCAGAAAATCACTGAATTCTGATAAGCGTTTAACTCTTTTATTCAAGGGAAAGACATTTTCATTCAAGGAAATATTGTGTATTTGCGACAACACTTTGAATAAACTATGAAACCAGGAAAAACTAATACATGGCAAAATCAAAGCAGTTATTAGGAACTAGAAAAATTTCACTTCGATTTAGGGCCTGTTTACATGGAGGGAGGGTGACCCGGGTACCAGGGTCACCCTCCCAGCCGGGCTAACACATAGCCCGCCTTTACATGGGCGGGCTATTAGGGCGGGCTATGATAAAGGTGAGCTATCTTTTTTTTTTGGCGGGCTCTTAAGTTGTTTTGGCGGGCTCATGTTTTGGCGGACTTTTTTTATTGCAACGGCACGCTTTATTAAGCACGACATATTAACAAACATGGCAGCAAGAAGAAAGGCTATAGCGGCGAGTTTGCTGTTTTTATTGCTTGTTTTCACGGGCAATTTCAAGTCAAAAGAAATAGCGCTCGCTTGCCGCGCTCGCCTGAAACGCTTAAAAAAATAACGCCTGTTCTGCAGGCTAACCCTGGGGTGACCGTTTACATGCAGAAAAGATAGCCCGCCTAGGAGGGTTACCCTGGCAAGCAGACAGGGTGACCCGGGTAGGCGGGTGACCCTGTCTATCATGTAAACACTTCAGTGTGCTTTGTAAAGAAATGTATGAAAAGTTGGCCCTCCCAGGATAGTCCGGCTAGGAGGGTGACCCTGCTACCCGGGTCACCCTACCTCCATGTAAACAGGCCCTTAGTCTTGAAATCACGGGGGGGGGGGGGGGGGGGGGGGGGGGGGGTTCATGATGCGTCACGCAATATTTATTTTTAAAATGTTTCACCAATTTATAGCACTCATCACCACGGTTTTGAAAATTATAAAAACAAAATCTTCTGAATGCGATTACATGTATTTTTTTCTCATTACCTGTAAATTTAGGGCTTCCAAAACTTTATTTCAAATCCGGGCAGGAGAGGGGAGTCTCTCGGCTTGGAAATCCAGGGGGCACGGGGGGGGGAGGAAATCCTACGATAATCTAAGTAATAACAGGCGCAGTAAGCTACATGCAGTCATAGACTGCCTATTTTTTTTATTAACCTCACCTTCTAACGCATTAACGAGATGGCTTGAAGAGCCCTTTGATTTATGTCTTGACCCTTGTGGGCCATCGTAGTTACCCCTTACTTGTTTACTTACTTAGAGGTTTACTCTCAAGGAGAAACAAAATGCTAAATAGTGGATTGTGAATGGGTTGTAACATCCCTTTAGGTTTGTACATTGTATGCTGTTTTTGAAAAACCCCTAGCATTATTTGATGGTCATTCCAAACGTCCTTTTCCCAGCAAAAGGCAATCACCCATGATTTTTCCTCTCCCCGACCCCTCTCCCCACCATGTGTATCAACGTTGATACACACTCCTTCCCTCTTCCCCCAGTCCTGTAACAGCTCATGAACTGTGTGACATAAGGACTGGATCAAAGTTATACCGAAATCAGCGTTTTCATTTCCGCTTTCGCTTCGGTCGAAGTGCGGTGGTGGGGATTTTTGTAGCAGATTGTCAGCCTCTGAAAGCACGTTAAAGTGTCCCATGAAGAGTTGAGAGGAGAGTGATATGTAAGTACTACTAACTGTAAGCGAAACATTTCTGCCTTAAACTACATCCAAATCAATAATATAATAATAGTAAATTTCCAGCCTTCGTACAGACGTCTCCAATTTGGCTTATTGTACTTTGCGAACCGAAATGGAACGAAACGAAATGAAATGAAACGAAACGAAATGGTAATCTGTACTTTGCGAAATGAGAATCTGTACTTTGCGAAATGGGAATCTGTACTTTGCGAAATGGAAATATGTACTTTGCGAAATGGCAATATGTACTTTGCGAAATAAACAAGTAGCAAGTCGAAATTCGTCGTGCCGTACAATCCACTGAATTGAACGATCCTTGTGTGATGTCTCTGTGTATCTGTTGCTTTCCCTGTCGCTTGCGACACCATCCCAGGAAACTCCTTTCAATCGCACAATGTTGCCATGATGTAGGCCGTGAAGAAGTTCAACTTCTTTATAGAAAAGTTTCTTCTCTTCTTGGTCAAGGACTTGCAGCATTTTCTTGATGACAACTGTTTCACATGTCGCGCCTCCCGAGCCTTTGTAGTCAACTGTAAACATTGCCAAAAGCTCCTTGTCCTATTCTCTCTTTCACTGGCAAATCATTGCAATTGAAGCGTGGGATGCTTCCATCAATTGCATTTCCACTTGGCACTTTTCGTAAAAGCTGGGGAAGCTTAAATTTCCAAAACATCGACATAGCTGAAGAAATGGTTGTCTCGCGTGCGCTTTGCGACCTTCGACCCTGTAGCATGTTCTCTTTTGTCACGAGACCATTAATTTTTACATCATCAAAACAAACAAAACAACGCTTTTAACATTTCGGTCGGCTTGAAATGACTCATGCGTATTTTTTAATTATATATATCAAACATTACAGCAGGATTTGGATTTTGGTCCTTTTAATAAAAGTAACAACTTCAACAGCGAAGTACAGATATTCTTGCTTGTGTGACATTTCCGGCTGTGATGATGTTGCAAGCGACAGGGAAAGCAACAGATACACAAGGATTTTCATTTATTCATTTATTCATTTCGCAAAGTACAGATTTTCATTTATTCATTTCGCAAAGTACAGATTTTCATTTTTTTTTTCATTTCGCAAAGTACAGATTTTCATTTTCTCATTTCGCAAAGTACAGATTTTCATTTTTTCATTTCGCAAAGTACAGATTTCACGAAGTACAGATTTTCTTGCTAGCGTGACATATCCGGCTGGGATGATGTCGCAAGCGACAGGGAAGGCAACAGATACACAGAGACATCACACCAGGATCGTTCAATTCAGTGGATTGTACGGTACAACGTCAATTTCGACTTGCTACTTGTTTATTTCGCAAAGTACAGATTCCAATTTCGTTTCGTTTCATTTCGTTTCGTTTCATTTCGTTTCGCAAAGTACAATAAGCCCTCCAACTTCCATTGCTTCACGCACAGCCCATAAATTTCCGCTTTCGCTTCTGTTGAACAAGTCATGGAGATGTTTGCAGTATATTGTTTCCCCCTGAAAGCTCGTTAAAATTTCCCAGTGAGAGCTTAGAGGAGAGTGATATCTACGAACTATTTAGTTAAACACATACTAATTTAAACCCAAAAGGGTACTGCGATCTCTGAAAATCACAACTGACTACGGTTAACTAGACCTGACATGATTTATTAGTGCTCAAGACTAGAACAGCCGTGAACAGCTGTTTCGTCAGGTCTAGGTAACCGTAGTGCTGTATTGCTAAGAGATTGCAGAACCCATGTGGATTATTTTATATAAGGAGGGGATAGTATTGGTCTTTATAGTAACTTTAGTAACGCAGGTCCACGTCAGCCTATGGCTGTCAGATTCTAAGTTAACCTGCGATACCAAATAAAGTAAGTATGTATGTATGTATGTATGTATGTCATTTCCTGTTTTTTCTCGCCACAGCACTGGCATGTATTGAGAGTTGGCCACTTGCCACCTTTGTGAATATGTGGCGTGACTGATAATAAGTGACCTCCGCTCTTGCTCTATTCTAGAATGTGTAGCAGCACATATGTGATAGGTGGTGTCATTATGCAAGCTTCACCGTATTGACAAACGTAAAAACCAGCTGTCCATGAATAAGTTAGTAATTTATTAGTATTCATCAAATGATTGCTTTAAATTAATTACAACATACTGAAACATTTGTATGCGAATGTGCAGATTCCTACCTAACAACATTCACTATCATTTCGCCATCATTAATAAGGCTAGATCAATTACATATTTGCTTTTGTACTGAAAGGTTTTGATTTCATTCTTGGATCTTACCAGGGTCGATTATAGGTGTTATATAGGTAGCTAAAAAAAGTTAACTCAAAGAAAATCTGGTAGTTTCAATAATTAGACTGGCGAAGAAAACAAACGAGGTTTGTTGAGTTGGTTGAATGTGGCATAGCACAGTTTGTAGAACTGAAAATTTCTATATCTTATTTTTAGCCAGTCTTTTATCACTGACACCTTTCACCCCCAAATCGGACTAATTTCGTGTGACTCTTCAGTTTATCTTGACAACTCAAGTGTCAAGTGCGATCAAGTGTTCGACCTTCAGAACTGACACGCCAACAACTAGTGCATGCGTCCCGGTGTGCGCCTAAGTACATAATGTTCTAAACGTGGCATTAAGGTGCTCTCCCTTTCATCCCCTTTCATCCCCATCTGTTTCATCCCTTTGTTGAAGTTACTCGTCTATAATCCTGCATACCTCGAATCATCAAAGCACAATTACCAACTGAAGAAAATTATTGAAAATCTATTGTATATTAATCCAATTTCATAACTACAATATTTTTACTTTCAATGGAGAAAACTATATAATTTCGATCTTTCTTCTATTACTTTTCTGCTTCAAAAAATCACAAGGATCAGCGGGAAAAATTGTTCGAGATGTTGGGCGTGTAAAGTTATGGAAGAAAATCAGTAAAAACTGAAATTATTTCTGGAATCATATAAACTCAGGCTCTTGTTCTTAGGCCATCGTAACTTAACAGTGGTGATAAACATGGTAAACCAACACATTTTTATAATAAACTTGATGTTTCATACACTAAGCAACATACAGTTTTGTTTATTTTCAAAAGCAACCGTTACAGTGTTTGAAAACTGTTTGTATATGTTGTGGTTCAAATTTTTCTTTGGTTTAAAAATTTTCAAACCGGTTTAGGTTTTATTTTCCTTTGTCTCGTGTTCATTATCATATTCTGAGACAAAGGAAAACAAAAATCAAACTGGTTTGAAAATTTTTAAACCAAAGAAAAAATTGAACCACAACATATACATGTACACTGTAGTTCAAAGTAGGGGTCTGGAACTAGTCCGTACTTAATCTCGTACCCAGATCTCGCACGGTCAGGCGGAAGGGAGATCTGGTAAAGTACAATTTCAGTCCCGTTATCCGGGACTACCCATCGTCCTTTGTGCACTGTGTTGTATGGCCGCCAGCTCGAGATTGTGTTTTCATTTATGGTAAAGTTTCTGGCCAAGTTTTTGGTAAATTATGGTCATTATGGATTTCAATGGTGCTCTTCAGAAGGTTCTTAGGTCCGGGGGACAAGAAAACGTGAAACTTTAACCAAAACAAAAGAGGCACTAGAGGAGATTGCTGTTAACGAGCGGGATTGTTTTATTGTCAGAATTGTTCTCCCATTAAACTGTATATGGTATTTAATTCGCTTTTAATATTTATCAACTGCTTCCTTCACTTGTGACCATCTGGGTGCTAAAAATTGTATTAAGAACATATCCATTCAAATTGTGCTGTCTCCTCTCAACGCGCTTATCGGCGATTAATTAACTTAAAGTTTATGTCGAAGTTAAAAAAGTCTCTTGATGCACTGTCACCTGTGTTTCAATTTTCCTGTTCAGCATGCCATGCAATTCACCCAGTAAGTCATAGCTAGTAGTCACTGGTAACTTGCAAAGCAATTACAAAATAATGCAAGCAATCACAGTAAAGCCTATTTATTATATGTATGAGCAACATATGAGCTTCTGCTTTCTATTTTAAGTAGCATTCGATTGACCTTTACTTATCATACCTGGAAAGATTTCACTTCATGGAATGCTTATAGTAGAAGGATCTTGTCCCCTCAGCTACTGCCTTTATGACACCTTAAAAAATTTCATCAATAGTGTTCCCACATATCAATTTTGTCCACATATAACGTTTTAAAACCACATAATACACAAGTCTAAGTTTGACTTCAGGAGTAAAAAAAAAAGGTCAATATCTTGCAACGGCACAAATTGAGCTGTTTAAAATCTTGTGAGCATTGTAATTCCCTAATACATGTGCTAGAAGGATTATACACTAAAATTAAAATGTTCACAAATGGCAAAAACCTCTAAAACGATTAATCTTGATGTTTCATTCAATTCTGATGGGGTTTCACCCCCCCAAAAAAAGTAACAGGGAGGTGTTAAAGACTTTTAGGGTCATTAAAAATAGAGACATTCTCCACTATTCTTTTTCAGTTGCATTTCCATGTTTACAAATCTAAAACAAGCATCCAGAGCTCTTAGAGTGATCCGGGTAATACACAAGATTTTGAGGTAACCAATAATTATTTAGTGTCATTGTGGTAGCATTATGGGTACAGTTTACATTCACACCTCCCCTTTTACTGCATGTCCATAAATACACTGAATACAGGGTTACTATCCAACAGGACAGAAAAATAATCCAATCATTCATTATAATTTCTGAGAAAATTAAAGGTCAGGAAAACAACCTTTAATAAAAAAATCTCTCAATATATATTTTTTTAATTCTAAAAGAAAGGTCACTGTTAATATTTTGAAGATAAAATAAAATGAATTCGAATTGAAATTTTCATTTTCCATTTAAAGGGCTTGCTGCAGAAGGGGCATAGATTGTGGTTTTGCCATATATTACATTTACCCATTTGTGCAAGTGCTACCGATTTTTGTGGTAAATGTTAATGTTTTTATTTTATTGCTTGAAGACTATATCTCAGCATAATAGCCACAGCAAATGGCCAGTACAAAAATATTCTTAGGAAATTAAAAATTTGTACCCTTAGCTCATGCCAAAAATCGGGAAATTTGGAGCCCCTCTTCCCATATTTCGGCAAAAAAACGATATACGGGGAGAGGGGGGCTTACTCCCATATAAAATTGACTGGCATGGGATGATCATCCTAAATGTTGGAGGTAACCCTTATACAGTACCAGAAACCTGTTTAATGGCTGTGGCTCGCGTTAATGTTTTCCTCTAAGAGATGCTATTTTTTTCTTAAAAGTTCACTCTGTCAGCCTATTTTTCTGGCTTCATATCCTGAAAGGTATCAATAACTCTGAGCAGTAGTCGTTTTCATTTCAAATACCCTTGGGGTACCAACCACAAATTTTAATTCCGTAAGGGTATGATGATCACCCCCATCACATTTATATTGGAGTCCCCTCTCCTCCCCTGGGTGATATATGCCCCTTTCACAGTAAGCCCTTCAATTACTACTGATTAAGGTGATTCCATTGAAAAAGAAGGAATTTTTACGATTTTCTAAAACTTGGTCCAGATGGTAATTATGTTATGAGCATCACAAAAATGAAATAAAAAATAGGGGTCACCGTGCTCGTTTTTGCACAACATGGATGGCCATTATAGTAACTATGCGACCCGCGAGGTTTCATTACTGAACCCTAGCCAATCAGAAAGGGGACTATAATTTCTAAAAAAAAATCATTGCTTGGATTAAAATAATAGAGCAGTTCAACAAAATTGACTTTGATCTTACATTATAAACTATCTTAGTTGACCAGGAATTAAGATTATGAAAGAAATTAAAGAATTCGCGGCGTGCGCGCATACCCAACACTACCTGAAGACGTGTTCTTTACAGCATTTAAATACAAATATTTCAAAGCAGAATTTTTAACTTTTCTTTAACTCGCGATATATTGTAGTCAACCGTGTGTCATTTAAATTTCTGCATTAAAAATTGGGGGTCACCGTGCTCGTTGTCAAGCTATTGTTCCCGACCAGCACGAAATCCTCTTTGTAATTGAATCCTAAAGGAAACCCTCTTGCTTCGGAGTGAGCGCGCGCTCGTACACGCACAAATGACGCAATTTATTATGCGCCGTAGTGATGCGCAATGCAAAACCAGGGAATCACCTTAAAAACTTTCCTTTGGAAAGCATTCCATCACTAAGACCTTTTCATGACCACAAAACAAAATTACTAAACTGTGCCTGAATAACATGAGCTCAATGCTGAAACACGGTCTGAAAGTCCTAAAAACTGCTCTTTTTAAAACAATATTGCAGTGTTTTAAAGTCATTTTCAAAACCAATGTCAATCTTAGCTAGGGAAAGTTAAATTCCCTGACCTTGAGCAAAAATGGTTGCCTCCGGCTTTCCCCAATAAATCTTTTTTTTTTTTTTTTTTTTTTCTGAAAGGGCCCTTTTAAGCTCCATTATTATCAATATACGCAGCCAAATAAGAAACTGCCTTCGAGAAAACACGCGTGAGTGGCGGGCGATATTGAATTTGACGGGCTGCAAACGCATTTACGGCCCTGTTTCTGTTAAACATGTTTTTCTTATTAAATGGATTTGTACGATTTGGCGTTGTGTATTGATAATAATGATAATCACATGACTTTTGTCGGGCATATAGTTTATTTGTGTCCCTCGCAGCATCATTTGCACCCTCGCTCCGCTCGAGCGCAAATGATGCTACTCGGGCCACAAAAAAACTATATGCCCTCCAAAAGTCATGTGATTGTCCTATTATTATCAATATACGCAGCCAAATAAGAAACTGCCTTCGAGAAAACACGCGTGAGTGGCGGGCGATATTGAATTTGACGGGCTGCAAACGCATTTACGGCCCTGTTTCTGTTAAACATGTTTTTCTTATTAAATGGATTTGTACGATTTGGCGTTGTGTATTGATAATAATGATAATCACATGACTTTTGGAGGGCATATAGTTTATTTGTGTCCCTCGCAGCATCATTTGCACCCTCGCTCCGCTCGAGCGCAAATGATGCTACTCGGGCCACAAATAAACTATATGCCCTCCATTATAGAATGTCACTGTCAGAAACTGCTCCGCTTAGCCGAATTAGTTTTGACACTTAACTGTTTTTCATTTTCCCAAAACTACTACAAACAAGTAAATGGAGTCGCCATGGGCACCAAAATGGGACCAAGCTACGCTAACCTTTTTGTAGGCTACGTCGAAGACAAATTTTTTAATCAGTACCACGGAACCAAACCCGAACTCTACGGCCGCTACATCGATGATTGCATTGGCGCTACCTCTTCCAGTAAAGAGGAACTTAATCAATTCATAACTTCTGTCAATACTTTTCATCCAGCTCTAAAATATACCTGGGAAATTTCCGAAACCTCAGTCGCTTTTCTTGACATTAATATTTCAATCAACGGTAACAGTTTATCCACAAGTGTGCACTACAAACCTACAGATTCCCACAGTTATCTGTTACATTCATCCTCACATCCATCGCACGTTAAAAACGCCATTCCGTATTCTCAATTTCTCAGACTTCGACGTCTATGTAGTGATGACTCTGATTTTTCCAACAAATCAGAAGAAATGTGCCAGTTTTTCAAGAAACGTGGGTACCCTGATTCTGTTGTTAATACGGGCCAACAACGTGCACAACAGATCGACAGACAATCAGCACTACAAACGCCACAGAAGGAAGAGAACGAGAGAATTCCATTCACCCTCACTTTCCACCCACACAACAACACAGTCAAAAGCATCATTTTAAAAAATTTCAAATTACTCCAAAATGACCCCGAAACTGGCAGCATTTTTTCACAACCCCCACTAATTTCGTTCAAACGTGACAAAAACATAGGCAACTTTCTAGTTACGAGCGCACTGAAATCAGACGATGAACCGGGAACTTTTAAATGCGCACGCACACGATGCAACACTTGTCCTTTCATTCATAACACGGACAAAACAACGGGACCCAAACGATCTATTAAAATCACTGATCGTTTTACATGCACCTCCGTAAATGTTATCTACTGCATAACATGTACTTTTTGCAAAAAAATATACATTGGCGAAACAGGAAGGAGACTGGGCGACCGTTTTCGTGAACATCTCCGAGACGTTGAAAAAAATGACAAAGACGCATCCAAACCAGTCGCGCGCCATTTTAATCTTACTAACCATTCTAAACAACACATGACAATCTGCGGCCTTTCCCTACACCAGGGTAACACAGAAAGCTGTAAAAACCTAGAACAAAAAATCATCTTTCAAATCGGCACTCTCAAAGCCCACGGAATCAACGAACGCTTTTCATTCAACTAATTACACACACTACCCACAATTCCTTGATTCGCTCTGACGAAGGGCTAGCGCTCGAAACGTCAGCTATTTGAATCTTTTTACGGTGATCAATTTTAATACCTTATCGACTCAGTCGATAAAACTAAATTCTCGTGTTTCATCCCCCACCGACGCAGCACCACAGTTTCTCTAGAAACTAACCCCATCCATTACTCACAGACAGACAAAACGAGAAGAAAGAAGAACTTGCAGAGGTAATTTCAGAGCCAGGCCTAGTTCTTTTTTTTTCCTAAGTTGTGTTTTTTTAATTAGTGCCTTCAGTCTATTTCTAAAAGTCGATAAAATGCTTCGATGTTTTTGTTTACACGCATTAATAGCTTGTCGTATTGAACTTCAGTCTACAACACAACTTTGGACGTTCGTCGGTTTCTTTCACGGAAACTCCGTATCTTTAAGATAATCCTCTTTAGCTGGATTGAAGTAAATACAATTTTCTCAGTATTGTTTCCACAAAAGCGGCATCTAGTTGCTGAAACGTTGCACGATAATTTTCTTGGAGTGTCTGTTTACATGTTTTCATACTCCGTAGAGTACTCAGTAGAACTCCGTAGTGCAAGAAGAGTGAAGGAAAGAGCCAATCACAGAGCATATTAAATGGGGCACTCGTTTTCAGTTAACCAATGAAAAATGGCGTTATATCGAAGTTTACCAGATCTCACATTTCAATTCAGTGTTCGAGAGCCGGTTAAATCCTAACCTCGGGTTAAATCGCTCTAACCTGAGGTTAAGTTTTAACCGCAGGTTAATTCTGTTGTTCAAAGACAGGTTAAGGCTAACCTCGGGTTAAACTGCGGGTTAAATTTAACCCTCCTAGCTAGGTGGGTTAAAAAACTAACCTCGGGTTAAATCTGACAAATATTCTATGATTTACGGCAGCGAAACGTTTTCAAAAACAACAATAAATTCTTGGAAGATGGATAACGTCCTCACTATAGCTGGGCGACAACCTTCTTTTTGTATGACAGGTTGTGAAAGAGTGTTATAATGGCGAAATTAGCTCCAACGAACGCCGAACTCACGGCGTCGCTATTTTAAAACGATGTGGTGGAAAAATGACAAGCGAGCGGTGATCAGCGGTGCAGTCGTCAAATTGAAAACTCCGACAGTTCTCCCTGCCTTAGTTTTTACTTTTTACGAGATAAATAAGGTTCTTAAAAATACACGAAGAGCTTTTTTTTACTTTTCAAACAATAGAGCAACAGTAGCAATTATTTTGAACTTTTTGGATCAGCAGAATGTTTGCCTTTTAATACTTAAGAACTTATTTGGGCTCCCTCCGTCTCCCCTAAAATAACAACCAAACTTCAAGAAAAACTAAACCGGCATAAAATTTAAGAAAAGGCCGGCAAGCTGTTCAGTATTCAGTATGAAGTTTTGTGTTTTATCGGAAAATATTTCTGCAGATCAAGAGGCCATTTTTGTGAAATTACCCCATGAAAAGCGGGAAAATAACAACACCAAATGGCGCCGGCCGCTTCGATCCGAAACCATTATTTTTTCGCCCTATGTACCAGCGTGCGAAACTGAAAGTAATTTTATTGTAAACACATTTTCGCAAAAATTTATATTGGCTTTATTCTCTATTTTACGCCACTGCACTGATCCCATCGTGTCAGCACTGCAATATTAAACCACAAAAGAATAGGCCATTTCCGAGTTGCCTTTAGCCTCTCTATCAAAGCGAGGCTAGGTGCGAAACCTTTGCATGTGAATGAAAACTCATTTTCATATGAAAGGTTGTGCACCTAGCCTCGCTTTGACAACGAGGCGTAACGTAACTCGGAAATGGCCTATTTACGGTGTCCTTTTATGCCAATTTTCTATGAAATAACAAAGTACAACAAGCACGAGTGAGATCTGGGTACGAGATTAGTCCGTACTATTAAAGTTGTTTACTATTAAATTACTGTTAAGATTGTTTTTTCTTAATCTTGGTTCCAGACCCCTATTTTGAACTATATAAACAGTTGCTTAGCACACGAAACGTCAAGTTAATTATAAAAATGCGTCGGTTTACCATGTTTATCACCGCTGTTTCTGTTTTATTTTATTTTATTTCTGTAATGTTAATTATCTCTTGTCAGGTGGCAAGCTTATTAGGACTTTGAACCCGAAGTCCTGTGATCTTATTTCTTGGGGAATATGTTTGAAATACAAAAGCCTGTTGTAAAGAAATGAAGATCTTGGTATGTACATCTGAGATTTCATTAAATGTTTAATTACACTCTAGATTTCAGTGTTCGCAAAGGAAACCCATACAATGGCAACTGGAGGTTGGGTGGCAGAGCTTGATAAGAAAGAACATAAAAACTGGGTGATGGTTGGTTGTGCCCTGAACATAACCAAAAATGGAATTACATCAAAAATCCAAAAAGAAATGGAAACTTGGTACCAGTCCCTCATTACCTGCCCTCCCCTTCAATCACTTCCATCATGCACTTGTGCACCTCGAGCTCCAAAGTGTACCACTTGCGTCACGTGGGAGTCAGAGCTGACACGTCATCACATGTCCCCGCGACCAAGGATTTGCTGGAACAACAGTGATAGGAAACAATGGGGATCTCCGACTGGAGCCTGGGAAATAGCCAAAGTCTTTATGCCAACACTTGGAAGTCGAAAAATGGACGTCATCGATGCCGAGACTACAGACATTGGTGGCCTGTTGAATTTGTTGGAATGGTGTCCTTTCATCAATCCCCCGTTGAGTCGAGCAGTTTTGAGTTCAGCTAGAGACAAGTGCAGGAATCAGAGGAATCACTGGGCGCATGCTCCAAAGCATGAACTTCAAGAAGCTGATGTTTCAACCATATTTGCTCATCTGTATAGTCTGCTGAGTGATCCAGTATTCAACGCTGACAATGCGGCCCAAAAAGCGTCAAAAGACTTGCAAGATTTAAATCATCAGGGTGTAGTAAACGTCAGGGAATCTGAAGTCGAGGCTCTTCATTTGCTAGGACAGTCACTAGTAGCTGACTTGACAAATATGCAAGATACTCTAACTGATGTCCAGGATAAAGTTTCTCAACTGTTGCATGCCGTTGACTTCATCCATACACGACTGCCTGAGAGGATTGACATGGAAGATGGTCACTCGAACGATTTTCAAATGGCCTCGGTAGAGGTTTGCCACACCTTAAACTTGTCAAAAGAGAAAACGTATGCTCACGAGTTAGCCTGCGACTACATTTACTACAACAGGCTTCGGATGAATGCCTACCGATCAAACACGAAGGTCGCCCTGACACTTCGCAGAGTGGGCAGAGAATTAAAAAAGAAGGAAGACGTTTTATTCAAAACCATGTGCTATGATCTAAGACTGACAACGTCCACGGCTGCGTCGACGTTCATGGGTGTGGCAGAAGAAATTTTCCGTACTGGAATAAACTGGGGACGCATCGTAGCTTTATTTTGCTTTGCTGGTGAATTTGCAGTATTCTGCAGTCAAAATAACATTGTGAAAGTTGAAGATGTCGTCGGATGGCTCTCACAATTTGTTTGTGAAACCTTAGCAGAATGGGTAAAAGAATCCGGGGGATGGGATGCATTTTGTGAGTATGTCGGAGATACGCATGAGGATGACTGGAAATTATTTGCAAAGTCTATTTACGTGTTTGCGCTATTTTTCCTCATTTCTCGCGTAATCCGTAACCTGTGATTGAACACTCAGGCTCTATAGAGGGGCATAGAGTTACAAGATGTTAATGCGTGAGCAAAGCGAGCCTTCTGTGGCGTGGGAACGAGGTTGCTTTAGTAGGTAGAATTTTGGTGCGATCTGCAAATGTCACGTAATGTATCAAACATGGGGAAGAGTGTTTCCGGCATCATGATTTCAAATACCGAGAAGTAGCTTAAAAACAAAAAGGCGCAGCAGAGTTTTTTTCACCGACTTCGAGGTGTTTGGATACCTGATGAAACATTGCTTCTCAAATTGATCATTAAATACAGAGAAAGCGAAGGAATGAAATCGCCAAAATCTATGCTAAGATCGGGTTTTGAGCCACCGTCACGCTTATAATTTTTTAACCCGTGAATACGCGCATGCGTAATGAACGGGTTATCGGTAACGGAGACAGATATGCAAATGAGCACTCACTCGCTCGCTCCTTCCATCAGCTGTAGACTTAGTGACGTAATAGACCACTTTCATAATGGCGGCCGATTTATTTATTCTTTTATATGTATGTTAATTAGCCTCACTGGCCTCATTTTAGAGTAAAAATTATTTTGAATTTTGCACATGTTACCGAGGCCAGTGAGGCTAATTAACATACATATAAAAGAATAAATAAATCGGCCGCCATTATGAAAGTGGTCTATGCTTTGTTACGAATGCGTTTTGTAACAAGGACAGCGTGAATTCAGCGATAACAATAACTTAATTTGTTGTAAACGAATATAAACAACAATAATAATCACATTTGGATACTTTAATGCGACATAAAATCGATCTAAATGGATTTTCTAATCGAGACACGCGTTTTGATGCGTATCTACCTTTAGATAACAAAATTTAGTCCCAACTGAGCACGTGCTCCTCGATGGCCTTGTGAGCTAAGGCGTCGGATTTGACTCCCGAGGGGCGGGTTTGATTCACGCCCGTGACTCTTCTTTTTTTTCGAACTGGACATTATGAAAGTGATTTCCTTTTTTTTTTCTTACGGTGAATTTTAAAAAAAATATATCGAACCGTGTCAGTGTGAAAACATAAGCTTACCGAAATATTGCGTTGCGTGTTAGCATTTTTTATTCACGGGTTGGCTCTTAGGATCCTTTGCTCATTAATCAAAATTTGACTGATTAAATTTAGTATTCCAAAAGCCCTTACTCAAGTCAGCGCAAAAAAACAGTCAGTAGATAAAGTAATTGTCCAATAGCTATTTCACCCGTGAGTTTTATGATGACCACAATTCCCATTTTAGTTTTTATTATGCTACTTTATAGGTTTTACCGTTAAACTCCACTAGGAAGAAAAAACTTAGCAACGAAGTAAAAAATATAGTTGCCAATTCATAGAGTGCTTTCAAAAAACAGTCACTGTCTTATAGTCAAAAGTAAACAAACTAATAGAGTCGATTTGTGTAATGTCTAATTTCATGGGTTATGTGAAACCACTCTATTACAGTGAAAAACAACCCATAGCTTACCAAGGCTAATAGTTGTAGTAAAGTAAGTGCTCTTTTTAAAGAATTAATTGTTTGTCATGCATGATTACTCAGATGTTTGAGGTTCTTATATTTAAAAGCCGTTTACACGACAGACTGAAAAAAATGGGTACGGACCCTTCAAGAAAGGAGTACGGACCTCATATTTTTGCTCGTATAAACTATGCGTACCATGTCTTTTGGGATTGGTACGGACCCGTGTTTTCTCAGGTTTTGCGGCCATAGACGTCTATAACCCCAAAACCTGAAAAAACACGGGTCCGGACCAGTTTCTTCATTTCTTACGTCAACTTGCATAATAACTTCGCTGATCGCATGCGGAGTACTAGAAATTGGTCCTGTCCCCCAAAACGTGTAGTGTAAACGCAACCTTCCAAACTTAGTCCTTAGGCCTTTTTTTGTCCCACCTGTACTAGAACATTATCCGTGTAAACGGCTAAAATTATGCGGTCCGTACCACTTTTTTGACGCGTCCGTACCCGATTTTTCTGCCGTGTAAACGGCCTTTTAGACATCACATTTTTCACTTTTACAAAAAGAAACATTTTTAGTAGATAATAGCTATTATTTGTAGAAGTAGTAACTCAAATGTATATAGCAGTTTTTCTATTGATAGATAGGGCTATTTTAATAGCTAGTACGAGAGTATGCAAATCAATTGAAAGCAAATAGTCAGTTTTATTGAACTACATTTTTAGGTTTATTTGCAACTTCAAAGATTACAGTAACAGCAGTAAGAGTCTCAACCTTGTGTAAATGACAATGTGTTAGTCTATGCACATTTTGTTCACTGTAAAATATTTTCAAGCAATATAACCTACCCATCATTAATGCTGTAAACATTGGAAAATTGTGAAATGATTTTGTAAACACATTGTCAGTTGTGTTGTTGCAGAAAATATCCAAGGTTTTTTGTTTTGGTCCCCCCCCCCCCCCCCCCCCCCCCCCCCCCACCACACCCATCTTGAAATACCAATTAGCTTCATAACCTCCTTTAAAACCTTTGAAACTTTAAAAGCTCTCATTCAAACACAGAATTCATGGAAAACAGGCTTTAACTTTAATTTTAAGTTTATTTTTCAACATTACAATAATGATTATTGTAAGCAGAAATTGTAGTTTTCATTAGAGTGTAATATTTTAGGATTTAGAAGTGTAGAAATATGTATTTAGCTTTGTGTATTAGCCTGATGTTTACCCGTGTATAAATAAAAGTGATGATGATGATGATGATGATGATGGCTTGTAACACCACCCCCCTCCCCCACCGGAATTTTTGGGAAAATTTTTTTGCAGCATATAAATCACGAGCATAATAGAGTACCGAAGTGATGACGTCACAAAAACTAAATTTGTGAAATTATGGGATTTGATTAGATATTCGGAAAGGGCATGACGAAAAACCCTTTCTAATTTTTGCCTTGGTTCATTACGTAATGAACCAAGGCAAAAATTAGAAAGGTTTGTATGGAGTCATCAGAGCATAACGGTGCCAATATCTCACCCCCAAATTGCAATAAGATGCTGATTTTTGGCAAGCGGGCATTTTTCGTCATGCCCTTTCCGAATGTCTAATCAAATCCCATAATTTCACAAGTGTGACGTCACACTTCGGTACTCTATAGCTACAGTCGAGCATAATAGGCCCTTTGCATAACGTCACAAATATGTCAAAACAATGAGTGACTGGATGGCATGGAGAACAGTGGGATTTCGAAAACAATGAATAGACAATGGAACATTCCGATCACTGAACCGTGACTGGATGGCACTATTGTTAAGCAAGTCATGTTATGACGTTATGCAAAGGGCCTATTTGGAGCGTAATATTCCGTTTTGGAGGGTGACGCCGAAAAGCATAATACTCGATTTTAGGAGCATAATCAGTATATCAACCCCCACTTCTGAAGAACACTTGATCGCGTGACAACGGTCACGCGATATTTTAAAACACGAAATTATTCTGGATTTTTTTAGTGGGAAGTTTCTACAAAGTATGCTACGCCACATTCTACAAACTATGCTACTTTATCAAACCTTGTTTGTTTTCTCCAACAGCAGTCTAGCTAATTGATACCATGGAATTTTCTTTGTCACGAATTTATGATCTATATAAGAAAGAGCAAGTTCAAGACGAGCAGTACGTTAAAAATTGTGGCTCAAGTTTGCCCCACCGTTTCATCCATTTCAGAAAGTTACTCGTCTTTAATCCAACCAGATCTAGATCAAAACAAAATTACCATTAACCTACTTTCGAGATGTCAGAAGTACCCTAAATCCCCCTGTTTTTGAGCGAGAAATTTCTTAAGCCCTACTCCACCGCTCTCTCTTCGCCATTCTTTGTTTACAAGCAAAACCAATACATGACAGTCTATATTACCGGTACGTTTTAACCCTATCAATTCAGCACGAATTCGCATACAGTACTCGCGAGCAGTACTCGCGAGCTTTAGGCAAAATATTAGCGGTGCTTGTACTAAAAAATAATCGTAATTACAGTAATTATGAATGAATGCCGATGAATAAATTACAAAAAATGAGTGGCGTTTCGCAATAATATTATAATAAGCCCCACTCTCTATAAAGCCTCCCGTCTCTATTACCCACACAAACGCGCTTTAAATATATATTTTCAGGTTTCTTTAATTGCAAGAAACGCTGTGCTCAAGTACAAGCCGGTTGCATGTATTATAAATTATAATACATTGTATCCTACAATAACAAAAAGATTGAAACAGTTAAATGTCCATGCAAGGCTAAATGTGACATTGAATAATGTTATGGTATTTTTTGGAAAGGCCTATTCGGTTACCCCTAACTTGTTTACTTACTTAGCGGTTTACTCTCAAGGAGAAACAATGCTAAATAATGGATTGTGAATGGGTTTAGGTTGTACACTGTATGCTGTTTTTGAAAAAGCTCTAGCATAATTTGATGGTCATTCCAAACGTTCTTTTCCCCGCAAAAGGCAATCACCCATGATCCTTCCTCTCCCACACACTCCTTCCCTCTTGCCCCCAGTCCTAAAACAGCTCATGGTGCATGCGCAGTGTGACATAAGGACTGGATACTAAATCAATCAGCGTTTTCGTTTCCGCTCTCGCTTCGGTCGGAATGCAGTGGTGAGGACTTTTGTAGCAGATTGTCAGCCACTGAAAGCACGTTAAAGTGTCCCATGAAGAGTTGAGAGGAGAGTGATATGTAAGTACTACTAAGCGAAACATTTCTGTACATCCAAATCAATAATACCGCGACAGTGAATTTCTTACCTTCGTGCAAACGTCTCCTATTTTCATTGCTTCACGCACAGCCCAAAATGTCCGCTTTCGCTTCAGTCGAACAAGTCATGGAGATGTTTGCAGTATATTGTTTCCCTCTGAAAACTTGTTAAATTTCCCAGTGAGAGCTTAGAGGAGAGTGATATCTACGATCTACTAAGTTAAACACATACAAATTTAAACCCACCAGGGTACTGCGATCTCTGAACATCAAAACACTGCGGTTAACTTGACTTGACATGATTATCGCTCTAGCAAACCGGAGTGCTGTTACGTATTGCAGTTGCGTATTGCTGAGAGATTGCAGAACCCATTCGGGTTATTTTATATAAGGAGAGGATGGTATTGGCCATTTCCCGTTTTTTTCTCGCCACAGCACTGGCATATGTATAAGTTGAAATCAGATCGATTTTTGGCCATTTGCCACCTTTGTGAATATGTGGCGTGACTGATAATCGATCTCTTGCTCTTTTCTAGAATGTGTAGCAGCATATATGTGATAAGTGAAGTGTCGCTGAAAAATTATACTAGCTACGCCGTACTGACAAGCACGAAACAGCTGTCGATAAATAATTAAGTTCGTATTTATTAGTATTTATCAAATGATTGCTTTAACTACAACATACCGAAACATTTGCACGCGAATGTGTGGATTCCTACAATTAATAAAACCTTCCACTATTATTTCCCCATGATTTAAGATCAATTACACCTTTGCATTTGTACTAAAAGGCTTTGATTTCATTCTTGGATCTATTCCAGGGTCGATTATAGAACACCCTAATGCCATGTTTAGAACATTACGCAGTTAGTCGCACGTCGGGGCGCACGTTCTAGATGCTCCAGTGCCAGCCAGTTCTGAAGGACCTGATCGCGTGATTCCCTTGAGTTGTTAAGATAAACTAAAGAGTCACGCGATATATTAAAACATACAATTAGTCCGATTTTTTGTTGAAAGGCTTCAGTGATAAAAGACAGGTGAAAACTAGATATAAAGTTTTTATAGAAGTAAAAATATAGAAATTTTCAGTTTCTACAAACTGTGCAACGCCATATTTTACAAACTATGCTACCTTTTAAAACCTTGTTTGCTTTCAAAAACTATAATAACGGCAAAACCACAGCGACAAACCAATGAAGAGTGCAGCCGGATCTATCGTAGACCTGGATCAGTAAAAATCTTGAAATAGTATAGGCAAAAACGGCAAACTGATCCTTACGGCAAGGAGAAGAGATTGAGACAAGTGAAATATTTTTGCTTTCTCTGCCAGCTACTTGATACTCAGAATTTTCTTTGTCGCGCATTTATGAACTTTATAAGAATTATTCCAATTTCATAACTACAATATGTTGACTTCCTATGGAGAAAATATAAATTCAGTCTCAAATTTTTTTTATATTACTTTCCTGCTTTAAATAATGTAATAATCACAAGGATCAGCAGGGAAAATTCTTTGAGATGTTGTGCATGTAAATTGATGAATGCCAGTTAACATTAAAATTATTTCTGGAATGTTTATTATCTCTTGTCATGTGGCTAGCTTATTGGGACCGGAAGTCCTGTGATTATATTTCTTGAGGCATATGTTTGAAATACAAAAGCCTATTCAGGGCTCGAAATAGAAAAAAATTATAGCCTGCCATTTTTTTTAATTTGTGGCAGGCCAAACAAATTTTGACCTGCCATTTAATTTTTTGGCCTGCCACATATTGAAATTTTTTCTTTTAATGAAGTATTTTTTGAGACGCCTCGCGAAAAAATTCTAGACTCCGATCAGAGACTAAAACACGGGAACATCGACTAAAGTTTGGGAGATCCTTACATAGTAATACTTTAACTTTTATTTGTTTACATCAAACCTTTAGCAAGGGTGAATACAGTAAAGCATTGTTTTATTGTTTTTAACTTTCATACTTTCGAACTTCTGACTTTCATGTAGTCTGTGAACAGGCCTCCTTGCAATTGTGGGGGTATGACGAAAGGTACCCCCTGTAGGGGTATGACGAAAGTAGATAGCGCTGCGAAGATAAAACTCGCGAGGAAAAGTCGGCGAGTGAAGCGAGCCGCGGGAAAACTCCCCGTTCGCCGTTTTTTCTTCGCCCTATATCCCACTGGAGAGCCTGTTCACAGGCTAACTTTCATGCCGATGTGCAAGGATGTTGAAATTTCCTTACCAAGGTTTTTGGTCGCTGAAAATTTATTACGTGACATCGCTATTTATAAATCGACACTCGATCGAATTGAAACACACAGTAAATAAAACAATGTTTAGTTCCTTTTGAATGTTGTACACAGTTCCCGGACAGTTCCGTTGTTTTCAATTGCATTATGGCCAGACTCCAAAGTTAGAAAGTTTTTTTTGAAGCGAAAAAACAGATTTTATTCCAGACAGCAAACTATTAAACAAAGTCAGAAACCACCAAACCATGAATACCGTATTTAATTTGCGTACTTGCAAATATCAGATTACATACACTGCGCGTGAAAGTAAAGTAAACGGGCATGGGATGTCAAGGCAGGCAAAAAAAACTTCAAACGAAAATCGGCGCATCCGAAGTTTCATTATAAGAGCTTTTATTTCTGTTTTTGTTTTTAAATCGGCTGATTTTATCCCACTTTTCCTGGCGATGTTTAGACCGCGAAAACCTCGCAGTACCGGCGATATCGCCGGTCACTGGCGCTTTTTGACAACCCTATACTTGGTCATACTTTAACCTTTATTATTTTTCGTCGGGAACGATTGATTTGTGGAAAGAAAAAATAGATAAAAAAGCATAGTAAGAGGAGTAGAAAATGTTATAAAACCAGTCCAGTAAGTTTCGCCTGCCATTTTATTATCCATCTGGCAGTTCATCATTATTTTCGCCTGCCAAACCTGAAATTTGACCTGCCATTTGGCCATTGGCAGGCCGCTATTTCGAGCCCTGCTATAGATCGTTTTCACTCACGTGACAAAAATCTTGACAACCGTTGCTACGCCGCCATATTGGTGGACCAAAGTGTAAACAAACCCGAGTCGCGTCCTCTTAATTATACGGATGCTGTGATCAATTATTCGATGTGGAAGCAAAAGCGGTCGAGATAGGGGTATTTATTTCACTTGAGTACGTTCTGCAGTTATGAATCAAAGTAAAGAAACCGACAAATTGCACAAGAGAGGCGATCGCGATGGATTTCTGCTATTAGTCGGGCAGAATCCTTACGGACGAGTTTTGAACGATAGTGTGTAAGCCAGATATTTTGTTTCAATTTTCTTGACAAGCGGCAATAACAGGGATAGATATAATGTTGACTGGGTTTCATTAATACTCCGGAACGACACAAAAAAGAACAGGATAAAAGAAACGTCGAACAAGCGTCGCAGCGAGAACAGAGAGAGGAATGAAAAGGAACAAAAAAAGCCAAAGCGATTGTAGCCGAAAAAATCGCAGCATAAAAAAGCGAACTAAACCCGGAGGACAAATGTCTGATATTGTGTTCGAGAACGAATCTCCAAAAGCTAAAACTAAGCACCCAAGAATATTTCATGTCTTGCCCTACTGAACTATTTCATACGGTTTCGCCTTTCCTTTTACGCAAATTCGACCAAAACATTCTCGGCTGTTGTTTGCGCTCGTGCGATTTCCATTTTTATGGCTTCGATACAGACCTAAAACTCCCTGATGAAGTCTACGATAGTTAAACGAAATATGTAGGAGAAATAAATAACTTTTGCAGCTTATAGTTCGCAATTGCTGCCCACTAGTCTCTCTTTCAAACTGATCGTTAAAAATTCTCTACTCGCATGTACACAACTTGTGTACATGACTGAGTTTATCACTGAGCCGGGGTGTTGTCTATGCTTCTTGATCAGTTCCAAACAAACACTCGCCATATAATTTGAAAAGGATTCTGCTTGCCCAGCCTTACAACCTAGGCAATGAGCAGACGAAACTGTTCCTTCTCTTTCCGTGTTGATTAAAATCGAGATTTTGAGTCATCGCTGAAAATGTCTCACCTTCGCTAAACAAACTTGTCTGTAGCAATGCCGATTTGGCTTTGTAGTACGCTAACTATAAATGCGGACACTGTTTTATTATAAGCTCCTAGTATAGGCATCGGAAAGTTTTAAACTGCTAGTGGGTGTAAAGGCTGTTGATTCAACCGTTTGAATACGAGACAAGCAGTCCGGCTCGAATAAATGTCGACATGCCGGGAAAAGTAATTGCCGAGATTTTCTCCAAATAACGCTGCTTAACTCGCGATTCCAACTTCTTAGCATATTTCGAAATAGGAAAGAACAAGTCAAATAAAGATTTTCCCCAGATTTTGCTTCACATCCCGAAGTATTCATTTCTAAAATGCGACAACTGTAGATATGACTTGCATTGCACCCTATTACTGCTATTACGCAATCGAAAGTGGTCCACCAATATGGCGGCGGATCTGTCGTGACGTCACGTGAAAACGATCTATTGTAAAGAAATGAAGATCTAAGTATGTAAATCTGGGATTTAACTAAATATTTGAATTCACTCTAGATTTCAGTGTTTGCAAAGGAAACCCACAGAATGGCAACTGGAGGTTGGGTTGCAGAGCTTGATAAGAAAGAACACAAAAACTGGGTGATGGTCGGTTGTGCCCTAAACATAGCCAAAAATGGAATTACACCGAAAATTCAAAATGAAATGGAAACTTGGTACCAGTCCCTCATTACCAGTCCTCCGCTTCAATCACTTCCATCATGCACTTGTGTACCTCGAGCTCCAAAGTGTACCACTTGCGTCACGTGGGAGTCGGAGCTGACACGTCATCACATGTCTCCGCGACCAAGGATTTGCTGGAACAACAGTAATAGAAAACAATGGGGATCTCCGACTGGTGCCTGGGAAATAGCCAAAGTCTTTATGCCAACCCTTGGAAGTCGAAAAATGGACGTCATCGATGCCGAGACGACAGACATTGGTGGACTGTTGAATTTGTTGGAATGGTGTCCTTTCATCAATCCCCCGTTGAGTCGAGCAGTTTTGGGTTCAGCTAGAGACAAGTGCAGGAATCACTGGGCGCATGCTCCAAAGCAAGAACTTCAAGATGCCGATGTCCCAACCATATTTGGTCATCTGAATAGTCTGCTGAGTGATCCAGTTTTCATTACTGACAAAGTGGCTCAAAAAGCGTCAAAAGACTTGCAAGATTTGTTCCATCACGGTCTGGTAAACGTCAGGGATTCTGAAATTGAAGCTCTTCATTTATTGCGTCAGTCACTTGTAGCCGATCTGACAAAATGCCAAGATGAGTTAACTGATGTTCAGGGTCAAGTTGTTCAACTGGATGCGGAGACAAAGAAGTTTATCAAGGTTGCCCAGCAAGATTTATGTAAAGTGAAAGAACAAGGTGATTTAAACAGAGAAGAGATTGGCAAGTTAAGTACAAAACTGAGCAAAGTTGAAACCGCTGTCCAGAAAGATTTATCTGAATTACAAGAACAGGGGGAACTGAACAGGGAAGACATTGGCAAGCTGAGGCAGCAGCTCCAAACGAAGTTGATAGAAGTCGAGGAAAACCTGTCCAATGACATATCCTCAATATTGAATGCTGTTGATGATTTCAACAGACAACTGAATAAGAGAGACGACCTGGAAAAAGCCTTCGAAGTTATACATGATGACGTGGAAGTGATGAGAAACAGCACGCAGAACGCCGTTTTCGAGCTAAAAGAAATACAGTCTCAAGTGGCAAACTTTAAAACCAACCTCGCAAGCGTGAAATGTGAAGTACAAGAAATAGCCAACGAGGCCGCTAGTAACAAAAACATGATCTCCGGTTTACAAAGGGATGTGATGGAAGTCAAGGAAGAGGTGGATAGCTTGAAAGGGACTGCATCCCAAGAAGAGAACGACGATGACGGTGAAATGTTGTGCACCGCACCGCGTAGGTTAACATCGTTCACGGGCCGCACGTCAGCTCTGGAATGGCTAGAAAAGAACCTTGTCCTCGAGGTTGTTGAAAATGATCCAGGAGCCAACTGTTGTACTAAAGCAATATGTGGCCTTGGAGGCTGTGGCAAGACTTCTCTGGCTGTAGAATTCGCTTGGAGCTACAAAAATCGCTTCCCAGGTGGCGTTTTCTGGGTCAACGGGGAAAGTGACGAAAATATAAATAAATCAGTTGTTGAGATACTTGCTCTTAGGAACATGCCCGCCTCAACAACCGAGAATATCGATGACACCTTAAACAGATTCCTGACTTGGTTGTCTAAGAAGGAACTTCCATGGCTTCTTGTTGTGGACAATGTAGACGAATTACAAGATCCAATGTGCCCCACAGGTGTTAGGAAGATAAGTAAAGGACCTTGGCAAAGAAATAGTAAATCACTGAAGCACGGCCACATACTTCTAACAACTAGACAAAATGCAAAAGACGCAAGAGTTTTCTTGAAGCTCTCAAATGATGATTGTTTGGAGTTGCAGTGTTTCAGTGAAGAGGAAGGCGCACTGTTCCTAATGCAAAGAACCAGTCTTGGAGGAGAATCTATCAAACCAGAAGCGATTTCTCTGGCGAAAGAACTAGGAGGACTGCCACTAGCCCTCGAGCAAGCAGCAGCATACATATCTGCCAGTCCCATTCCATTGAGCTTCAAAGATTACTTAAACAAGTATCAAGCTGTTAAGATGCGTCTCTTAAAGCAACAGTCTATTACAGCGCTTAGTATGGAGGCACAACATCGGTTATCGGTCCACACAACTTGGGAGATGAATTTTGAATATGTAAAAGAAACATCAGCAGCTGCGGCCAGTATGATGCGTATTGCGGCCTTTTTAGAGTCTGAGAATATTCCTATTGGTGTCATCAATCCTGGTTTCCCTGAATTAGGTCAAGAGGAATTGAGAGAATGTGCGCGTTCTAAGATTGACATTGCTTCTCTCCTCAAGGTACTATCAAGTTATTCCCTTTTCTCAGTCGATCATCAAACCAGAGTCTTCAGTGTCCATAAACTTGTTCAAGAAGTGGTCAGAGACAGTCTTACTGTATCGCAGAGGATAGAGGCTATGATAGCAGCCACTCGACTTCTTCATTCAGCATTAATCACAAACAGCAAGCCTTGTGTAGAATTATCAAAAGATAAAAATCCGGGAACTCTGTCGCAATTAAAGGAAGAAGAAAGAAGTACTCTCATTGCCCTTGTGTTAAATTTTTGCAAGTTAAAAAATCATATAGAAGACAACATTAATTCACCAGAGGTAAATTTGGCTCCTTTTTTTGCCACTGATGATATGCTCATTTTATGCAATCGTGTTATCGCTTTAATTTCGAACGACGTATTCTTTTTGGGACTAAGTTGTGAATTCTCTGATTTTCAATTGAAAATCGGTAAAATGCGTGGAAATTCCGATCCAAATATGTTCCTCGAGATGATGGTTTCCGCAAGTATTGGTAAAAAAAATTGTGGGAAGTACGAAGAAGCGAAAAAGCTGGCCCAAGAAACTGTACAGAAGCTGGCTGAGATGGAAAAGTCTGGTATTTCCATAAAAGGCGATACCAAGTATCAAGTTCTTGAGCACATGGCTTCCTATTACGTGGCAGACGGGCAATGGAAGAAAAATTATGAAGCTTTGTTGGAGCTCGAGGGCTTGCCATTGAGTGATGCGAACATTGTAGATTTGCAGATCTTAATAGCAAGAGCAGAAAATTACGTGTCACCTGGTAATTTCAAGTGTGTTTTGAGGCGTTATCTGAAGGCCCTTGAGCTTGCCAGACGCATTTATCCTTCTGATCACTTTCAACTGTTACGTGTTTTACAGTTTATCACCGTTCATTTCGCGAATGAGGGTAAGCTAGATGAGGCGCGAAAATACGCTAAAGAAACGTTGCAAATTGCCAAGAAACAACCACCTGCATCAGATTGTTATATTAAAGGAATAACGAGCGCTCTTACCGTCATGTGTCATTTTGACCCTCACAGCGCTGAGGATACACTTCTTGGTGTTTTGGAAGGCAGATGGCCTCTCGTGTACAAAAGCATTCGAAGCGGAGTAGTTGACGGTCATATCGATACCAGTGACGAAAGCAGCTATGGCCATGCAGCCATGGTTCTAGAGGGATTGATAAAATGTTTTGTTGTCATGTCAAAATCCAGCACTCAACAGAAAAAAAGGAAACTTAACAAACAAAAGGGACACTTTTACCGAAGTATTGCAGAGATGTTAGTGTCACTTCGGAAGAAAGTTTATGAGGAGAGCCGCCTCGAAGTGGAAGAAGCGTACGCTTACCTTCTAGAAGTACACAAGTTCCTTGGAAATCATGAAGAGGCCAACAAGGTCGAAGAAAAAATGAGGCAGTGCAAAGAGAAACGAGTATCCAACCAATGTTTTGGAAAAGCATATTGTAAACCGAAGATAATTGTTGCTAGAAAGCTAAAAGACTTTGGAAATGATTTCTTCAAGTCAGGAAATTTTTCTAGGGCACTAGAGTTTTATACCAAAGCGTTAAACCAATGCCCAAACGATGCCAAGTTACTAGCTAACAGAGCAGCAGCGAACGTGAAACTTTCGGAAAAACACGCACAAAGCCGGGCTGCAGATGAGCAACGGAAAATTCTTCAATACGCTCTTCAAGACTCGAACAACGCAATAAGTGGAGATCCAAAATGGGTGAAGGGCTATTATTGGAAGGCTGTTTGTCTCGCTAAACTTGGACAAACAGGTCCATCACTTGCTGCAGCTGCGGTTGCCAAGCATCTGTTTCCATCACAGTGCGCTCAAATACCTGCAGTTGTGGAAGATCTTCATCACGCCATAGAAAGAATGGAGAAAAATCTTGTTATTTTGGTTAATGAAGGGAAATATGATCTACCCAAGCCCTTGAAACTTCCGACGAATGCAGTGATAGTTGGTCTTGACAAAGTCCAAATTACTTGCACTAAAGGTGTTCCACTGCAAATGGATAAAACCGTTTACATCGAGAACATTACACTATCACCCACAATGGAGTCCATCACAAATATGAAAGTGAAAGCTAAAGAGTGCCTCGATCGTGGTGAATTAAGGATAGCCCTGTCTCTGTATAGCAAGGCATTAACCACGTGTCCAAACAATCCACAGCTTTTAACAACCAGAGCTATCACCTACTTGAAATATGCCGAGCAAAAGAAGGACATTCTGTCTGAGCGGAAGGCGTTATTGGAGCTTGCATTAAAAGATTGCGAAGCTGCCATCAAAGCTGATCCTTCTTGGCTGCTTGGGTACTCCTACAAGGCAGCGAGTTTGGCCGAGCTAGACAGAAAAAATGAAGCTCTGGTCTCCGCTGCAGTGTTTAAGCACTTAAGTTCCGGTCGGGACACTGCTGCAGTTTCTCGACGCTATGGAGGGTTGCAAATCCATGTTGTTGAAAGTTCAGACGAACTTCGTGGGGTTCTCCAAGAAATCACAGAGCTCGAGGGAGTAAATCAAGTTGTTTTGATCAAAGAAGGCGAGTATGTTGTGGAGAAGAGTGTTCAAATTAAACCACCGATAGTTGTTGCTGGTCTGGGGAACGTAACAGTATCGTGCAATACCGGACCACCTTTTCACTTTACGCAAGAACACTTTGTACAAAATGTGGAACTTTGTGGAGACTGGGACAATCAGTCTGAATCACAAGAGAGTGCGAGCTTAAACGATGATCATGATCAACCAGAAGTGATATCTTTGGCTGCACCTTCAGGGTCAACAGTCAACAGCGAGTGCAAGGTGAACTAACAGGAACTAAGAACGAGAGTTGTACACAAAGTAGAAATGTTACAATTCGCATATCTTAATGGTGTTCCAAAAGCAACAAGAACTAGAAACATTTTTAAGGACCGGTTATGAAATACGGAAAGGGGAAAGGGAAAAAATTTAAATTTTGGGAATTTTAATTCAACGGGCTCCCATTTTAACGGAAATCTAACTATGGCTTCAAGTATCATTTTGTAACGGACTTGGCCTGAAGCTATACGTCTATAGGGTTTATTTCGAAGCGTTTCGTAGATCACATAAAATCAGTAAGACCATAATCCTGTTAGAGTAGTCCCCTAACCTGAATGGTTGGAATTTTCTAGACTCGCGTCCATTTGGGTTTGGGAATGAAAGGGTTAAGTGCCCATAACCCAAATTTTTATATTTTCTCACCTGAATCGAAATGTCACCAAAGGACTTTTTGCGAAAAAAATTTTCGACTTGCACAAAACGCGATTTGTTAAATAATGTTACAAAATTTTAAAATTTGCCGCGGCCATTTTGGATCACCATTCGCTTTAGTCCTCTCTCTGTCTGCAAAGTAGCTGTGACGTACATTAAGAAACAAGTGACTTCAGACTTGCTCCCACTTGGAAGTTCGTCGCTGTGATTAGCTGGTATAGCTAAAAAATGTTTGAAAGATGTTGACTGCTTAGTTCTTCAACATTGTCACTTTCCGATTCACTAGAGCTTTCTTTGGTGGATGACATTGCCAGACAACATGCATTCCTAAATCTACGTCACAATGTGAGCCTGTCGGCCTAAATCAGCGGGGCGAGTAGGCCGCAAAAATATTGGATTTTGAAGATAATGAAACAATTATAAAACAATCTTGTTTTATTCAAATTGTAAATTTTTTTTTCGCGGAAGGTCCTTGGGTGACATTTCGATTCAGTTGAGAAAATAAAAAAAATGGGTTTTGGGCACTTTAATGAATGTAACTGGATGTTTTAGCCACACGAGTTTCTCGGCTCTTCTTTAGCTTAGACGCTACGCGTTGTTGTTGTGACCGTGAACATATATTATCGTCTTCTTGCAAAACTAAGTAGTTCGTATTCAGTTGATGTTAAGTATTCCCGATACGGGGTGGGGAATTGCATGTCTCTTTTCATATGCCATTGATGGGGAATAGGACGTCAAGACAAGATAATGGAAAATTCCCGGGGAGTGACGGTGAATTGAATCATGCATGAGCATACCCATCTCTGTTCAATCATCATGTTCACTTAAGGCTGGTTTTCACTAGCGCATAAGCATAAGCACAAGCCAACATAAGCAGACTCAGTAACGTGTTATTCATTAGTTCCAATTGTTTGAACAAAACAGAACAATAGGCACTAATGATCAACATGTTACTGAGTCTGCGTATGTTGGCTTGTGCTTATGCTTATGCGCTAGTGAAAACCAGCCTTTATAGAAGCGTTGAATGTAGTGGCGAGGAGAATGCTAGCCTAACGTACCCCACAATACTTTTATTTTCTCCCCAAATTTTCCTCGCCATACTATTTAAATTTGACGATGGCGCAGTACGGTACTATGATTGGCTAAAACAGCATGATTTATCAGATTTTAATCCATAGTTTTGATTCGTAACAAAAACATGCATATAAATAGGCAACCCGTGTATTATATTGTCATAAAACACTTTGGCTCGTGTTGTCTACATTTCCTCGGGTTCTCGAATGCATATAAAGTAGGCAACCCATGTATTATATTGTCATAAAACACTTTGGCTCGTGTTCTCTTCATTTCCTCGTGTTCTCTTCATTTCCTCGGGTTCTCGAATGCATGTTAGTTATGGTTATGATAGATCAATTCTCAATTTTAAAAGTGTCGAAAGTAATTCGTGATTACTTTGGTTAAGCATTGTTATGCTTTGTGAATTGTGATTGGCTAAAAAATTTCGCACCACATTCTCAACCAATCAGAAGTAAAACCAAAACCAATTATGAGTCGCTTTCTCGCGCTTGGCGTCAGCGAAATGTATTTGCTTTGAGTGCTCATGGTTCATTTGATTGTCTGCGTCTGTTGTGATTGGCCAGAATGATAACTTCGCTTTTGGTTTCACGACACTCAAGTGAAAAGCGCTCTAATTTGGCCTTCTTTGTTTGATAAATGTGGCTGCCTTTACGTATCGTGAGAAATTATAGCAATATTTAACAACTATTCACCGAAGTGGAGGTGGGTAGTGGTGTAAATATCCACCACTACCCACTTACACTGAGGTGAATAGTTGTTTTAGTATATACTGAAACAGTGAGATAATATAACGAAAATGATGCTTTTTAACTCATTTATTCCTGTCAATGATTACAATTTTCGCGCGCAAATTGCTGGGAGGTGAATAGCACTTGCTATTCCGAGTTTCAGTAGCCAATCAGAGCGCGCCAACAATGCTATCCACTGTTTCAGTATATACTAAATATGGATATTTTGGTATACCTTTGCAGCACTAGCTTGAACTCGTTGCGTCTTTGCGTGCATTGCAGTATTGATTGCCGAATGTTTTGAGTCCTTTTACGAAGAAACATAAAATTATGTGTAACAAGAGGCTAAACATAGCCTATGCTCATGCGCATGAGACTCTAAGACACGTTGATTGAAGCTACCAATTTTTCTGTAGTCACCTTGAATATTTAATTTATTGATTCTGATCAAACCCACACTAGTGTAATACTTCCCAAACGTTAACCGTGAATTATTTCTATTACATTGGGTTATTCCAGAAAGCATCCACCCCCCCCCCCCCCCCCCCCCCCCCCCCGACGGATGGCAAGATTGTTTGACCCCTTCCCCCCTCTCTCCCGCCTGGATTTCCAAGCCCAGAGACCCCTTCTCCTACCCGGATTTCCAATAAATTTGTGGAAGCCCAAAATTTACAGGTAATGAAAAAAATACATGTAATCGGTGATGAGTGCTATAAATTGGTGAAACATTGTAATAAAAAAAAAATATTGCGTGACACATCATGACCCCCCGTTTGATTTCAAGTCCAAATCGAAATGAAATTTTTTTATAGACCCTTTTAATAATTACCACGATGCATCATTTTCCGCTAATGACGTCAAACATATTCTTTTGAATTGCAAGAGAATTCAAAAGAATATGTTTGACGTCATTAGCGGAAAATGATGCATCGTGGTATTTATTAAAAGTGTCTATAAAGCTAGTTCTTTAAATAACTGCTTTGATTTTGCCATGTTTTTTCCAGGCTTCACAGTTTTTTCAAAGTGTTGTCGCAAATACACTTCTTTCATATATGCAAATTTCGTGTGGAATGTAATTCGATCGTGCGCTGCTTGTACCAAAATATTTGTTCTAAAGATCAAAACTTTTTAATGAAACTGGTAGATTCTGCATGTACCGGAGCACACATTACGTGAAACAAAAGGAACAAAGAACGACAATAATACAAATGCAAAACAAGACCAAAAAGACAATACCTCACAAACAATAGAAGACAATGAGTGGTTCATGGATACCGGTACATGCAGAAAGACCCATGAAACTCGTATTTCCTTGAATGAAAATGTCTTTCCCTTGAATAAAAGAGTTAAACGCTTATCAGAATTCAGTGATTTTCTGCTTTCGGAAGGTTTGGCGATTTATTTATCTTCATTGCAGCGCGCAGCGCTGGCGTCTGCGAATTATATTATAAACATCACAAAGTAATATTTAAATTCAGCAACCTGCTTTATTATATCTAGTGTTTTCTAAAATTTCCGACTTTTCTTGTGTATATAGAATGCCATTCTTATCCGTAAAGATGATTCGGATAATGTTTTCGCGAATCAAAAAATCTTGAAAGCAAACTTTATTTCAGAAAGCGCTATTTAATTCAATTATATTTACTAGTGTGCCTTACCATGATTATTGGCTTCAATGAAGAAAACATTCGAACAAGTTTGCGTCTAATGTTTCCCAAACCGTGACTGCTTTCTGTTACATTTGCAAAGACTACTTTTAAAAGCAATAAAATCAGTAAACGACCGGGTTATTTTTCAATTTTAGCAATTCTCAAAAACTGTATTACGCGACAGTCCGTTGACTCTGTGTTTAGAGTGTACAAAAGCTCACAAAAGCAACTTTTTCTCGGTCTAGAATAACAAGTATGGCACAAAGAAAAAGTCAATCACAAATTGGTATCAACATAAATTCTCACCGAAAAATGAAATTTCTTTTATGGTAAAATCCCTCGCCTGCTTGAAAATTCTTTAAAACTCCGCTTCTTCGGATTTGATCGCCCCGCACTGATAAAACTTGAAGCAAGATTTCGTCGCTCGTCGCTTACAGCTCTCCTTTTTCTCCACTACAGCGGCTTCTGAGTATTCTTTAAAGCTTTCTCTTTCCATTTTGAGTATTTTGAATGTGTGTTATTATTTCGACAAGACAAAACTATGGTTTTGAAAACCAAGCACATGCCGAGCGCGGCAGCCATTTTTGTAGAATTTTTATGTGACCTGCGACCCGGTTAGTAATAATATATGCGTGCATAAATTTGCATGCACTAATGTGACAAAAAGACGAAGAAACGCAACCCATTTTCTACCTCATGCGCTTAATGCGCATGAGTAATAAAAAGTAAGACTACATTCACTGACCTTCACCGATCGCCAAGCAAATGGCAAGTTATATAAAACACAACCATGCCGGAACAAAAATCCCACAGCAATAAGTGGCGAACACAATATCAAACGGTTCCATCCATCCATGAACGCCTTGCATTGTCTTGAAAACTTGTACGCTGTAATTCTTTCTTCTGCTTCTCAAGTCAACACACGGAGAGATTTTGCCGCCATCTTGAAATCAAGAGCGAGAACACGAGGTCGCGTGTCAACCAATCAGTGAAACTGAAATATGCGTGCATAAATTTGCATGTACTAATGGTATACACGTAAAAATAACTCAGAGGGCAAAACATGACTCCTCGGCTCGGCTCGGCTCCTCGGCTACGCCACGAGTAACAACACTGAAGATGTATATCGGGTCAAGTTCTATGACGTTCTTTAGGTACTTCAAAATATACAAAGAGAATTTCAAAAATAAAAACTAACACAGCCATTCTTGTCCCAGAGCTCTTTGTATTTTTTTAGGAAGCCGCCCAGCAAAAAATTTCGAATTTTTAAAAGGGTTTATCATTTACATTCGTCAAGAAAAATTAACCTAATTTCTAAAAATGCATTATTTTTTGGATATTTCCATGACAAGCGGAAAAGTTGGCAATATTTACTGGAAACTGAGCTGTTCATCGATGTCACTTCCGTAATTGGGCAACTTTATTCAGGATTACACTCGCAAACTCAACTGGCACGTATGCTGGCAGACTGCGACTACCTCAGCTGAAAGCGAACCAACCTCAGGACCAGAAAACAGAAAGGGTAGGACTCGTGAGCAGACATTTTATCGAGAAAAAAAGCGTCTGCCCTCGCTGGCTACGGAAATTGTGGTGGATTGTACGAGAGCCGGCTACCTATAGCGTCTGACTGAGATTGGCCGTTTTTATGCTAGAGACGTTAAAGTCGTCTAGACGCAATTAACGTCTCAGACGTTAAATGCGTCTGGTATAAAAACGAGACGCATTAAAGTAGATGGCCACAGAGAAAAACACAAAATTTTCTAAAACAAAATATTCTCGGAAGTGACTGGACAAGACTAAAGTCGTCCCCAAATAAATTTTAAGAGCACGAATATACAAATAGTGCTAAATTCGTCCTCGTTAAGGCCGTCCCGTTTTTATACTAGACGTATTTAACGTCTGAGACGTTAAAGTCGTCTGTTAAGTGCGTCTGAACGACGCACTTAAAAGAAGACGTTAAAGTCGTCAGACGTTAAATCCGTCTGGCTTATTTTCCGTTTTCATACTAGACGTTAAAGTCGTCTCGAGACGATTTTAACATCTCGGACGATATTAACGTCTCTAGCATAAAAACGGCCAATGTTTTAAACGGTAAACAGTATAGTCTATCGATCTCATTAGGACACGAATACAGGACCGGACTGGACTTGTAAAACGCGGACTAGCAGAACGTGGACTTGTAAAAGGTGTTAATAATGGATTCCTCGTAGGCATACGTATCATTGATATGTTTGGTATTCGCAGCTTTTTCCTATTGATACCACTTCTTGATTTGCGCAATTCACGTGACGCCAATCAGCTGTTATATTGATCTTATAATCTAAAGCAACAACCGGTCATTTCCCAGCTTGAAACCCAACGGTAACTGGGAAAGAAAATTCAGTACAATGGCACTAAGACAAACAAACAACAACAACAACAACAAACAAAAACTTTATTCAGACATATTAAACCTAAATACAGTTGCCCTGCAAATTAGAAAAGAAACGCTATTCGAGGCAGGGAAAAGTAATCTAATTGAAAATAATGAAAGTGAGTCAACATAACAATACAGAAGCTGATCTGTAGAGTTACAGATTTAATTTTAATGCTTTATGTTGGTGGCAGAAACGGGAAATAAATGAAATATGCAAATATTATAACATTTTCATTTGTCAGTATCATAAGATGCACAGATCTATCAATTAAGCTGTAGTCGAGAGATCAAGTGCTGTTTATAGCAAATCCCCTTTGTAGTAACGGTTTTATAGGATGAGATCTCATATCGAGCTTATTAGGAAAATCGGAAATGATTTTGAACAAGTGACTCAAAATCCTTAGAAATCTACATATTAGCCCTCGGACGTACACGCAAACTTATACCCCCACCGTGGTACAAGCCTGGGTTTTTGCGATGTTGCAGTATTTCGAAAATATTTTACATCTAATAGATAGCCCGCGATGTGCTGTACAAGATAAGGTAAATGTTATGGGTTGTGACGCTGCTGGGGGTCCGTGACGTCATCCAAAATGGCCGCCAAGACGGCCGCCATCTGGATTTTACTAGAAATTCAAATTTATCGGGAAAATGTGGAAATTGCAGGTATTATTTGCTAGAAAAAAAAAGTATTATTTGCTAGAGTTGCAAAATAATATACAAATAAAAACATTTTGATGCTTTTGGTAGCATTTTATGTTTTTTTTTCACTGAAAAAAGGTGAATTCTTTAGTTTTATCGACTGAGTCGATAAGGTAAATTGACCACCGTAAAAAGATTCAAATAGCTGACGTTTCGAGCGCTAGCCCTTCGTCGGAGCGAATCAAGGAATTGTGGGTAGTGTGTGGTTTTATATAGTAAGCGGTGGAGCTACGCTATTGGTGGAAATTTGGTGACGTGAAAAACAAATGTAGATTAGTTGAATGAAAAGCGTTCGTTGATTCCGTGGGGTTTGAGAGTGCCGATTTGAAAGATGATTTTTTGTTCTAGGTTTTTACGGCTTTCTGTGTTACCCTGGTGTAGGGAAAGGCCGCAGATTGTCATGTGTTGTTTAGAATGGTTAGTAAGATTAAAATGGCGCGCGACTGGTTTGGATGCGTCTTTGTCATTTTTTTCAACGTCTCGGAGATGTTCACGAAAACGGTCGCCCAGTCTCCTCCCTGTTTCGCCAATGTATATCTTTTTGCAAAAAGTACATGTAATGCAGCAGATAACATTTACGGAGGTGCATGTAAAACGATCAGTGATTTTAATAGATCGTTTGGGTCCTGTTATTTTGTCCGCGTTGTGAATGAAAGGACAAGTGTTACATCGTGTGCGTGTGCATTTGAAAGTTCCCGGTACATCGTCAGATTTCAGTGCGCTCGTAACTAGAAAGTTGCCTATGTTTTTGTCACGTTTGAATGAAATTAGTGGAACTTTCAAATGCACACGCACACGATGTAACACTTGTCCTTTCATTCACAACGCGGACAAAATAACAGGACCCAAACGATCTATTAAAATCACTGATCGTTTTACATGCACCTCCGTAAATGTTATCTGCTGCATTACATGTACTTTTTGCAAAAAGATATACATTGGCGAAACAGGGAGGAGACTGGGCGACCGTTTTCGTGAACATCTCCGAGACGTTGAAAAAAATGACAAAGACGCATCCAAACCAGTCGCGCGCCATTTTAATCTTACTAACCATTCTAAACAACACATGACAATCTGCGGCCTTTCAAAATGGCTTGACCACAAGTTACTTATGACATCATATCTCAACATAGCAACCGGTTGTCGCCAATCTTTACCAAAATGTGTCTAAAGGATAAATGAACAGCTACTGAAAACGGCATGTGCTAATCGTAAATGGTCTTGAAAATATCGGAGAAAAACCTTGTACGTCCGAGGGTTAACCATCATTTGTCGTGGTCCAAACACGTCAAGGAGATTGCTTATAAAATTTCCTTTAGTATTCATTGGCATCCGTCTGCCTCGAGAAACAACGAGTAGTGTCCGGTTGACAGTCAGTGGTCTATTGTAGAGCAGCACCTTCTGTGGCTTAACAGGACAATCCTGGCAATCTCTGTCGCAGTTATCACAGATGTAGTCACTTAGCGGCGACGTCAGAGCTGCAGCTGCCGCTCTCAACTGCCGGCGTTCTCTTTTCGCATGCCACGTCTCGACTCTTCTTTCTTTGCCGTTTTTGATTCCTCTAGAAACTACCTTTTTCCAGTTGTTGCGATCTGCAGCAGCAATCTCCCAGGAGCCCTCTGGTACTGATGTGCACTTAAAATGCTAAGACCGTTATATGTGGTGAAGAATTAGAAACAGCCATTTCGATATATCGAGGTCTTATCGAACTATTCTCGACTATTTCTCCCCTGCGTGGGACGATCTTAGTTATGAATTACACTGTAGGTGACAAATTACAAAAACTACAATGAAAATCGCGCCATAAGGGTTAGCACAAAGTCTGACTACCTTTCTAGTGCTACCGCCCGTCGTACTAGCTATGGGATAACCACAAGAAGAAGGATGATTTATAGAGTGAAATTAATGTTTAAAGCTATGAATAGTCAAACTCCGGAGTATTCGCAAGACTTTTTTAAACTATTCAGCACAAACTATGGACTTAGAGATAATAAAATAAGTAGTTCTGCCTAAACCTCGTTCTGAATTTTTAAAACGCAGTTTCTGCTACAGTGGAAAAGTGTTGTGCAATAGCCTTCTATACCAAAAGAAAATGATCTAAGAGAACAGATCCCTCATTTTCGCCCGCTCCTACCTTTTGCCAGAGCCACTAAATCTTTTTTCAAGTTTAAAAATTAATCATTGCCTAAACTTAGTCCTCCTCGTTAACTCCCACACCGCAAACATGTAAATCCGTTTATTTATTTGTTAACAATTTAACACGAGCCCCTTTTAAACCCCAGACCCGAATGCTCATGGGCAGTATCACATAAGGTCGACTGGATACTAATTTAGGCTCGGTTCAAACGTCAAACTTCACATGTACCGAATCTAATGCAAATGAGCAAGAACAATAGATTTTGCTCATTTGCATTAGATTCGGCATATGTGAAGTTCGACGTTTGAACCGGGACTAATCTACTATATTCCGAAGTTTCCGCTTTCGATTTGGACGAAATATTAGGTCTGTCTGCAGGGCATTCAAGTACTTTGAAAACACGTTAAATTGATGGCCCAGCAACACTTGACAAGAGAGTGATATGTAAGTGAATCTTCTTCTGAAAGCCTAACCCTAACCCTACTGCTTAACCCTACTAACCCTACCCTTCTGCTTTAATTTAACTATGTTGTACACTGAAATTACAAAATACGACTTGCAGTGATACATTTGCTCGCGAATTCGTCGATTCCTACAAATACTGAGACCTTTCACGATGATTACACCACAATTTATTAGATCAATTCCTTTCATTTGAACAGCCAGTCACCAGAAAAGCAATGAAAAGAGAGAGATAGAGCGGAATTGATGTAAATTCACAATCACTTTTGTTTTATACCGAATAATTATTCATCGTAGACATCGAACGAGTGCACCAATTATAACATAACACAGTCACTTGAACTAATACATTTGCTCGCGAATGCGTCGATTCCTACAAATAATACGACCTTTTACGATGATGGGACCACAATTTATCAGCTCGATTCCTTTCGTTTTAACAGCCAGTCATCAAAAAAGCAATGCATAAAGAAAGAAAGAGAGCAGAGCTGATGTAAATTCACAATCACTTTTGTCTGCCGGAGCGTGGCATATTTCAGATACATATTTGCATTTGTACTAAAGTATTTCGATTTTATTCTCAGTGAATGCCGGGTGTATAACCATACGTTTATCGTTCCGTTAGGACTTTTTATAATGCTGGTAGCGCACAATTAAGGTGTTCGTATGTTAGTTTTAATTTCTATATCTTTTACTGAAGAACGCTTCACCAAGAGAAACAGAGGCGGATCCAGTAATTTTTGATTGGGGGGTCCAAACTTTGATTTCGAAAACACAACCCCCGGTCGCAGTTTAGTTTAGTGGCAAATTCAACGTGCGTTTTATTGAAGAAAAAAAATCGACGAGTTAAATAGTCATATGCGATCCTGTCAATGCAAGAATTTCTGTGTCAAACAAGCAGTAAAAAAGAAAACCACGGGACGGGGTCTGGTGGAGAGGGGGGAGGGGGTCTGGACCCGCCCGGAACCTTCCCCTGGATCCGCCACTGAGAAATGGTTGAAGAGTAATGATTTAAGAGAACGGATCCCCAATTTTCTTCTGCTTCCACTTATATTGTCAGAGCCACTAAATGTTTTCTCAAGTTTAAAAAACGAGATCAATTGCCTAAAGTCCTCCTCGTTGTCCCCATCAGTTTTTTATTTGTTTGTAACTGATGTTTTTACCGTGTTACATGTAAAATATAGTATATGTATGTGTGTATGTATGAAGGTATATCTCCTGGAAACACGCGCCCCTTTTATCTCCAGGTTTAAAGCTCTGGAACAGTGTCACATAAGAACTGGGTACTAATCTTTCAATATGCCCAAGGCAGCGTTCTCGTTAAAAGAGGATATTACCATCTTCCCGGCATGCACTGCAAGCAAACTATATTATCAAACGGCGGCGACCCGCAAACAGCTCATTTTACACAGATGCCGTTGAGGTTGGAGGTCAGTTGGTCGTAGCGGAAACCTTTCAAAAGAAATCTACTTTAACCAATTTATTCTATTCACCTTTACAGAATATTTTCCATTTCGGGTTATGTTTACAGTTTCCTTTAAGGCCGCTTAACTTCCCAGAAGGGCCGAAACCCGCGATTAGCGTCGAGTGGTAGACGCTTGAAATCTCTTCACAGATTCTTGAATCAGTAAACCGTCTCGCCATTTCAAAACGGCAATGCCGGCTTATATCCGTATATTTGCTTGCTTTGACTCATTGAATCTAACACTGGTGAACGGAGCCGGTGAAATAATTCCCGCTAATAAAAAATATAAAACAACAGCTACTCAGCTCCACTCAACACGCGACTGTCCTGCTGTGTTTGTTTACGGTTATGTTATTTTTAGTTCAAAATCGATCTTCGCTTTTCTCGCTATTTTCTGACTTTTCTATGGTACGAGCACTAATCATTCAGCTTCATTTCATCTTATATTTTGCTGTGACCAAAATAAAATTAGAATCGGTCCACAAATGCAAATAGATCTTCTTACAAGCGACGTGGCGCCACTTGGAGCTTGCCGGATGTAAAAACAAACAGCCGCCGAAATAGATCACTTTCAACTTCAAAATTTGGACTGAAATCGTGGAGTCAATTGGAGTCAATTAGGTTTTCGAGAAGGTTTATACCTTAAATGACTGGAATTGGGTATATTATTTGGCTTTTGACTCGCCTTTTTTGAATCGATCCAACCAATTTAAAATATGCATTACCGATGACTACAAACAGTCATGGACGACAACATTTTTTTCAACGGGTCCACTCCACCTTAAGAAAAACATTTCCTGGCACATTATTAATAGAGGAATAAGGTTCACATTGTTTTCTTTCCATGCCTTTACATTAAAGCGAGTAAATCCATGTTCAACTTTGTTTAAATACGTGCGTTCTTCGGTTCCACCGGAAGTCATTCACCCGAATTTTACCCAAAGCACGCTGGGAAGACGGTAATTTGTTCTCATTTCAGCTTTCGATTTGGACGTGTCTGCAAGGAATTTGGGGTCTTTAAAAATACGTTTAACTGATGGCCCAGCAGGAATTGACAACAGAGTGATATGTAAGTATACTAATACTTTTAAAAGCGTTTCAACTTTGTAGTACACTGAAATAAGCGGTGATGAAAGCAACTGCGATCGTTTATGCTGAAACTTAATAATTGTTCATCGTGGACATCGAACGAGTGCACCAATTACAGCATAACACAATTACAACATAACACTTGAACTAATACGTTTGCTCGCGAATGCGTCGATCCCTTCAAATAATTTTACGACCTTTTACGATGATGGGACCACAATTTATCAGCTCGATTCCTTTCGTTTTAACAGCCAGTCATCAAAAAAGCAATGCATAAAGAAAGAGAGAGAGCAGAGCTGATGTAAATTCACAATCACTTTTGTCTGCCGGAGCGTGACATATTTCAGATACATATTTGCATTTGTACTGAAATGTTTCTCGATTTCATTCTCAGTTAATACCGGGTGTATGAATCATACGTTTATCGTTCTGTTAGGATTTTTTATAATGCTAGTAGCGCACAATTTGATAGGGTGTTCGTATGTCAGTTTTAATTTCTATATCTTTTGTTGAAGAACACTCCTTAGGGTGGCTATTAAACTTAAATAAATTAAAGAGTCACACTTTATAAACACGAAATTATTCAGAGTGAAAGGTTTGATTGATGGTTACTGATCTGAAGGAAATGTGGGACTTTCAAATGTATTGGTTTCTTTAGTTAAAATCTATTCGTGTTCTGCAGGTACAGACAATGCTATACTGACTTGCCGGCAGTAGTTGTTATCAAACGTTAATTGTACTTCATTTTGTTTGTTCTGACGTAGCCTTAGGGTGCTCTCAAACTGCGTAATGGTTTGTTTCCTTTACATTCGAAGGAAATACTTGAACTAAAACAATTTAATTTAATTTATTTTAATAGAAAAACCGGGTTCGCGTCTAAAAACAGCAAAACAAGGGTACAAAACACTTCAAATCGTCGAAATTCGCTGTTTTCAGTCATACGCGTACGGATGATAAAACACAACGACTGAATTTATAAGATTTCTCTTCTTTTGAAAGTTTATGTACATCTTTTCCCGTTTAAGAAATATTTATTCCCAGATTAAACTAACCTTTCAATAATCGACGTTCTAGATTTTCAGCCTTTACAAAGAAACCCATAGAATGGCGTCTGGAGGTTGGGTGGCAGAGCTTGATAAGAAAGAACATAAAAACTGGGTGATGGCTGGTTGTTCCCTAAACATAACCAAAAATGGAATTACACCAAAAATCCAAAAAGAAATGGAAGCTTGGTATCAGTTCCTTATTTCTAGAACTCCGCTCCAATCACTTCCACCATGCACTTGTGCACTGGGAGCTCGAAAGTGTGCCACTTGCGTCATGTGGGAGTCGGAGCTGACTCGACATCACATGTCTCCGCGACCAAGGATTTGCTGGAACAACAGTGATAGAAAACAATGGGGATCTCCGACTGGGGCCTGGGAAATAGCCAAGGTATTTATGCCAACACTTGGAAGTCGAAAAATGGACGTCGTCGACGCCGAGTCTACAGACATTGGCGGACTTTTAAACTTGTTGGAATGGTGTCCTTTCATCAATCCCCCGTTGAGTCGAGCAGTTTTGAGTTCAGCTAGAGACAAGTGCAGGAATCACTGGGCGCATGCTCCAAAGCAAGAACTTCAAGATGCCGATGTCTCAACCATATTTAGTCATCTAAATAGTCTGCTGAGTGATCCAGTTTTCATTGCTGACAAAGTGGCTCAAAAAGCATCGAAAGACTTGCAAGATTTGTTGCTTCACGGTCTGGTAAACGTCAGGGATTCTGAAATTGAAGCTCTTCATTTACTGCGTCAGTCACTTGTAGCCGATCTGACAAAGTGCCAAGATGAGTTAACTGATGTTAAGACCGAGGTTGCTCAACTGAATTTGAAGGCAGAAAAGATGAAAGAACAAAGTGTTCTCATCAAAGAAGAGATTTGCAAGCTACGTACCCAAACAAACGACGTTAAAATGACTACACAGAAAGATTTTTCTCTTTTGAAAGAACAAGGTGATCTGAACAAAGAAGAGATTTACCAGCTAAGGCAGCAACTGGATGTGAACCTGTCTGAAGTTGAAGCAAAATTGTCCGATGACATATCTACAATACTGCATGCTGTTGGTGATTTCAACAGGCTACTAAACGAAAGAGGTGATCTGGAAGAAGCCTTTGAGGTTATCTGTGATAATGTGGAAGGTTTGAAAAATGGTATAGGAAACACTGTTGTGGAACTAAAAATAACAATATCCCAAGTGGCTAACTTAGAAACCAACTTCGCCAGTATGAAGTGTGAAGTTGAGGAAATGATATCTGGTTTGCGAAAGGATGTCATGGAAGTCAAGGAAGAGGTACAAGCATTGAAAGGGAATGCATCCCAGGGAGAGAACGACGATGATAGCGACATGCTGTGCACCGCACCGAGTAGGTTAACATCGTTCACGGGCCGCAAGTCATCTCTGGGATGGCTAGAAACGAATGTAGTCTCGGAGAGTCCTGAAAATGGTCAAGGAACTTCCTGTTGTATTAAAACGATATGCGGTCTTGGCGGTTGCGGCAAGACTTCTCTGGCTGTAGAATTCGCTTGGAGCTACAAAACTCGTTTCCCAGGTGGCGTGTTCTGGATCAACGGGGAAAATGACGAAAATATACGAAAGTCAGTGGTGGAGATACTTGCTCTTGTGAACATCACCGCCTCGGCAACCGAAAACATCGACGACACCTTGAACAGATTCCTGTCCTGGTTGTCGAAAAAGAAGAGCCGGTGGCTTCTTGTGGTGGACAATGCAGATGAATTGAAAGATACAACTTGTCCCACAGGCGTTAAGAAGATGCTCAGAGGACCGTGGCAAAGAAATGGCAATGTATTGAAGCATGGGCAAATACTTTTCACAACCAGAGAAAATGCGAAAGACACTAGAATGTTCTTAAAGCTCTTAAATGATGATTGTTTGGAGTTGCAATGCTTCAGTGAAGAGGAAGGTGCGTTGTTCTTAATGCAAAGAACCGGTCGTGAAAAGGAATCCATTGACCCAGAAACGATTCTTTTAGCAAAAGAACTGGGAGCATTGCCATTAGCTCTCGAGCAAGCATCAGCCTTCATATCTGCCAGCCCTATTCCACTGAGCTTTAAAGATTACTTAGAGCAGTACCAGGCAGTTAAGGTGCGTCTCTTGGAGCAACAGTCAGTTACAGCGCTTGGTATGGAGGCTCAGCATCGGTTGTCGGTTCACACAACTTGGGAAATGAATTTTGCATATGTTAAAGAAAAATCACCAGCTGCGGCCAGTTTAATGCGTATTGCGGCCTTTTTAGAGTCTGAGAATATTCCTATGGATGTCATTAATCCAGGTTCCCCTGAATTAGATCAAGAGGAATTGAGAAAACGTGCGAGTTCTAAGATTGGCATTGCTGCCATCCTTAAGGTGCTGTCAAGTTATTCCCTTTTCTCAGTAGATCATCAAACCAGAGTCTTCAGTGTTCATAAACTTGTTCAAGAAGTGGTCAGAGACAGTCTTGCTGTATCACAGAGGATAGAGGCACTGGTAGCAGCCACTCGACTTCTTCATTTACCCTTAGTTACAAACAGTGAGCCTTGTGAGACTTTGGGAACTCTGTCGCAAATGAAGGACGAAAAGAGAAGTACTGTCATTGGCCTTATTTTAAATTTTCGCAAGTTAAAAAATCATATAGAAGACGAAATTAATTCACCAGAAGAAGATTTGGCTCATTTGTTTTGCAATGGTGACATGACCAATTTATGCAGTCGTGTTCTTGCTATAATTGCAATCGACGTATTTTTTTACGGACTAAGTAGTGAATTCAGCGATTTTCAATTGAAAATTGTTAAAATGCGTGGCAATTCCGATCCAAATGTGCTGCTCGAGATGATGGTTTGCGCAAGTATTGATAAAAGAAATTGTAAGAAGTACGAAGAAGCGAAGAAGCTGGCTCAAAAAACTGTACAGAAGCTGAATGAGATGGAAAAGTCTGTTATTTTCATAAAAAGCGATACTACATATCGAGTTCTTGAGCACATGGCTTCCTATTACGCGGTAGAAGGGCAATGGAAGAAAAACTATGAAGCTTTGTTGGAGCTCGAGGGCTTGCACTCCATGAGTGATAAGAAGAATGTAGATCTGCAGATCTTAATAGCAAGAGCAGAAAATTACGTGTCAGCTAGTAATTTTCAGTGTGTTTTGAGGCGTTATCTAAATGCCCTTGAGCTTGCCAGACGCATTTACCCTCCTGATCAGATTCTACTGCTACGCGTTTTGCAATTTATCACCGTTCATTTCCATAATGATGGTAAGCTAGATGAGGCGCGAAAATACGCTGAAGAAACGTTGCAAATTGCCAAGAAACAACCACCTGCGTCAGACTATTACATCAAGGGAATAACGAGCGCTCTTTCCGTTATTTGTCATTTTGACCCTCACAGAGCCGAGGATACACTTCTTGGTGTTTTGGAAGACAGATGGCCTCACGTGTACAAAAGCATTCGAAGCGGAGTAGTTGACGGTCATATCGATACCAGTGACGAAAGCAGCTATGGCCACGCAGCCATGGTCCTACAGGAATTGATGAGGTGTTTCGGTGTCATGTCAAATTCCAGCACTCAACAGAAAAAAAGGAAACTTAAAGAACAAAAGGGGAACTTTTACAGAAGTATTGCAGAGATGTTACTGTCACTTCTGAAAAAAGTTTATTTGGAGAGCCACCCCGAAGTGCAAGAAGCGTACTATTACCTTGTAAAAGTACTCAAGTTCCTTGGAAATCATAAAAAGGCTAACAAGCTCGAAGAAACAATGAGGCAGCGCAACGATAAACGAGTATCCAACCAATATTTCGTAAAAGCATATTGTGACGACAGGGTACTTATGGCGAGGAAGATCAAAGACGTTGGTAATGATTTGCTGAAGTCAGGAAATTATTCAGGGGCACTAGACTGTTATACGAAAGCCTTAAACCAATGCACAAACGATGCTAAGTTACTAACTAACAGAGCATTAGCGTACGTGAAACTTTCGGAGCAAAGTCGGGCTACGGAAGAGCAACGGAAACTTGTTGAAAACGCTCTTCAAGACACGGTTAAGGCAATAACCGCAGATCCTTCTTGGGTAAAAGGCTATTATTGGAGGGCTGCTTGTCTCGCTAAACTTGGACAAAGAGGTCCATCACTTGCTGCAGCTGCAGTTGCCAAGCATCTGTTTCAATCAGAGTGCAATCAAATACCTGTAGTTGTGGAGACGTTTGGAAACTACATTGCAAGCATCGTGACCACAGTCGAAGATCTTCAACACGCCACCGAAAGAACGGAGAACAATCTTGTGATTTTGGTTAAGGAAGGGAGATATGAGCTACCCAAGCCCTTGAAAGCTCGGACGAATGCCGTGATAGTTGGCCTTGACGAAGTCCAAATAACCTGCACTAAAGGTGTTCCACTGCAAATGGATAAAACCGTTTACATCGAGAACATTACACTATCACCCACAATGGAGTCCATCAAAAAGATGAAAGTGAAGGCTAAAGAATGCCTCGATCATAGTGAATTAGGAACAGCCTTGTCTCTGTATAGCAAGGCATTAACCACGTGTCCAAACAATCCACAGCTTCTTACAACCAGAGCTTCCACCTACTTAAAATCTGCCGAGCAAAAGAAGGACATTCCGTCCGAGCGGAAGGCGCTTTTGGAGCTTGCATTAAAAGACTGCGAAGCTGCCATCAAAGCTGATCCTTCTTGGCTGCTTAGTTACTCATCCAAGACATTGATAATGGTAGAGCTAGACAGAAAAAAATCAAGCTCTAGCTGCCGCTGCAGTGTTTAAGCTTTTGAGCTCTGGTCGAGACATTCCTGCAGTTACTCAACGCTATGGAGACTGAAAATCCATGTTGTTGCGAGTTCAGACGAGCTGCGCTGTGTTCTCCAAGGAATCGCAGAGCTTGAGGGAGGGAATCAAGTTGTTTTGATCAAAGAAGGCGAGTACGTTGTGGAGAGGAGTGTTCATATAAAACCACCGATAGTTGTTGTTGGTCTGGGAAAGGTAGCAGTATCGTGCAATACTGGACCACCTTTTCACTTTACGCAAGAACACTTTGTAGAAAATGTCGAACTTTGTGGAGTCGGGGACAATCAGTCTGAATCACAAGAGAGTGCAAGTTCAAACGATGATTATGATCAGTCAGAAGTGATATCTTTGGCTGCACCTTCAGGGTACGAAAACGCCAAAGTCAACAGTGAGTGCAAGGTGAACTAACAGAACTAAGAACACCTCGCCATCTGTAAATATTTTTAAGAATGCTCTTAAATAAGTCAGATTAGGGATAGAATTTTTACCCTCTTTTTAGAAAATTATTTCTAAATCGTGTAATGTAATATCGGGAGTAAAAGCGGAATATTGACACTCAAAGATTTCCGTATTCCTCTGCTCTCCCGAGGTAAATATTCCCATTCCCTACTAATTTTTTTTTGGGATATTCCTTATTCCTTTTAATTTTCGAAAGTGCCTTACTCGACTTACTCGTCTCGATACTCATACTCAGTCCGCGACCAACAAAGTAAATGTTTAACACGATACGAAAAATTGCGAATTGAACCCGAATTTTGCCATGTCCCATGGTTTCAGGATCATGGTTCGGCGTTTGACTCAAGCAGACATCATAGTCCGTTTTCATTGTGATACTGTCTGTCGTTAGAATTGATTTTTGAATTATTTCCGCAAGTATTGTTACCATGCTTCGACCATGTTGCACAAACTGTACACAAAAACGACACTGCAGATCATGCATAACCCGGTCTGACCTGAGTAAACCATTTGGCTAACCCAAAATAGTTCGGAAACAATTGATATGGAATACAAAAGAAAACCCTCAGCTAGTGAAAGGTTAACAACTCAAATGGATCATAAAATGCTGCTCTATTTACATAAAAAAAAAATTCAGTTCACTGGACCCGGGTCAGTGAACAAAACCGCTATAACGCCCACAGTCGCGTCAATAAAAGCAAAAAAAAAGGTCGATCCTTTTTACCAGAAATTTATGTTTCAACTGCAGTTGCAACATGGTTTTTCAAATATGAAAACGGGTTTAACTGGTGGAGTTCTTATCTTTCAAATGATTTTCACTATGAGTTATTAATAGAGTTTATTATTGACCGCTCCGTGCAATTGTTCATGAAGCAGGCGGTGACGTGAAATCGCGTGGCTGCGTGGTACGCGCTCTGGTGTGTAACTGGAAACGGCGATTGATGCGGAATGAATGTGATAAAAGATCGGTAAGTGATGCATGCTTAGCCACGAGCTCTACTGCTTACCATCCTAACATAACAGGATCAAGAGGAAGCATGAGTCCATAGGTAAATAACGAAGCCTTTTCTGTGTAATCTCGTCCGGTCCTGGTACTGTATCACAATGTAACATTCGCACTCTTACCGAGCCTTAGGGCGGTCGTCGTCCTCTTCAGAAGTTCTCAGCGTCACTGTTTGATCCTCCTTGTATGTTCCGTTCAATTCTAATAAATTCGGTAGATCTTTCATCACCACGGCTAGAAAAAAGCTGAACTGCTCCCTCCGTCTGGCATGCTTCACAGCGACGACATCACGAGTGGAAAATAGTACTTCGTATTGTAGCTGTGCGGTCAGTGGGTTGTCATTTGCCTCACTTGAATTTGGCTCACCAAGGAAAGAGGTGGTTGACACTGTTGATCCTGGCTCTCTTCGTTGTAGCCCAAGGGATATAGCATACGTGCATTTTAGTAAATTTATATTAGAATATTCCCTATTCTCTATTTGTCATGCGCTTTATTGAAATATTCCGTATTCAGTATATTTTTCAGGCAAATATTCAATATTCCTCAGTTTTCAACCACGATATTCAATATTCAATATTTCGCTTCTACCCCCGAATGTAATATGTATTTACCTTTAGCTTAGTTTTTAATTAATATTTAATTAGGTTTTACTTACAATATATTATTGTTTGTAAGTTTTTAAGAGGGCCACAAGTTTATTAGTTGTCTAACTATCAGGTGTTACCCTCTACAAATAAAGTTTGATTGATTAAATTGATAAAGTAGCAAGGTTAAAATTAGTTTCCACTAGTGGGGAGGAGCGTTGCGTGACGAGACAAATAACGGCTGCGTGGGAGACTAGGTTAAAATTCACATCCCTTAATATATTATAGTGCTCGGCCTTCTACAGCAAAAAAGAACTATATGGGACCGGTCATGAAATACAGACTTAGACGGGGAATGACGATTTTTTAGGCCTTCCACTTTAACGGAAACCAGTTTAAAAAGTTTAAAACCAGTTTAAAAAGTTTAAAGCCAGTTTAAAAAGTTTAAAACCGGTTTAAAAAGTTTAAAACCGGTTTAAAAAGTTTAAAACCGGTTTAAAAAGTTTAAAACCAGTTTAAAAAGTTTAAAACCGGTTTAAAAAGTTTAAAACCAGTTTAAAAGTGTACGAGCTTTTGCAACCTAAAAATAATCTCAAGACCACTTCCCCGACATTTTTAAAAAAGCTCAAAATATAATTTTCTAGTCCTTCCTTCCATTGCAGTTCCCTCTAGCCCCCTCCCTCTGCTCTACAGTCATGTATATTAATGATCGGTCCAGGGATCAACTGACAGCAACTACTTTGGAGAGATTTTCAGCATTGCATTACACTTTAATCCCATCTTTTACATCTGAATTGAATTTCACGTAGCGTGGAAGTTTGAACTTGTGTAAAACTCTATTAAATTGTGCACAATAGAGAGCTTGGGTATGTATAAAGGAGTAACTGTTTTTGAAATCTAAAAGCGAGGTTTGATATACAGTGAAACCATGCATTAATTAATCGGACACACTCAGGACCCTCGCTAGTGTCCGCTTAATACAGGGGTCCGCCGACTTACAGGTTCGTTTGACAGTAAATACGGAAGAAAATTTAGGGACCCAAGCAGACGGTGTCCGCTTAATACAGGTTTCACTGTAGATGTTAAGTGGTATTTTTCGATGAGATGTATTATTATTATATTGGGATTTTATTATTATTGAAATTTAAGCGATGTCAGAGGTTTTGATTCAATGGTCACACCATTAGCCATAGGACTCAAAAGTTAGAACTACACTAGATGTCTCCACAGTTGACTCTGGGAGTGAAAGAGTTAAATAGGGAGTAGTCAGTTATTTTTTTATAGAAAATTACATTTTCCCGAACTTTTCCAAAGTTTGTAACACAATTGTTCTTTCCAAATGGTAAAATGTTTTAAATAAATTATTGTTAATATTGATTCTGTGCACGATACTGCAAAATTGAATCAATAAAACATCAAAAAAATCCGAGTGCACATGCTTAATCTGATTCAATTATGACTGATGAAAGGGATCCCATCATAACAGGACGGGGGCACAGTGATCAAAGCCTTTTTTGGGGGGTGGTGGGGGAGGGGGGCACAGTGATCAAAGCCCTTTTTTTGGGGGGGGGGAGGGTGGGCTCCCTAGTTCCCTCCCCTAGATCTGCCACTGATTGAATGAAAGTGGTAGCTGGTGGGATCATTTGTGCAAAAGCAAAGTTTTGGCTGTGGTTTCATGAATAGGAGTGGCAAAAAAGGGAAGGCAGGAAGAATAGGGAGGAGATAAGAGGAGGTCTCTCTTATGATGATTAGAGCTTCGTGAGCAAAACTTTGCTCTTGCATGAACTAAACGACCTGGGACCAATTTAATAAAACTTTTACACTTGTAGTTTACAAGCGTAGCTATTGTTTTCAACGTCTAAAACAATGGCTACACTTGTAAATTACACTTGTAAAAGTTTTATTAAATTGATCCCTGCCTGCATTAGACTAGGGTGTTACAGTTGCGGGAAATCCTTCACCAAACATGCAAAGCTTTATATTCAAAGTATACCCGGATTCACATCAGACAACCATTTAGGTTTGTTTATTTGAGACTTTCATGTAGAGTTACAAATTTGAACCTGATTAAGATTCATCTTCTCCCTCCTCATCTTCGTCTTCATTATTAATCTGGAAGTACCGCAGCTCATAAGTGGTTTGTGCCGAGGATACAACTCGCAGCCAGTCACGTAAGTTATTCTTTTTCAGGTACTTCTTGGTAAGATACTTTAGGTACCTGCGATGAAACAAAATAATAGTGTTTGGTATAAAAAGATAGCACAAAAATAATCTTATTTAGGAAAGTAAGGGAAAATAAGGACCAATAATTTTAACATCTTCTCATCCCACTCCCCTGGTCCCCTTATTCAGGGTTTTTGTTGAAGTGCCTATAACCCCTAGAAAGTTATTTTCAGAATCAACTCTATGTACATTGAATACAATGTAGTTGAATGGTAAAATATTTCTGGTTTTGAAAGTCGTGTTTGTGAGTTGTAGAGATTTGAAATTGCAAAATGCTAATGAGATGACGTCAACCCGGGAATCATTTATTATAATACTACATGCACTTGTTTTCACCTCCAAGTAATATTTTTTTACGAATCAATTGACTATCCACAGTTTAGTTTTAGCATTTATCAAATTAATTATTTTCAAGCTGTAAACTGCGCATTGTAAATTGGTGTAAAAATAATGGCAAATTCCCGGGTCGACGTCATCTAATTAGCATTTTGTAAATTCAAATCTCTATAACTCACAAACGTGACGTTCAAAACCAGAAATATTTTACCATTCAACTATTCAATCTACATAGAGTTGATTCCGAAAATAACTTTCTAGGGGTTATAGGCACTTTAAGGTTTGCAATAACAGGGAACAAATTATAAATAACTGGTACCATTTATTGGCACACAGTCCCAATTCAGGGGTAGATGTAGGAGGGGGATGTACCTGCAGGAAATGTTTGAAATTTTGAGGCCCAAAGTGTGCATTTTGGGTCATTTCTGACCAATTAGAGGCTTTGTTTAAACTGATATGAAAGAGGCATTAGTTACGAAGCACATTTTTCTCACTCGCAATAAAGATCAAATAGCCCAACAACTTTAGCAGTTCTTTATTCAAATATCTTAGCACCTGAGAAATAGCTGGGACAAGAACTGAAAATGCAGAGTAAATGTCCTGGTGTCCCTGCTCTAACAAAAACCCTGCCCTTATCCCCTTCTCAAGCTTTAACCCATTGACTCTTACACTGACCAAAACCGGCTGTAAATTAGCGTGATTATCCACATGTATGCGAACTTGTCCCTGCCTCCTCCTCCCCTATTGTTATAAAAGGCTCCAGGAAGGTTAAACCAACCAGAATCCGTCTACTGCACATGGGGGGATTAGAGAGGAGCGGTTTGCCACTCATAGAAGAATAATAAAATTAAATTAATAAATAATAAAACAAATATGGCTGCTCATGCACTTCACGTTTCAATTTTTCAGACGTAGATTTTCTATAACCGGAATGAAAACATACCTTTTAAGACTTCGAAATGGAAAGAAAAAGTCCTTTAGAAGATTTGTATGCCTTAAAAGTGGTGGTAAAAGATCTGAAAGCGATGAAATAGGGGAGTGCGGGATTTATCAAAATGTTGTTGTAAGTGTGTGGTTTTTTGAAGGTACTACAAAGGCCTGGCCAAATGAATTCAACATCACTCAACTCTGTTGAATTCACATTTGTCGAACAATGTTGAACGAGGTACAATGTAGTCAAACGAGTTCAACATCACAATAATATATTGTCTGGCCACACTGTTGAATAACATTGAATATGGTCTACTTCATATCAACATTGAATGAGGCAACCAAAGTAATTTAATATTGTTGTTCACACCTAAATTTCATTGATGTCGAGCTGGTTTTGCCAGGGCTTTACGGTACTCTGATGGAATATACTAAAATGGCAACCTTGACTGCCAGATGCTCACCTTTTGGAGAACGGGATATCAGAAACAACTGTGCTCTTGTTCTTCTGGCGATCAATGGACAGATCATTGCCAAAGTTGTTGGTCTTGCCACCAACCTTTATTCTCTCATGAAGAAATTGTTCCTGTGAAAAGAAAAGTATAGTTGTACTTAGGGAAGGTGACCCTAAGCATGGGTTGCATCAGGCAAGGTTTTTCCCTGCTTAAAGAGGATCTCTAGATGAAACAAAAGATATTAACCCATTCACTCCTGAGAATTTTTACGTTTTTGAGCGATTTTCTGCATTCACACGCCCCATAGGATTTCGTGACTCCATATTTAAAGTTACCATTGAAAGTGCTGCTGTTCTAAAACACTGAAGGCTCGAGTTTACTGGAAACGTCATTGTGACGACCTCATTTTGCTTGGTTGATTTGCAATAAAGGGTCCAATATGAATTATCTACGATCTGGGAACTCTGTCGCAATTAAAGGAAGAAGAGAGAAGTACTCTCACTTCCCTTATTTTAAATGTTTACAAGTTAAAAAATCATATGGAGGACAAAATCAATTCACCAAGAGTAAATTTGGCTCCTTTTCTTTGCAATGATGACATGTTCATTTTATGCAATTGTGCGCGCTTTAATTTCGAACGACGTATTCTTTTACGGACTAACAAGTGAATTCAGCGATTTTCTGTTGAAAATTCGTAAAATGAGTGGCAATTCCGATCCAAATTCGGATCTCATGTCGATGGTTTCCGCAAGTATCGATAAAAGAAATTGTGAGAAGTACGCAGAAGCGAAGAAGCTGGCCCAAGAAACTGTACAGAAGCTGGCTGAGATGGAAAATTCTGGTATTTTCATTGAAGACGATACCAAATATCGAATTCTTGAGCACATGGCTTCCTATTACGCGTTGGAAGGACAATGGGAGAAAAATTATAAAGCTTTGTTGGAGCTCGAGGGCTTGTCATTGAGTAATGAGAATATTGTAGATCTGCAGATCTGTATAGCTAGAGCGGAAAATTACGTATCTGCTGGTAATTTCCAGTGTGTTTTGGGGCGTTATCTGAAGGCCCTTGAGCTTGCCAGACGCATTTACCCTTCTGATCACTTTCAGCTGTTACTTGTTTTACAGTTTATCACCGTTCATTTCGAGAATGATGGTAAGCTAGATGAGGCGCGAAAATACGCTAAAGAAACGTTGCAAATTGCCAAGAAACAACCACCTGCATCAGACTATTATATTAAAGGAATAACGAGCGCTCTTTCCGTTATGTGTCATTTTGACCCTCGCAGCGCTGAGGATACACTTCTTGGTATTTTGGAAGGCAGATGGCCTCTCGTGTACAAAAGCATTCGAAGCGGAATAGTTGACGGTCATATCGATACCAGTGGCAAAAGCAGCTATGGCCATGCAGCCATGGTTCTAGAGGGGTTGATGAAGTGTTTCGGTGTCATGTTGTCAAATTCCAGCACTCAACAGGAAAAAAGGAAACTTAAAGAACAAAAGGGACACTTGTACAGAAGTATTGCAGAGATGTTACTGTCACTTCGGAAGAAAATGTATGGCGATAATCACCCAGCAGTGATAAATGCGTACTATTACCATGGAAATGTACACAAGTTCCTTGGAAATCATGAAGAGGACTACAAGATCAAAGAAAAACTGAGACAGTGCAATGAGAAACGAGTATCTAACCGATGTTTCGGAAAAGCATATGCTGACCCGAGGGTAATTCTTGCTAGGAAGTTCAAAGACGCTGGTAATGATTTGCTGAAGTCAGGAAAATACTCGACGGCGCTAGAGTGTTATACTGAAGCGTTAAACCAATTCCCAAACGATGCCAAGTTACTAACTAACAGAGCAAAGGCGTACGTGAAACTTTCGGAACAAAGTCGGGCTACGGAAGAGCAACGGCAACTTCTTGAAAACGCTCTTCAAGACACGGATAAGGCAATAACTGCAGATCCTTCTTGGCGCAAGGGCTACTACTGGAGGGCTGTTTGTCTCGCTAAACTTGGACAACGAGGGCCGTCACTTGCTGCAGCTGCAGTTGCCAAGCATCTGTTTCCATCTCAGTGCGCTCAAATACCTGCAGTTGTGGAGACGTTTGGAAACTGCAGTGCAAGGATCGTGACCACAGTCGAAGATCTTCAACACGCTACCGAGAGAACGGAGAACAATCTTGTGATTTTGATTAAGGATGGGAGGTATGAGCTACCTAAACCCTTGAAAGCTCCAACGAATGCAGTGATAGTTGGCCTTCACAAAGTCCAAATTACCTGCACTAAAGGTGTTCCACTGCAACGGGATAAAACCGTTTACATCGAGAACATTACACAATCACCCACAATGGAGTCCATGAGAAAGGTCAAAGTGAAAGCGAAAGAATGTCTCAATCGTGGTGAATTAGACACGGCATTGTCTCTGTACAGTAATGCATTAACCACATGTCCAAACAATCCACAGCTTCTAACAACCAGAGCTTCCACCTACTTGAAATCTGCCGAGCAAAAGAAGGACATTCCGTCTGAGCGGAAGGCGCTTTTGGAGCTTGCATTAAAAGACTGCGAAGCTGCCATCAAAGCTGATCCTTCTTGGCTGCTTAGTTACTCATCCAAGACATTGATTATGGTAGAGCTAGACAGAAAAAATCAAGCTCTAGCTGCCGCTGCAGTGTTTAAGCTTTTGAGCTCTGGTCGAGACATTCCTGCAGTTAGTCGACGCTATGGAAGACTGAAAATTCTTGTTGTTGAAAGTTCAGACGAGCTGTGCTGTGTTCTCCAAGGAATCTCAGAGCTTGATGGAGGGAATCAAGTTGTTTTGATCAAAGAAGGCGAGTACGTTGTGGAGAGGAGTGTTCATATAAAACTACCGATAGTTGTTGTTGGTCTGGGGAAAGTAACTGTATCGTGCAATACCGGACCACCTTTTCACTTTACGCAAGAACACTTTGTAGAAAATGTGGAACTTTGTGGAGTCTGGGACAATCAGTCTGAATCACAAGAGAGTGCGAGTTCAAACGATGATCATGATCAGCCAGAAGTGATATCTTTGGCTGCACCTTCAGGGTACGAAAACGCCAAAGTCAACAGTGAGTGCAAGGTGAACTAACAGAACTAAGAACACCTCGCCATCTGTAAATATTTTTAAGAATGCTTTATATAAACATCTTAAATGAAGTCAGATTAGAGAGAATTTTTATCCCCTTTTTAGAAAATTATTTTTTAGATCGTGTAATGTAATATGTCCTGGAATATGTATTCACCTTTAGCTTGGTTTTTAATTAATATTTAATTAGGTTTTACTTACAATATATTATTAATTGTTTTTAAGTTTTTAAGAGGGCCACAAGTTTATTAGTTGTCTAACTATCAGGTGTTACCCTCTATAAATAAAGTTTGATTGATTGATTGATAAAGTAGCAAGGTTAAAATTAGTCTCCCACGCAGCCGTTATTTGTCTCGTTACGCAACGCTCCTCCCCACTGTTAAAATTCACATCCCTTAATTAATATCAGAAACCCATAAGTGGGTTGAAACGTGTAACGCGCATTCACAGCTTCCGAATATTCATTTTTTGCTTAGTATCATATTTGGAAACCCCTCGGTCCCTCGAGATTGGAAGCAAGTTGTTCTAGCAAATTGATTGGTTAATATTTTTATCTTGATTTTCCAAATATGGCTGTGACAACTTCTTAGCAAATTGAATAATCGGAAGCTTGTTTTGAAGCGTACAAGAGACAATTGCACGTTTCAACCCACTTATGGGTTTCTGTTAATATATCATAGTGCTCCTAAAGCAATAGAAAACTAGATGGACCGGTCATGAAATACAGACTGAAGACGGGGTATGAAGATTTTTTAGACCCTCCACTTTAACGGAAACCATTTTAAAAGTGTACGAGCTTTTGCAACCTAAAAATAATCTCAAGACCACTTCCCCGACATTTTTAAAAAAGCTCAATATAAATTTCTAGTCCTTCCTTCCATTACAGTTTCAATGATCAGTCCAGGGATCAACTGACATCAACTACTTTGCAGAGATTTTCAGCGTTGCATTACACTTTATTCCCATCTTTGACACCTGAATTGAATTTCACGTAGCGTGGAAGTTTGAACTTGTGTAAAAATCTAATAAATTGTGCACAATAGAGAGCTTGGGTATGTATAAAGGAGTGACTGTTTTTGGAATCTAAAAGTGAGGTTTGATATACAGTGAAACTTGTATAAATTAATCGGACACGTTCGGGACCCTTGCTAGTGTCCGCTTGATAGAGGGGTCCGCTGAATACAGGTTCGTTTTAAAGTCATTGTGGGAAGAACATTTTGAGACCCAAGCTGGTGTTCGCTTAATAGAGGGGTCCGCTGACTGACAGGTTCGTTTGACAGTAAATGCGGAAGAAATTTAGGGACTCAAGCGGATGATGTCCGCTTCATACAGTTTTCACTGTAGATGTTATGTAATATTTTTTGACGAGACGTATATATTGGGATTTTATTAATATCGAAATGTAAAAGTGATGTCAGAGGTTTCATTTCAATGGTCACACTATTAGCCATAGGACTCAAAAGTTGGATGTCTCTTTTCACGTGATACAGTGTTCCCATTCTAATTAATGTTTTTACCTCGAGTAGCACAGCTGAAAGATCTTGAAATTTGACTTGTCGGTTCACTCGCAGAGCAAGCGTCTGTCTGTCTCTCAGAAACTGATTGTATTGACCTACAATTTCACACGAGAAAGACCCCCCTGCCAGCGCCGACTTTTTTGCTTACCGACTGCTTCACAGCTGGACGTAGATATGGAAATGAGTTCAAGGATTGTCAATTGCCAGCTCTATCAAATTAAAGAGCTGAAGAACGATTTTCGTTGCAGGTTTCAAACAAATGCTGCATAAAAAATAAACTCAAGCGATTTGTATATATTTGCTACCATATGGTGAATTTTTGGCAAGAATGTTTTGGCCGATGCGGTCGCACGCGTTTGCCCAACATTTTTTCTGGTCTTAACGTTAACACTTGTGTACTTAAAAAATAATTTCCATTTGTGAAATTTTCTTGCCTCTTATGTTGCCGTTTTTAATAGAATTTAGGTAAAGCATTAAAAAGTTATTATTTAACCCAATCCTCAATTGTTTTGTGCAGTGTACTAGATAAAAGCACTTAAAAGTAAATTAAATTTAGGGTGTCTTTAACGGGCTATAGTGTTACTATGGTAACCTATTACGTCAAGACAAAGACCATGACTTGTTCAACAATGACGGGGCATTTGTTTGGTAGTATTATTGTAGCACTAACTGATAGAGAGTAGTAGTATTGATAAATTAAAGTGTACATACTGAAAATTACTAGAAACTGTTGTGAGCCACCTTAAATGACGACACCTGACCTCCTGCCCTTAGGGAGGTAAACTGACTTTTTTTCAACAGTCAGGAGCCCATCAATGGGCTCCTGCAACAGTACGGTTCTTTGAATAGCAATGATAAACGCATTGCTGTCATCACTCCCAAATGACTAACTTAATGCATTTTGACATTATAATTTGATAAATCAAAAAAATTCTACACATATTTTGAAGAACCAGACTGCATACCGTTCATAAGGTGCAATCTGAGATTCAAAAGATTCAGTCAAACTCAGCAAAATAGAAAATTTACAATATCATCGCATCACGATGAAAATTATCATTTGGCTTGAAACTCTGCACTATTAGGAGCCAACTATTAATTTTTTGCTAAAAACTGTGTCATAATATTAAAAATTCGACAACAAAAATCAACACAATGATCGCTTAATCGGCACCTAAACCTAAAAGTCTTATACACTTTCAAAACTTGTATAGCTACAAAGCAACTATTATGTCAAGCTATAACTATACTAGATATCGGTGGCATACAGCATAATGACTATCCAGTGATTATTAAACATCCAACCATCTCACAAGATTTTCGTCGTTTCCACGACTTAAGTAGACTAGCACAACTCATTTTTCAACAAACTTGTACAGGTACAAAGCAACTATTATATCATGCTAAAAATAAACCACGTGCCGCAAACCACCTACGGCATAACCCGATCTTAATACGAAGCTAATCTCTTGATAATAGGCCATTTGCATGATGACGTCATATGACTACAACTACCAGAATCCTTCAGTTTTTTGTTTTGTAGTGCAAATTAGGGCTATTGTTATTTAAACCGCACTGGGATTACAAAATTTAAATAAGAAAGAAAAAACGAAATGAATTCTGGTAGTTGTAGTCAAATGACGCCATCGTGCAAATGGCCTATTGCGAAGTTGTGCCGTAGAATAACAGGAGTAAAAAGTATCCAAAATCATACCCCTCAATAACTTGGCGAGATCAGGTTACCTGATTCTCTTTGTTAAAATTATTGTTTTGAAAAGTTTTGTTCAAATATCCATTTGTTTATCTTTAAAAGCAAAACACGTACACCATTCACGCATCGTTAAACTTTCCTCGCAAGCAAAATTGGCTAATTACGTTGCGAAAATTCAAGATTCTATATTTGATAATTAGATCATTTCACTGTGGTGGTGGCCAACTCGAAAGCTTTCGCTCCTTTGGCCACTACACACTTTAACCATGTTAAATGTAATTTAATATTTGTTATGTAATTCTTTCTTCTTTATTTTTCTCTTAATTTTGGAATTGACTGTAGCGAAACAAGTGTGAATACAATGAACTGAACTAGAACTTGGGCACCGGCGTTTTATAAACAATCAACCACATTTAAAAAACGTAATTTTCTTTACCGTACTGTCCGGCCTGTGCTCTTATTAAAAACTCTGCGTCTTCACTTAGCCGCTTCAATAGCAGATGTGGCCCCACGATTCGATCGATAGCATCGCTTTCCAGCTTCTAAAATCCTCTCAGTTAAAAGTGAACAAATATATTTAAAACAAAACGTCATTTAGTTTAAAATGAGATTTTCTTTTTAGAGTGATAAACCTTTCCTCTCCCCAAGAAAAAGTAGGCGAAAAATGTAACTTTGCCCTCTCCTATAGTAAAACAAATCTTTGTTCCTTTCTGACAGATTAACCTTTTTATCTCGCCTCGATAGGCCCCGATGACAATTATCGTTACTTTACGCCACAGGACACCCAGGCGTAATGTTGCATGAAACGTTGTGTGAATTGTCGAACTGAACGTTTGAAGCAAGAAATAAAATCAAACTCGCCGAAACACTCACTGCTGTTGGTGCTATCTTTACACAGCCTTTCTACGCTATTTGAGCGATTTTTCGTTCGTCTTTCTAACCGTGTGTTATATAACTGAAAGAAAGGGGAGTTCGGCAACTTCCGACGTTCGACACGTGTCGACACGCACAAAAATAGATGCTTCTCTCATTCCGACTCGTCGTCCTCACAGGAGAATAATGTAAGATTGCCTTTCTCCGAAAAATTATGAGGAATGATCTGCTACACAATATCACATAACATACTCCTTCCTTCTTGCCCCAGTCCTAAAGCTCACGCACGAACAGTGTGACATAAGGACTGGATACTAAAGTATGAAACAATTCCGTGTCCCCAGGGCCGCTTGGCCCTGTTAACAGACGGAGCCTGAGCACGATGACACTTGGACGAGAATGCGAAATCAGCGTTTTCATTTCCGCTATCGCTTCGGTAGAAATGCAGTGGTGGGGATGCTTGCAGCATTTTGTTTGCCTCTGAAAACTCGTTTTAGTGTCCCAAGAACCCGGCGTGGTTAAGAGGAGCTAAATATGTAAGTACTTCTGAGTGAAATATTTCTGGCTTGCCTACATCCATAAGTAAATCAATAATACTGCGACAGTTACGTTTCGCTGTCGCTTCGGTCGAAGTGGTCAGGGGGATGTTTGCAGCATATTGTTTGCCTCTGAGAGTTCGTTAAAATTCCCCAATGAGAGCTTAGAGGAGAGTGATATCTGCGAAATACTTAGTTAAACATTTCTGTCTTTTACTACATCTTTAACTAAATCGATGATCGCAGCTACTGTGACATTTTCCCCCGAAATGAAACAGCTAGTTTTTTTTTTTCAGTATTTATCAAATAATTGCTTTAACTACATTATCTGCACGGAAATGTGCAGATTCCTAATATTTCGTTAGGATTTAACAGCTTTTCATCGAATAAAATACAACAAATCATAGAAGACTGAGATAGAAAGAGCAGAACTATATAAATTAATCGTCACTTAATTTTTTTTTCCGACGCCTGATAACATATTTGCATTTGTTCTGAAAGGTTTTGATTTCATTCTTGGATCTATTCCAGGGTCGATTATAGAACACCCTAATGCCACGTTTAGAACATTATGTAATTAGGCGCACGCTGGGACGCACGTTCTAGTTGCTCGCGTGTCAGTTCTGAAGGAATCTTGATCGCGTGACTCGCTAGGGTTGTCAAAATAAACTCAAAGGTCACGCGATATATTAAAACGCGAAATTATTCAGGGTTTTTTAGTGGGGGTTTCAGTGATGGATAAATAAACAGGCTATAACTAGATTCGTTTATTTGAAGTAAAAATACAGAAATTTTCTGTTTCTACAAACTACGCTTCGCCACATTCTACAAACTGCTACCTTGAAACCTTGTTTGTTTTCACCGCCAGTCTAAGCAGGGACTTGTCCCTGCTACATGACCTCTCGTGTCTGCCCACCTTAATACAAAGCTATTTTAGCTCGAACTATTAGGTATTATTGTCAAGATATTCATTGAAAAACGGAAATATAGTTACAAGAAATACAATTTACTTTCTACTTTCGAGATGTCAGAAGTACCCTAAATCCTCTGTTAAGCCGCCCCCCCCCCCCCCCCCCCCCGTCCCCGTCTCTCTCTCTCTCTAAAATAATCCTCCTGTTTTAGAGCGAGAAATATCTTAAGCCCTACTCCACCGCTCTCTCTTCACCATTCTTTGTTTACAAGCAAAACCAATAAATGACAGTCTATATTACCGGTACATTTTAACCCTATCAATTCAGCACGAATTCGCATACAGTACTCGCGAGCTTTAGGGAAAATATTAGCGGTGCTTGTACTAAAAAATAATCGTAATTACGGTAATCATGAATGAATGCCGATGAATAAGCCCCACTCTCTATTAAGCCTCCCGTCTCTATTACCCGCCCAAACGCGCTTTAAATATATTTTTTCAGGTTCCTTTAATTGCAAGAAACGCTGTGCTCAAGTACAAGCCGGTTGCATGTATTATAAATTATAATACATTGTATCCTACAATAACAAAGAAGATTGAAACAGTTAAATGTCCATGCAAGGCTAAATGTGACATTGAATAATGTTATGGTATTTTTTGGAAAGGCCTATTCGGTTACCCCGGACTTGTTTACTTACTTAGCGGTTTACTCTCAAGGAGAAACAATGCTAAATAATGGATTGTGAATGGGTTTAGGTTGTACACTGTATGCTGTTTTTGAAAAAGCTCTAGCATTATTTGATGGTCATTCCAAACGTTCTTTTCCCCGCAATAGGCAATCACCCATGATCCTTTCTCTCCCACACACTCCTTCTCTCTTGTCCCCCAGTCCTAAAACAGCTCATGGTGCATGCGCAGTGTGACATAAGGACTGGATACTAAATCAAAGTTGTACGGAAATCAGCGTTTTCGTTACCGCTCTCGCTTCGGTCGGAATGCAGTGGTGAGGACTTTTGTAGCAGATTGTCAGTCACTGAAAGCACGTTAAAGTGTCCCATGAAGATTTGAGAGGAGAGTGATATGTAAGTACTACTAAGCGAAACATTTCTGTACATCCAAATCAATAATACCGCGACAGTGCATTTTTTTACCTTCGTGCAAACGTCTCCTATTTTCATTGCTTCACGCACAGGCCCGGGCGCACAGGCCATAAATGTCCACTTTCGCTTCAGTCGAACAAGTCATGGAGATGTTTGCAGTATATTGTTTCCCTCTGAAAACTTGTTAAATTTTCCAGTGAGAGCTTAGAGGAGAGTGATATCTACGATCTACTAAGTTAAACACATACAAATTTAAACCCACAAGGGTACTGCGATGTCTGAACATCAAAACACTGCGGTTAACTAGACGTGACATGATTATCGCTCTAGCAAACCGGAGTGCTGTTACGTATTGCAGCTGCGTATTGCTGAGAGATTGCAGAACCCATTCGGGTTATTTTATATAAGGAGAGGATGGTATTGGCCATTTTCCGTTTTTTTTCTTCTCGCCACAGCATTCGCATATGTATAAGTTGAGATCTGATCGATTTTTGGCCTTTTGCCACCTTTGTGAATATGTGGCGTGTCTGATAATCGATCTCTTGCTCTTTTCTAGAATGTGTAGCAGCATATATGCGATAGGTGAAGTGTCGCTGAAAAAATATACGAGCTACGCCGTACTGACAAGCACGAAACAGCTGTCGATAAATAATTAAGTTCGTATTTATTAGTATTTATCAAATGATTGCTTTAACTACAACATACCGAAACATTTGCATGCGAATGTGTAGATTCCTACAATTAATAAAATCTTTCACTATTATTTCCCCATGATTTAAGATCAATTACACCTTTGCATTTGTACTAAAAGGCTTTGAATTTATTCTTGGATCTATTCCAGGGTTGATTATAGAACACCCTAATGCCATGTTCAGAACATTACGCAGTTAGGCGCACGTCGGGGCGCACGTTCTGGATGCTCCAGTGCCAGCCAGTTCTGAAGGACCTGATCGCGTGACTCCCTTGAGTTGTTAAGATAAACTAAAGAGTCACGCGATATATTAAAACATACAATTAGTCCGATTTTTTGTTGAAAGGCTTCAGTGATAAAAGACAGGTGAAAACTAGATATAAAGTTTTTATAGAAGTAAAAATATAGAAATTTTAAATTTCTACAAACTGTGCAACGCCATATTTTATAAACTATGCTACCTTTTAAGTATTGTTCCACATAAGAACGATAGCAAACTTCATTGTTCTGCGGCATTAGCTCTTTCCCACATAGAATATCTTTGATTTTAAGAATAGAGGAGGAGCTGATGGTTAATAATTATATTTCATTATAAAAATAAAGAAAATCCATTTGCGTCAAATAAATTTTAGAAAAATGTTCGTGCTTAACCAATCAGAATAGCAGAAGACAATGGCTAATAATTTTGCTTCTTTGATGAAGTTCCCCAAATACAATTTCTTTTAAAAATTGTATGTTGTGCGATTGGGTCTCAAATTACTTGAAACCTTAAAAAAATTAGACAAAATGCACCTTGAACCTTAACTTTTTAGCGGTTTTTGAGTCTAGGCCAATGAGATCACTAGTTGTAACAATGAAAAATCTTGACATTCCATCGTGTTTGACATTCCATTGCCGTTCAGCGCTATCCTTCTTATGCGGATCTTTACTTAAAACCTTGTTTGCTTTCAAAAACTATAATAACGGCAAAACCACAGCGGTAAACCAATGAAGAGTGTCGGATCTATCGTAGACCTGGATCAGTAAAAATCTTGAAATAGTATATTTAAAAACGGCAAACTGATCCTTACGGCAAGGAGAAGAGATTGAGACAAGTGAAATATTTTTGCTTTCTCGGCCAGCTACTTGATACTCAGAATTTTATTTGTCGCGCATTTATGAACTTTATAAGAATTATTCCAATTTCGTAACTACAATATGTTGACTTCCTATGGAGAAAATATAAATTCAGTCTCAAATTTTTTTATATTACTTTTCTGCTTTAAATAATGTAATCACAAGGATCAGCGGGGAAAATTCTTTGAGATGTTGTGCATGTAAATTGATGAATGCCAGTTAACATTAAAATTATTTCTGGAATGTTTATTATCTCTTCTCATGTGGCTAGCTTATTGGGACCGGAAGTCCTGTGATTATATTTCTTGAGGCATATGTTTGAAATACAAAAGCCTATTGTAAAGAAATGAAGATCTAAGTATGTAAATCTGGGATTTAACTAAATATTTGAATACACTCTAGATTTCAGTGTTTGCAAAGGAAACCCACAGAATGGCAACTGGAGGTTGGGTTGCAGAGCTTGATAAGAAAGAACACAAAAACTGGGTGATGGTTGGTTGTGCCCTAAACATAGCCAAAAATGGAATTACACCGAAAATTCAAAATGAAATGGAAACTTGGTACCAGTCCCTCATTACCAGCCCTCCGCTTCAATCACTTCCATCATGCACTTGTGTACCTCGAGCTCCAAAGTGTACCACTTGCGTCACGTGGGAGTCGGAGCTGACACGTCATCACATGTCTCCGCGACCAAGGATTTGCTGGAACAACAGTGATAGAAAACAATGGGGATCTCCGACTGGGGCCTGGGAAATAGCCAAAGTCTTTATGCCAACCCTTGGAAGTCGAAAAATGGACGTCATCGATGCCGAGACGACAGACATTGGTGGACTGTTGAATTTGTTGGAATGGTGTCCTTTCATCAATCTCCCGTTGAGTCGAGCAGTTTTGGGTTCAGCTAGAGACAAGTGCAGGAATCACTGGGCGCATGCTCCAAAGCAAGAACTTCAAGATGCCGATGTCCCAACCATATTTGGTCATCTGAATAGTCTGCTGAGTGATCCGGTTTTCATTGCTGACAAAGTGGCTCAAAAAGCGTCAAAAGACTTGCAAGATTTGTTCCATCACGGTCTGGTAAACGTCAGGGATTCGGAAATTGAAGCTCTTCATTTATTGCGTCAGTCACTTGTAGCCGATCTGACAAAATGCCAAGATGAGTTAACTGATGTTCAGGATCAAGTTGTTAAACTGGATGCAGAGACAAAGAAGTTTATCAAGTTTGCCCAGCAAGATTTATGTGAAGTGAAAGAACAAAATGATTTGAACAAAGAAGAGATTGGCAAGCTCAGTACAAAATTGAGCAAAGTTGAAACCGCTGTCCAGAAAGATTTATCTGAATTACAAGAAGAGGGGGACCTGCATAGGGAAGACATTGGCAAGCTGAGACAGCAGCTCGAAACGAAGTTGACAGAAGTCGAGGAAAACCTGTCCAATGAGATATCGTCAATATTGAATGCTGTTGATGATTTCAACAGACAACTGAATAAGAGAGACGACCTGGAAAAAGCCTTGGAGGTTATACATGATGACGTGGAAGTGATGAGAAATAGCACACAAAACGCCGTTTTCGAGCTAAAAGAAATACAGTCTCAGGTGGCAAACTTTAAAACCAACCTCGCAAGCGTGAAATGTGAAGTACAGGAAATAGCCAACGAGGTTGCTAGTAACAAAAACATGATCTCCGGTTTACAAAGGGATGTGATGGGAGTCAAGGAAGAGGTGGATATCTTGAAAGAGACTGCATCCCAAGAAGAGAACGACGATGACGGTGAAATGTTGTGCACCGCACCGCGTAGGTTAACATCGTTCACGGGCCGCACGTCAACTCTGGAATGGCTAGAAAGGAACCTTGTCCTCGAGGTTGTTGAAAATGATCCAGGAGCCAACTGTTGTACTAAAGCAATATGCGGCCTTGGAGGCTGTGGCAAGACTTCTCTGGCTATGGAGTTCGTTTGGAGCTGCAAAACTCGTTTCCCAGGTGGCGTGTTCTAGATTAACGGGGAAAGTGACGAAAATATACGAAAATCAGTGGTGGAGATACTTGCTCTTGTGAACATCACCGCCTCGACAACCGAAAACATCGACGACACCTTGAACAAATTCCTGTCCTGGTTGTCGAAAAAGAAGAGTCGGTGGCTTCTTGTGGTGGACAATGCAGATGAATTGAAAGATACAACTTGTCCCACAGGCGTTAAGAAGATGCTCAGAGGACCATGGCAAAGAAATGGCAATGTATTAAAGCATGGCCAGATACTTTTTACAACCAGAGAAAATGCGAAAGACACTAGAATGTTCTTGAAACTCTCAAATGATGATTGTTTGGAGTTGCAATGCTTTAGTGAAGAAGAAGGTGCGTTGTTCTTAATGCAAAGAACCGGTCGTGAAAAGGAATCCATTGACCCAGAAGCGATTCTTTTAGCGAAAGAACTGGGATCATTGCCATTGGCTCTCGAGCAAGCAGCAGCCTTTATATCTGCCAGCCCTATTCCATTGAGCTTCAAAGATTACTTAGAACAGTACCAGGCAGTTAAGGTGCGTCTCTTGAAGCAACAGTCAGTTACAGCGCTTGGTATGGAGGCTCAGCATCGGTTGTCGGTTCACACAACTTGGGAAATGAATTTTGCGTATGTAAAAGAAAAATCGCCAGCTGCGGCCAGTTTAATGCGTATTGCGGCCTTTTTAGAGTCTGAGAATATTCCTATGGATGTCATTAATCCAGGTTCCCCTGAATTAGATCAAGAGGAATTGAGAGAACGTGCGAGTTCTAAGATTGGCATTGCTGCCATCCTTAAGGTGCTGTCAAGTTATTCCCTTTTCTCAGTAGATCATCAAACCAGAGTCTTCAGTGTCCATAAACTTGTTCAAGAAGTGGTCAGAGACAGTCTTGCTGTATCACAGAGGATAGAGGCACTGGTAGCAGCCACTCGACTTCTTCATTTACCCTTAGTTACAAACAGTGAGCCTTGTGAGACTTTGGGAACTCTGTCGCAAATGAATGACGAAAAGAGAAGTACTGTCATTGGCCTTATTTTAAATTTTCGCAAGTTAAAAAATCATATAGAAGACGAAATTAATTCACCAGAAGAAGATTTGGCTCATTTGTTTTGCAATGGTGACATGATCAATTTATGCAGTCGTGTTCTTGCTATAATTGCAAACGACGTATTTTTTTACGGACTAAGTAGTGAATTCAGCGATTTTCAATTGAAAATTGTTAAAATGCGTGGCAATTCCGATCCAAATGTGCTGCTCGAGATGATGGTTTGCGCAAGTATTGATAAAAGAAATTGTAAGAAGTACGAAGAAGCGAAGAAGCTGGCTCAAAAAACTGTACAGAAGCTGAATGAGATGGAAAAGTCTGTTATTTTCATAAAAAGCGATACTAAATATCTAGTTCTTGAACACATGGCTTCCTATTACGCGGTAGAAGGGCAATGGAAGAAAAACTATGAAGCTTTGTTGGAGCTCGAGGGCTTGCACTCCATGAGTGATAGGAAGAATGTAGATCTGCAGATCTTAATAGCAAGAGCAGAAAATTACGTGTCAGCTAGTAATTTTCAGTGTGTTTTGAGGCGTTATCTAAATGCCCTTGAGCTTGCCAGATGCATTTACCCTCCTGATCAGATTCTACTGCTACGCGTTTTGCAATTTATCACCGTTCATTTCCGTAAGGATGGTAAGCTAGATGAGGCGCGAAAATACGCTGAAGAAACGTTGCAAATTGCCAAGAAACAACCACCTGCGTCAGACTATTACATCAAGGGAATAACGAGCGCTCTTTCCGTTATTTGTCATTTTGACCCTCACAGAGCCGAGGATACACTTCTTGGTATTTTGGAAGACAGATGGCCTCACGTGTACAAAAGCATTCGAAGCGGAGTAGTTGACGGTCATATCGATACCAGTGACGAAAGCAGCTATGGTCACGCAGCCATGGTCCTACAGGAATTGATGAGGTGTTTCGGTGTCATGTGAAATTCCAGCACTCAACAGAAAAAAAGGAAACTTAAAGAACAAAAGGGGAACTTTTACAGACGTATTGCAGAGATGTTACTGTCACTTCTGAAAAAAGTTTATTTGGAGAGCCACCCCGAAGTGCAAGAAGCGTACTATTACCTTGTAAAAGTACTCAAGTTCCTTGGAAATCATAAAGAGGCTAACAAGCTCGAAGAAACAATGAGGCAGCGCAACGATAAACGAGTATCCAACCAATATTTCGTAAAAGCATATTGTGACGACAGGGTACTTATGGCTAGGAAGATCAAAGACGTTGGCAATGATTTGCTGAAGTCAGGAAATTATTCAGGGGCACTAGACTGTTATACGAAAGCCTTAAACCAATGCACAAACGATGCTAAGTTACTAACTAACAGAGCATTAGCGTACGTGAAACTTTCGGAGCAAAGTCGGGCTACGGAAGAGCAACGGAAACTTGTTGAAAACGCTCTTCAAGACACGGTTAAGGCAATAACCGCAGATCCTTCTTGGGTAAAAGGCTATTATTGGAGGGCTGCTTGTCTCGCTAAACTTGGACAAAGAGGTCCATCACTTGCTGCAGCTGCAGTTGCCAAGCATCTGTTTCAATCAGAGTGCAATCAAATACCTGTAGTTGTGGAGACGTTTGGAAACTACATTGCAAGCATCGTGACCACAGTCGAAGATCTTCAACACGCCACCGAAAGAACGGAAAACAATCTTGTCATTTTGGTTAAGGAAGGGAGATATGAGCTACCCAAGCCCTTGAAAGCTCGGACGAATGCAGTGATAGTTGGCCTTGACGAAGTCCAAATAACCTGCACTAAAGGTGTTCCACTGCAAATGGATAAAACCGTTTACATCGAGAACATTACACTATCACCCACAATGGAGTCCATCAAAAAGATGAAAGTGAAGGCTAAAGAATGCCTCGATCATGGTGAATTAGGAACAGCCTTGTCTCTGTATAGCAAGGCATTAACCACGTGTCCAAACAATCCACAGCTTCTTACAACCAGAGCTTCCACCTACTTGAAATATGCCGAGCAAAAGAAGGACATTCCGTCCGAGCGGAAGGCGCTTTTGGAGCTTGCATTAAAAGATTGCGAAGCTGCCATCAAAGCTGATCCTTCTTGGCTGCTTAGTTACTCATCCAAGACATTGATAATGGTAGAGCTAGACAGAAAAAATCAAGCTCTAGCTGCCGCTGCAGTGTTTAAGCACTTGAGCTCTGGTCGAGACATTCCTGCAGTTACTCAACGCTATGGAGGACTGAAAATCCATGTTGTTGCGAGTTCAGACGAGCTGCGCTGTGTTCTCCAAGGAATCACAGAGCTTGATGGAGGGAATCAAGTTGTTTTGATCAAAGAAGGCGAGTACGTTGTGGAGAGGAGTGTTCATATAAAACCACCGATAGTTGTTGTTGGTCTGGGAAAGGTAGCAGTATCGTGCAATACTGGACCACCTTTTCACTTTACGCAAGAACACTTTGTAGAAAATGTCGAACTTTGTGGAGTCTGGGACAATCAGTCTGAATCACAAGAGAGTGCAAGTTCAAACGATGATTATGATCAGTCAGAAGTGATATCTTTGGCTGCACCTTCAGGGTACGAAAACGCCAAAGTCAACAGTGAGTGCAAGGTGAACTAACAGAACTAAGAACACCTCGCCATCTGTAAATATTTTTAAGAATGCTCTTAAATAAGTCAGATTAGGGATAGAATTTTTACCCTCTTTTTAGAAAATTATTTCTAAATCGTGTAATGTAATATCGGGAGTAAAAGCGGAATATTGACACTCAAAGATTTCCGTATTCCTCTGCTCTCCCGAGGTAAATATTCCCATTCCCTACTAATTTTTTTTGGGATATTCCTTATTCCTTTTAATTTTCGAAAGTGCCTTACTCGACTTACTCGTCTCGATACTCATACCCAGTCCGCAACCAACAAAGTAAATGTTTAACACGATACAAAAAATTGCGAATTGAACCCGAATTTTGCCATGTCCCATGGTTTCAGGATCATGGTTCGGCGTTTGACTCAAGCAGACATCATAGTCCGTTTTCATTGTGATACTGTCTGTCGTTAGAATTGATTTTTGAATTATTTCCGCAAGTATTGTTACCATGCTTCGACCATGTTGCACAAACTGTACACAAAAACGACACTGCAGATCATGCATAACCTGGTCTGACCTGAGTAAACCATTTGGCTAACCCAAAATAGTTCGGAAACAATTGATATGGAATACAAAAGAAAACCCTCAGCTAGTCAGTGAAAGGTTAACAACTCAAATGGATCATAAAATGCTGCTCTATTTCCATAAAAAAAATTCAGTTCACTGGACCCGGGTCAGTGAACAAAACCGCTATAACGCTCACAGTCGCGTCAATAAAAGCAAAAAAAAGGTCGATCCTTTTTACCAGAAATTTGTGTTTCAACTGCAGTTGCAACATGGTTTTTCAAATATGAAAACGGGTTTAACTGGTGGAGTTCTTATCTTTCAAATGATTTTCACTGTGAGTTTTTAATAGAGTTTATTATTGACCGCTCCGTGCAATTGTTCATGAAGCAGGCGGTGACGTGAAATCGCGTGGCTGCGTGGTACGCGCTCTGGTGTGTAACTGGAAACGGCGATTGATGCGGAATGAATGTGATAAAAGATCGGTAAGTGATCCATGCTTAGCCACGAGCTCTACTGCTTACCATCCCAACATAACAGGATCAAGAGGAAGCATGAGTCCATAGGTAAATAACGAAGCCTTTTCTGTGTAATCTCGTCCGGTCCTGGTACTGTATCACAATGTAACATTCGCACCCTTACCGACCCTTAGGGCGGTCGTCGTCCTCTTCAGAAGTTCTCAGCGTCACTGTTTGATCCTCCTTGTATGTTCCGTTCAATTCTAATAAATTCGGTAGATCTTTCATCACCACGGCTAGAAAAAAGCTGAACTGCTCCCTCCGTCTGGCATGCTTCACAGCGACGACATCACGAGTGGAAAATAGTACTTCGTATTGTAGCTGTGCGGTCAGTGGGTTGTCATTTGCCTCACTTGAATTTGGCTCACCAAGGAAAGAGTTGGTTGACACTGTTGATCCTGGCTCTCTTCGTTGTAGCCCAAGGGATATAGCATACGTGCATTTTAGTAAATTTATATTAGAATATTCCCTATTCTCTATTTGTCATGCGCTTTATTGAAATATTCCGTATTCAGTATATTTTTCAGGCAAATATTCAATATTCCTCAGTTTTCAACCACGATATTCAATATTCAATATTCCGCTTCTACCCCCGAATGTAATATGTATTTACCTTTAGCTTAGTTTTTAATTAATATTTAATTAGGTTTTACTTACAATATATTGTTTGTAAGTTTTTAAGAGGGACACAAGTTTATTAGTTGTCTAACTATCAGGTGTTACCCTCTATAAAGAAAGTTTGATTGATTAAATTGATAAAGTAGCAAGGTTAAAATTAGTTTCCACTAGTGGGGAGGAGCGTTGCGTGACGAGACAAATAACGGCTGCGTGGGAGACTAGGTTAAAATTCACATCCCTTAATATATTATAGTGCTCGACCTTCTACAGCAAAAGAGAGCTAGATGGGACCGGTCATGAAATACAGACTTAGACGGGGAATGACGATTTTTTAGGCCTTCCACTTTAACGGAAACCAGTTTTAAAAGTTTAAAACCAGTTTAAAAAGTTTAAAACCGGTTTAAAAAGTTTAAAACCGGTTTAAAAATTTTAAAACTGGTTTAAAAAGTTTAAAACCAGTTTAAAAAGTTTAAAACCGGTTTAAAAAGTTTAAAACCAGTTTAAAAGTGTACGAGCTTTTGCAACCTAAAAATAATCTCAAGACCGCTTCCCCGACATTTTAAAAAAAGCTCAAAATATAATTTTCTAGTCCTTCCTTCCATTGCAGTTCCCTCTAGCCCCCTCCCTCTGCTCTACAGTCATGTATATTAATGATCGGTCCAGGGATCAACTAAAAGCAACTACTTTGCAGAGATTTTCAGCGTTGCATTACACTTACTCCCATCTTTGACACCTGAATTGAATTTCACGTAGCGTGGAAGTTTGAACTTGTATAAAACTCTATTAAATTGTGCACAATAGAGAACTTGGGTATGTAAAAAGGAGTAACTGTTTTTGAAATCTAAAAGCGAGGTTTGATATACAGTGAAACCATGCATTAATTTATCGGACACACTCAGGACCCTCGCTAGTGTTCGCTTAATACAGGGGTCCGCTGACTTACAGATTCGTTTGACAGTAAATACGGAAGAAAATTTAAGGACCCAAGGAGACGGTGTCCGCTTAATACAGGTTTCACTGTAGATGTTAAGTGGTTTGTTTTCGATGAGATGTATTATTATTATATTGGGATTTTATTTTTATTGAAATTTAAGCGATGTTAGAGGTTTTGATTCAATGGTCAAACCATTAGCCGTAGGACTCAAAAGTTAGAACTACACTAGATGTCTCCACAGTTGACTCTGGGAGTGAAAGAGTTAAATAGGGAGTAGTCAGTTATTTTTTTTATAGAAAATTACATTTTCCCGAACTTTTCCAGTTTGTAACACACTTTTTCTTTCCAAATGGTAAAATGTTTTAAATAAATTATTGTTAATATAGATTCTGTGCACAATACTGTAAAATTGAAACAATAAAACATCAAAAAAATCCGAGTGCACATGCTTAATCTGATTCAATTATGACTGATGAAAGGGATCCCATCATAACAGGACGGGGGCACAGTGATCAAAGCCCTTTTTTTCGGGGGGGGGGGGGGGGGAGGGTGGGCTCCCTAGTTCCCTCCCCTAGATCTGCCACTGATTGAATGAAAGTTGTAGCTGGTGGGATCATTTGTGCAAAAGCAAAGTTTTGGCTGTGGATTCATGAATAGGAGTGGCAAAAAAGGGAAGGCAAGAAGAATAGGGAGGAGATAAGTGGAAGTGGAGGTCTCTCTTATGATGATTAGAGCTCCGTGAGCAAAACTTTGCTCTTGCATGAACTAAACGACCTGCCTGCATTAGACTAGGGTGTTACAGTTGCGGGAAATCCTTCACCAAACATGCAAAGCTTTATATTCAAAGTATACCCGGATTCACATCAGACAACCATTTAGGTTTGTTTATTTGAGACTTTCATGTAGAGTTACAAATTTGAACCTGTTTAAGACTTTAAAATGGAAAGAAAAAGTCCTTTAGAAAATTTGTATGCCTTAAAAGTGGCGGTAAAAGAGCTGAAAGGGATGAAATAGGGGAGTGAGGGATTTATCAAAATGTTGTTGTAAGTGTGTGGTTTTTTGAAGGTACTACAAAGGCCTGGCCAAATGAATTCAACATCACTCAACTCTGTTGAATTTACATTTGTTGAACAATGTTGAATGAGGTACAATGTAGTCAAACGAGTTCGACATCACAATAACATATTGTCTGGCCACACTGTTGAATAACATTGAATATGGTCTACTTCATATCAACATTGAATGCGGCAACCAAAGTAATTTAATATTGTTGTTCACACCTAAATTTCATTGATGTCTAGCTGGTTTTGCCAGGGCTTTACGGTACTCCGATGGAATATACTAAAATGGCAACCTTGACTGCCACATGCTCACCTTTTGGAGAACGGGATATCAGAAACAACTGTGATCTTGTTCTTCTGGCGATCAATGGACAGATCATTGCCAAAGTTGTTGGTCTTGCCACCAACCTTAATTCTCTCATGAAGAAATTGTTCCTGTGAAAAGTTAAGTATAATTGTACTTAGGGAAGGTGACCCTAAGCATGGGTTGCATCAGGCAAGGTTTTTCCCTGCTTAAAGAGGATCTCTACATGAAACAAAAGATATTAAATGATGATTATCATTAGCCAACAACTGCATAACACTGTAGTCATGTTCGGCAGCACTGTTTCAACCTCAACTGGTGCTGTTTGGACTTGTTCAAAGTGCCATATAGTTTCAAAGCATTTTTGTTTGACATGGTAAATAGTCATTGACAAATTTAAAAAGGGGGCTTATTTCATTTTTAACATAGCATGACATTCAATGTACATTGAATAGCAGGGCTGTGCTCTAGCAGTGCCCAGAGGCATCAGTCTACCAAATTTTGTCTTCAGGCGACTAGAAAAACTTACTTTTTTCGTAAAGCTTAAAGGAACACTTTCAGGAGGGCACATGCACCAGTTTCTCAAATTGAAACTTAAGCCTAAATTTTTTCAAGTTGATGTGTCAGTTTCAAAATGGCGTCGACTAGTGGCAGTCACGGTGGAAAATGAAGAAACTAGACCCTATTTTTGAAAGAACACTTCAACTTGAAATTTTTCAAGTTTTGATTCGGGGAACAGGGGCATGCACCCTCGTGACAGTGCTGGGCACCCTGGCATTCATAGTTGAGAGCCTTTGGTCTCCCTGTGATTCCTCTTGGAGCACAGCCTTGAATATAATTTTACTGTCACAGCACCAGGAGCCCAAGTTGCTATGGTGCAGGCTGTACTGAATAGTAATAAATTCACCTTTATTTAAAAGACATTCTATGGCTTATGATTATGTTATGTTGGTGCACATAACAAAAGAAGATCATTAAAATTCTTTTGTAGGTGTGAACCAACATGGCCGCCGTGACGTAACGTAACGTAACGTAACGTGAAAACCACCTATTGAGTGTCGAGAGTAATTTCGTGATTGCTGGTTTAGCATTACTCTGCTTTGTGATTGGCTAAAAAATCTCGCACCACATTCTCAACCATAAGAAGTAACAACCAAAACCAATTGTGAGTTGCTTGTACGCGTTTTCCCGCGCTTGGCGCCATCGAAATGTATTTGATTCGAGTTCTGATTGGTTCATTGGATTGTCTGCGCCTGTTGTGATTGGTCAGAGTGATTACTTCAGTTTTGGTTTTACGACACAAATAAAAACCGCTTTAATTTAATTATTGGTTTGACCCTCTTTGTTTGATAAATATGACTGGCTAATCTTGTTCTTCTGATACCAGTGGAATGGGTGCTCACACTTACAAAAAAGTAAAACTGAAACAATTAAAAAGGGCATATCATTTGCATTCGTCTATGAAAATTAACCTAATTTCTAAAAATGCATTATTTTTTGGATATTTTCATGGCAAGCGGAAAAGTTGGCAATATTTCCTGGAAACTGAGCTGTTCATCGATGTCACTTCAGTAATTGGGCAACTCTGTTGCAGGATTACACTCGCAAACTCAACTGGCACGTATGATCGTAGACTGCGAGCAGTCTCTTATTTTATTTTCAAGGGTAAGCGAGTAGCTAGCGCGCGAGGACGCACGGTGCGGGAGATCCGCAGGGAGTACCTCGCGAGCCGCGAGCCGCACGTTAACAGTAGTGAAACCGGGACCTCATGCATATACGGTTTACCTCAGCTGAAAGCGGACCAACCTCAGGACCAGAAAACAGAAAAGGTAGGATGCGTGAGCAGACATTTTTCCAGAAAAAGAAAACGTCACGTCTGCCCTCGTTGGCTACGAAAATGGTGGTGGATTGTTTGAGAGCCGGCTACATATAGCGTCTGACTGAGAATGTTTCAAACGGTAAACAATATAGTCTATCGATTTCATTAGGACATGGTCGCGTATAATTTACAAGAGTGGCCATCAACCGGCATCCTGTAAGCGAATACAGGACCGGACTGGACTTGTAAAACGCGGACTAGCAAAACGTGGACTTGTAAAACGCGTTAATAATGGATTTTTCGTGGGCATACGTATCATTGCTATGCTTGGCATTCGCAGCTTTTTATTTTTGATACCACTTCTTGATTTGCGCAATTCACGTGACGCTAATCAGCTGTTATATTGATCTAATAATCTAAAGCGCCAAAGGTCATTTCGCAACTTGACAATGTTGAAACCCAACGGTAACTGGGGAAGAACATTCAGTACAATGGCACTAAGAGTCAGTATCATTAGATGCACAGATCTATCAATTAAGCTGTAGTCAAGAGATCAAGTGCTGTTTATAGCAAATCCCCAGAATTTTACTTATTTCTTTGTAGTAACGATTTTATAGGACGTAGTAACGGTTTTATAGGACGAGATCTCATGTCGAGCTTATTAGGAAAATTGGAAATGATTTTGAGTAACTGACTCAAAATCCTTATAAATCTACATATTGACCATCAGTTGTCTTGGTCCAAACATGTCAAGGAGATTACTTAGAAAATTTCCTCTGGTATTTATTGGCATCCGTCTGTCTCAAGAGACAATGAGTAGAAGTGTGTGGAAAATGTGGAGAAGTGTTTGTGATTTCTTAAGGGGTTCCAAAACATCGCCACTTGCTACGTTAACCTGTGGAGAAGTGTTTGTGATTTCTTAAGGGGTTCCAAAACATCGCCACTCGCTACGTTAACCTGTGGAGAAGTGTTTGTGATTTCTTAAGGGGTTCCAAAACATCGCCACTCGTTACGTTAACCTGTGGAGAAGTGTTTGTGATTTCTTAAGGGGTTCCAAAACATCATACGTTGCCAGTATTCTTTAGTATGACAATTTGGAAAGGAAGACATCCACTGCTTGCATCGTCTCTAAGAATTAAAAGTAGAAGGTGACAACCTCAGTTGCTGGATCGTTTTCACTACAAGTTTGAGGTAAGAAATGGCGGAGAATATAATCCATGTGTATTGATCCCAATGTTAACGTTTGTAAGTGAAAAAAGCAAAGCCGGTAATTCAGCAACTTAAAGTAAATCCATTTGGAATTCCACTAATCGTTTAGCAGTGTTCAATGCCAGTGTTAAAACGTGAAAAATTGGGCCAGGTGCATATAATTTAACCTTGTGGTAACTTGCAACGTATGAGGCTCCAAAACATCCAAGCTTGTCAACTGTACTTGCGGAGAAGTATTTGTTTCTACTTACGAGGTTCCAAAACATCAAAGCTTGTTTACTTGTGAATAAATTTAAATCGACGGTTGTGGGGTGTGTATTTTTTAGTATAAGAGTTTTGGAAACGATGACATCCATCTGCTTGCATCATCTTTAACATAATTTATTTCTTTTTCCTATTTTTGCTTTAGTTTAAAGAGGAAGGTGGAAACCCTTAAGGAAATTAAAAACGCGCGACTTAAAACAAACAAAACGCTTTCCTGGCTGCTTTTTGCACAAATTACATTATTTGCTGGCAAATGCGAGTTCATTGAGATTTCCTGGCTGGCATCTAACTCACTACCCATTTTCGCATCTTGCTAGAAAGAAATGGCGCACAAATCAATTTCCTGGCTGGGAACATTCACCTTAGTACAAAAGCTGGCTGGCAACAATAAGTCTACTATCCTTTGCTCGCTGGCACTGAGGAGCGGCTCTTTTTTTCCCACGCTAGTTAATTATTAATCACAAAGTGCTCTAGAGATGCGTTAACATCAACCCAGGGTGATTTTAAGGCTTTTGGAAAATTTTCTCGTTGAGCACTCCTGAGTAGTGCCCGGTTGACATGAGTCGGTGGTCTGTAGAACAGCACCTTCTGTGGCTTAACAGTACAATCCTGGCAATCTCTGCTGCAGTTGTCACAGATGTAGTCACTTGGCAGCTACGTCACAGAACTCAGTGGTGCAGCTACCGCTCTCAGCTACCGGCGTTCTCTCTTCGCATGCCACCGTGGACTCTTCTTTCTTCGCCGTTTTTGATTCCTCTGGAGACTACCTGTCTCCAGTTGTTGCAGTAATCTCCCAGGAGTCCTCTGGTACTGAGGTACACTTAAAATGGTAAGTCCGTCATATGTGGTGAAGAAATAGCCATTTCGATATATTAATTGAGCTCTTATCGAACTATTTCTCCCCTGTGTGGGACGGTCTTAGTTATGAATTAGGTGACAAATTATAAAGACTACAAAATCGCGCCATAGGGGTTATCACAAACGGTCTGTCTACCTTTCTAGTGCCACCACCGGTCGTATAAGACTGCGATGGGATAACCACAAGAAGAAGGATGATTTATAGATTAAAAATGTTTAAAACTATGAATAGTCAAACTCCGGAGTACTTGCAAGACTTTTTTAGACCATTCAGAACAAACTATGGACTTAGAGATAAAGAAAATAAATAAGTTGTGCTGCCTAAGCCTCGTTCTGATTTTTTAAAACGCAGTTACTGCTACAGTGGAGAGTGTTGTGGAATAGCCTTCTACCAAAATAAAATGACCCGAGACAACAGATCCCCCATTTTCTCCTACTTCCACCAATTGTCAGATTGTCTTTTCTCAATTGAGATCATTGCCTAAAGTCCTCCTCTTACTCCCACACGGCAAACATGACGTGAATCAGTTTTTTTTTTATTTGTTTGTAACTGATGTTTTTACAGTGTTAATACATACAAGAAGGTAACATTAACAGTGTCACATAAAGACTGGATACTAATCTACTAATATGTCGAAGTCAGCGTTTGCATTCCTGCTTTCGATTTGGACGAAAGTTTCTGAGTACTTTGAAAACACGTTTAACTGATGGCCCACCAGGACTTGACAAGAGAGTGATATGTAAGTGATACTTCTTAAAGCATTTCTGCTTAACTTAACTATGTAGTACGCTGTAGTATATAAAGCGACGTGAAAGGAAATGCGATCGCTTCCGCTGAAGTTAAGTATCATTAGTATCCATCGAACGAGTGCACCAACCAAGTACAAAATATGACTTACAGTGATACATTTGCTGGCGAATTCGTCGATTTCTACAAATAATAAGACCTTTCACGATTATTTCACCATAATTTTAGATCGATTGCTTTAGTTTAATAGCCGGTGATCTGGAAAACATTATATATTGAGAGGAGAGCAGATGTGTATTTACTATCGTTTTTATTTGCCGGAGCTCGAGCCAGACACATTTGATTAATATGCACTAAAGTGTTTCGATTTCATTCTCAGTGAATAAATCTGGGTGTATATTAAATCAAATGAAGAACGATCTGTTAAGTGGAACTTCTAAAAGCATTTCTGCTTCAACTTTGTAGTACACTGAAATAAGCGACGTGATAGCAGCTGCGATCGCTTTCGCTGAAATTTAGCCTCATAAGTATTCATCGAACGATAGCCTGCACAGCTGGCGGTTTTGTTGGCGCGCGTGATGCTGAAATTCGCGAGCGGCGAGCAGCGAGCGGCAAAGCCGCGAGAAACATCAGCATCGCGCGCGCCAACAAAACCGCCAGAAAGGCAGGCTAATCAAACGAGTGCGCCAACTACAACATAACTCTTGAACTGATACTTTTGCTCGCGAATTCGCCGATTTCTACAAATACCGAGACCTTTCACGATGATTACACCACAATTATCAGCTCGATTCTTTTCGTTTTAACAGCCAGTCATCAGAAAAACGATGTATAGAGAGATAGCAGAGCTGATGTATAAAATTCACAATCACTTTTGTTTGCCGGAGCGTAACATATTTCACATACATATATGTTATTTGCCGGCCGGGAGGTCCGTATAGGAAAAAACCGTATAGAAGAAAAAAGAAACGGAAAAATAGGAACACTTGAATCAAATGGAGTCAAAAACTTTGTAAACAAGCTCAAGATTGTCTAATTACAGTATTTTTTAAGCCCAAAGCCGCTTTGTAAAAATAAAAACAACAACAACAAACGCCGAACAAACTATGAAATCAAAAATCCAAACTTGTACTCGCCTTTTTTAGGAATAACATTGACCTTTAATTTTACGGCTGATTTCTCCTTCCACCCAGTAGTTTAATCTCTCTTTCTTCATTGAGTCTTTTTTAAACCTCGTCTTTAGCGTGTTTTCGGATCTTTGTAAGCTTTATATGTCAACCGACCGATCAGCCATGCATGGTGAAACTTTGCTGGTTTTCTTCTTTGTTTTCTTCATTTGTGTCGTTAAATATTTTATCTGGCCAATAAAATTCACGTTCGCTTTGGTAGCTTTCGTCTGGGTCCATAATTAACGGGAAAATTCAGTAAAACCAGGGCTTACAAGCTTAAAACAACGGAGTCACATCATTCACGAAAGGCTCACGAAAGGCTCACGAAAGCGTTACCGTGCCCGTGGGCAGAGATAGGAAAATCCGGACCGCCCAAAGAACCAATCAGATTGCAGGATTCGTTACCGTGCCCTCTTGGAAAAAAATAAATATTTGCATTTAATTGTACTGAAGTGTTTCGATTTAATTATAAGTGAATACGGGTGTATAATCATACGTTTATCGTTCTGTTAAGAGTCGCGCTATATGAACACGAATTTATTTAGAGTGAAATGGTTGCTGATCTGAAGGAAATGCGGAACTCTCAAATGTATTCCTTTTATTAATTAAAATCTATACGTGTTCTGCAGGTACAGACAATGCTATGCTGACTTGCCGGCAGTATTTGTTTACAAAAGTTAATTGTAAGTCATTTAATTTGTTCTGCCGTAGCCTTAGGGTGCTCTCAAACTGCGTAACGGTTTGTTTCCTTTACATTCGAAGGAAATACCTGAACTAAAAAAATGTAATTTAATTTAATTTAATAGGAAAAGCGTGTTCGCGTCTAAAAACAATCAAACTTGATAATTTTAAGGGTACAGTCGGGTAAACGGCTAAAGCAAAACACTTCAAATCGCCGAAATTCGCTGTTTTCAGACAAAATTTAAGGATGACAAAGCACATGAACGACTAGCCTGCGAATACAGCCGCCTCTCATCGCTCCCGGCCGCTAGGGGGGTTCGCGCGAGAGAGCGTCTGCGATTTACTTTGAGAAATTCCATACTGATGACGTAAATCACCCGTCGCTAATCTCGTATAATTATAATAATGTGCATGCGGTGAAACCAAATGAAATGAAAGGTGTTGACAGGCCCATCACAAATCCAACTAGCGCCTTAGTCTGGTTGCTTAGTGCTCTGATCTATACAGAGTGGACAAAAGCACCAAACTTGGCACGAGTGTAGTTTTAAGAATGACATTCAATATTAGAGGCGGTGCCCAGATGTATCTCTCCAGGGGTTCGAGTTAAAGGGGAATTAAATTTTGAAATTTTCACGAATTGGGCTCCCTGTGGTTTGATTTTAAAAACGTCTTTCTCGTGACTATTTACGAGTGGTGTAAGCAGAAACAAGCTGTTTTATACTAGTTGAACATTGATCGGCTCAAGGGAGTAGATAAATATGCTTTCACTAGTGAAATTGCAAAGTTTGCTTCTTACTCGACTCCAGGCTCCACTCATCCATTTTTTCAAAATTTTGAGTTCTGTATCTTTTTATGGGAAGAACAAAGTTAATTAAAGAAAAAGATATTAAAAAATACTCACATATGTTAATCAGGCTTTTATTTCATATTTACACGATACTCTCCGTTTTTTTTATCCATATTTGACCTTCGCTTGCTATGAAACATGCAGTCCAATCTTTCACCTCGTTACTGGAGACGACTCGATTTTTGTCCGTAATTTCTAATCTTGACAATCTGCCCACAATGGAGCATGGAAGACAGTAAACGTACGAACCAACACAGTATCCACACTAAATCCACACTAAATCCAATAAATCCACACTAAAGGTCATACCCTACTGTCTACGATCGATTGCATGTGCATTTGCAAAGCGGAGTGCAACTGAGGTTTGCCTTTGCACATTTACACCTAGTACACTGCTGCTTGCACGAACACTTGAGCAGCTCCTGACAACACTTTGAGACCTCCGGTACGGTAAGCCATAGGGGCGTCCATGTGTCAGCACTCCTGGTCCAACCAAAGTAACCGGGTGAGGGGATCTCCTGGACAGATGAGTCACTAGTGGTCCAGATGCCTGCCTGTAAAGTGGCTCGTCTAACATGGTGCAACAGGGCATTCTAAAGGAAGTAAATATCCAAACGTTACATTTCTGTTAGTATAAAAATAAATCGAATTGATATGATTAGATTAGATACCTTTGTCGGCGGAAGATTATCGATTGATCCACTAGTACGCCGACAGAAAAGATCCATCCTTGCATCGTTTAAATTGGTGCGGGGACTGGTCTTGTCATACATCACGATGATGAAACGCTCTAGAGTGCGGAAGTGGATGGAATTTTCTGTGAGTTGCTGGAAGGGGTTGGTCGCGAGGAACTCAAGAGTAGCCGTCACTCTATTGCTGCACAGCGTCCAGGCGTCCCATGCTGTCCGCTTTGCTTTGCCGTAGAATCCCGACGTCGTATCGCACCCGGTTAAAGCGTGGAATACAGGGAGGGAACGGGATTTGGAGACACCTAGGGACGCAGAGATTGCATTGACGCAGAGAAAACGAAAGTTCCTGCCCATCCCGAACGCAACCCAGACCTCGGCTTCTGGGTTGACCGCTAGGAAGTCGGCCATCTTTCCAACTAGTGTCGCTATTACGTCTGTGTCAACTGTGCGAACCAGTGCTTTGTCGATAGTCAGCAAAGCGTGGAAGAGATGAACGATCATTCTCGTGTCTGCTTCCTCGTGGTTGCAGCTGACCATAGGCTGCCCTGTCCCTCCTGAAACCACGGCTTGTCCTGCTAACATAAAGAGTAAAACATGTTTAAGTATTACTGTAATCAGAAAAGAGATGCTGCACTGGTGCGGGAATCAGTTTACCTGACATCTGCACTGAGGCCAGTTCGAAACAACCGCTATACGTTTGCGTGGAAGTTTTACTTCCTCGACAAGGGAAGTTTTTATTTCGCTAAGCATTGATTACCTGATGTTATGTAGATACTTTTGTCGGCGGGAAACTTGAAGTTGGCTACTTTAGATGTCAAAAATTGGAACAACTCTTTCTTGTTTGCCGCATCCCTGAGGAACTGCATCCATTGCAAAGGTACTTTTGTCTGCCCAGATACCTTTCTCCGATTTCGTAGACTCTTTCAAACTGCCAGGCACGTAGGCATCCCAAACGACATCTATTCGCTTGGTATACTGCAGCTGACTCAGTAGATGCGGTATGAAAACCTTGTCTGCGTACTCGTCAAACGTGACAGCACCTGTGGTGGGAAGACAGTGGACTATCACAGCGCCATCGAGGATTCTGCAGCCGACATGTCTGGGTGGTTCAGGCTGTTGAACGTCTGGGAAACATTGTAGAAGATCTGACTTCGCTGTTGGAAGCCGCAATTTGCCAAACTCGGACAAAGACGGGGGGAAAGACTGCACTTCGTGCGAGAAGAACTCCGCTAGGTCACTCTCTCTGTTCTGCATCGCGATATATAGCTGTGAGAAGATGGCAACATTGTTCTGTAAGACGGAGATTGTCTTTTGCTGCTTGGACGTGGACTTCTGATGCGGCTTCTTGAAAAGAGCTAAGTTGTTTTTCTTGATTGGATCGTTAATCGACTTTGTTCGGTTAATGACTACTTGCTTCCGATACTCCTCGTACTGCCGTTTACCGAGATCTTGAAAAGACTGCACCGTTTCAGCAACCGAGACATCCATGCAGTCTCTGCTATCCAACACTACTAGCTCAGGAAAGTCGTCCATAAAAGGGTTGCCCATGCTACGTATCACGTCGACAAGGTTGCGCACCTGACGATGAAAAAGACGCTGAGATGCCTTTCCTGTTTCATGTTTAGCTGGTGCGCTGGCACTGTCGTGGTTGTCGTATTAAGCTCTGTAGGAGGGACAACAGCATAACTTTCTGGAAGACAATGTGAAGCAGATCCAACAGGAGGGGGAATGGTTATCGGCGGTCGACTCTCGCCAGGATTGTTTTCAGTCGCAAACTGGAAAATGCTGATTCCAGTACCATGGAACGAGGATGTAGCAGTTGTAGAACTTGTGTTGTGATCAATGTTATCGAGTGCACCCACAGAGAAGATGCCTTTTTTAAGACAGGGAGGAGCAACACATCCGTCAGACTCGAAACGCTGGGACGTAGCTGTGGCTAGCCATTCCTGAATTTCCATAACTCTGTCATACGAGATGGAGAGACCCAGCTGATTAAGTTTGGAAATCAGTGTTTTGCACCTCGTTAAGGAATGGAGGCTGAAACCAATGTAAAGCGGTAATGGCGGCTCACGTGCTAGGGTGTGTCGCTCGAAACTATATGATCGTTTCTTAGAGTTAAACAAAATCGTCTGACACATAGTTAAACAAGGCTGTGACTCGGGTCCTTGCTCTCTGAGATTTACACCAGTCAGAATCATAGAAATCAAGGTCTTGAGACTGGCGGGGACTGAATGCACCGGAGAAAGAAAATCCTGTGTGCGAGAACATGTCTTGACGGACGATCTTTGCTGCTTTCGCTAAAGCTAAAGTATCATCAGAAAAGTCTCTTTCCTTTAATACATCTTTTAATATGCCTTTAAGACCGGCACGAAATGCAATGATTGTGTTCTTTCCATCGTTCTGTTCCTAGGCCTCGGGAAATTCCTCGAGTAATCGATTTTTCAACCTAAATCGGTTAATTGACTTCTGTATGCCTAACTCTTTCAGGCGACTTTCAAACAGGCTGTGAAGTTCGGACAGGACGAAGAAATAGGTGCTGTTTTCTACCGCGTCTGTGATATACTCTTTTAGCTCTACAAATGCTCTCGTCTCATTTATTCTCTCGTCCTCTTCCGCTTCCCACACACCTCTACTTTTCTCTTTTCTCTCTTCTGACCGCTCCTTGTTCCTCAGCTCTGTCAGACATTTCATATGGTACAACGCATCGATTGCGACCAAGTCACCAGCAGCCATTCTGGCAGTCAGATCAAATTCATGCAACTTGGTGGCAATTCGTCTTAAATTCCTGTCGGCTTCGTGTGTCGAAAACTTATGCAACACTCCTCCGGGCTTATCACAGACGATACACTTTTCATCGTCAGGAGATCGTCGGGTTCTTTTGTTAACTTCAGGAGTAGGTAGCACTGGCTCTGTTTTCTCTGCATTTTCCCGTTTATTTGCTCTCTCTTCTGCTCTTTTGAGCTTTGAGGTGGTAAACTTAAGACGGCAAGTCTGGTGCCATTTTGCGTTATTTTCTTCTAGAGTGCGTGATGAGACATTGTCGAGATCGAACTGAATTTCGACCGGCAGGCAATCCAAATCTTTGAATGCCACTATATTGTTCAAGAAGGTCGTATAGACATTTGGGTCGAATGTTGAAGGGGAATTTTGCGGACATCTTAAACTTTCTTTTGTCTGCTGCTGGCAAATAATGCATGATTCCCAATTCAAATTCATTTTAGCCAAGAATTGGCTTCGTATTTAGAACACCTCTGAAAATGAACGAAGGAAACAATCGTTATTCGCTGCAAATTGAGCCAATAAAGAGCTTTACAACAGAACATATCCAACTGTTAACTCTTTAAGGCTATGTTTTAACTCAGAAAAATCCAAATTTGATAATATTGTGTTCAAAATCAACAATTTTCTTTTGTACTTACATTGCATGTAGCGAATGACTGATCGGCGCCATGTTGGATGACCGCTTGGGGACTGGGTACAAGACTTAAACTTTCTTATTTTTTATTTCGCTTTATTTTATTGAATTTCAGTTTTCTTTTCAGGAATTCAACAAAGAACACTTAGTTTTATCTACCCTTAAAGATTTTCTATTGATTTTATGGAATAGAAGCCAGAGAAAAAGGTTTTTCTTAGTACCCACCACAGGGAGCCCATCACCGATGATTTTAAAAACTTTAATGCTCTGCTATCCTTTACTGTGAAGAGGTACATCTGGGCACCGCCTCCAATATTGATTACCATGCCCTATACTACCTTTATACAAAATTTGGTGCTTTTGTCCACTTTGTATAGATCGAGCCATTTTTTTGCGATAAGCGACCTGACTACCTGGCGTGTTTGTTGTGACCTTTGTTCACTGGGTTTTAAGTGTAGTTTGATTTTTACAGTTTAGCCCTGATCAGTATGTCTTTTAAAGATCTACCCCTTTTGTAAGAAACAAGGGGAGGTTCTTTATAGATCCGTCTGAGCAAAGATTGTGATTCATTTGTCCATGAGGATGTAGGCACACAAGGTTGTATTGTGTTACAAAGGATAACATTTCCTTGCGCGCAGTGGTTTATTATTTCTGTTTCCATCTTTGCCGTGAAAATATTGGCGAAAGAAACTGCCATTTTCGACCCCGGCCATTGCGGTGCCATGAGTCTTAAGGTAGTCTTTCCGCTAAAAGCAGACTAATGATGATAATTACGGGATTCTTCTTCCCATGTATCGCCGATAAATGTTCATTCATCCAAACGTGCACGAGTGGCGCCGTTTGAAATATCAGTGACTTGCCATATCCGGTCGGTAAATCGACAAGTAGAAAAACCTCTTCACCGCAGATAAAACTATAAAAGCCTGAAACTGACTTGCTTGTAACGTCAAAACATTAAACATGGACAAATAGATTGAACGCAGGGTCGTACAGTTTCTAACGACAGACAAGATTAATCTTCGCAACTGGCGATTGAGTTACAACACTGCATAATTTAAAGCATAATTATGTAAAATTATCAAGTTGGCTAATCAGCGCTCCTGTCTTGATGCGGGACAGATTTTCGTCATCAGTATGGAATTTCTCAAAGTAAATCGCAGACGCTCTCTCGTGCGAACGCCTCTTGCGGCCGGGAGCGACGAGAGGCGGCTGTATTCGCAGGCTAATGAACGACTGAGTTTATATGATTTCGCTAATTTTGAAAATTAATGTACATCTCTTCTCGTTCAAGAAATATTTATTCCCAGGTTATGCGCCGATCAATTCGAAACATCAACATCCCCCCCCCGGGCATGCCCCGGGCATTTGAACATTTTCTATGCCCGGGGAGTCGGGCATTTGATGTGAAAGGCCATCCCGGGGGTGGGGAATTTGACTTTGCCCAGGTGGGGTGGGGAATTTGAACCGGAAGTGTTCCAAATATCGGTTTTTTTTTTTAGTAGAGGCCTATTAAAGGAAAAAATATCGTTTTTGTTAGTGGCAAGTGAAAAAGGGGCTAACAAAGCTTTGCAATGTTTTTGAAGGTTTGTAAATTGTAGATTTTTAAAATATAGCTTCAACCACAAGCGTAATGTTTGCATGTTAATGATATTTGAAAATATAAGACATTGTATGGAATTTCGAATTCAACGTTTTAATCAATATATAAAATCAAAATTGCTGAATAAAATCGTTGAAACATTTACTGGTGTTGTATTCTATCTTTATACAGTGCTTCTACGCCATTTGAACCATTTTTAGTCCATTTATCTTACCTTGTATAATATAATGGAAAGGAAGGAGAGTTCGGTAGCTTTCAGCGTTCGACACGTGTCCACAAATGGCTCATTTTTCACACAAAAATAGGTGCTGCTCCCATTCTGACTGGTCGTCCTCACAGTAGAATAACGTTAAATTGCATTTCTTCAAACAACTTGAACATCCCTTGTTATTATGACGAATAAGCCGCTCCACAAAATCACATACCACTGCAAAATGGGCTCCCGAAAGCGTGAAGAACAGAATAGACCACGGATGCGCGGTCAACACTGGGTACCAGAGTAAAATCAAACCCCACAGGGAAGGGCACGTTCAATTTTGTCAACCTGACATTTTTGTTGCGCTTACCACCCGGTGAGGATCGACCAAGTTGTCACTCTGCTTATCATGCTTTCGACATTAAAACGGCCTCTTGAAGAGGAGGAGACAAGGAAGAAAAGACGAGAAAAGTAAAAACAACGGTCATTGACATTTTACTGTTTTTACTTTTTTGTGAAAACGTAAACCGTGCAACTGAATTGTGCTTTGTAACTGTTGTGAAACACGCCATACGCTATTCGAGGTAAAAGCGTGCTTTTTCTTTACAAAAATTAATGGCATTTTAACGTAATTAGAATTTATATCGGTAATTAAAATGCTATATCGGTAAAACAAACAAAAAATATTTACACGCGGGTGCCTGAAATTAATTTGGCAGATTATATTTGCGTGATAGGGCCTGGTCGCACTACAGTAAAAAAAAATTAGCCCGTGCAAAATGACATAACAACAAACACATTCTACAAAAAGCGTGTCCCACCGAAGCGGTTTCTTTTGTTTTCCTCGATTTTTGCACGGGCTAATTCTTGTTTTTGACTGTAGTGCGACCAGGCCCTTATTACCTAAAGAAAAAATTAATGTCTTGGAAAAGCGGAAGAGCTGAACCGAGCTCAATGTAAATGTAAATGTTGGTAAATGTTTTACTTACCAATTTCTAAAGAAGGAAACAGATACACGGTCCGTTTTCCATCTTTTCTTCCTTGTCTCCTCCTCTTCAAGAGGCCGTTTTTATTGTCGAAAGCATGATAAGCAGAGTGACAACTTGGTCGATCCTCACCGGGTGGTAGGCGCAACAAAAATGACAGGTTGACAAAATTGAACGTGCCCTTCCCTGTGGGGTTTGATTTTACTCTGGTACCCAGTGTTGACCGCGCATCCGTGGTCTATTCTGTTCTTCACGCTTTCTGGAGCCCATTTTGCAGTGGTATGTGATTTTGTGGAGCGGCTTATTCGTCATAATAACAAGGGATGTTCAAATTGTTTGAAGAAATGTAATTTAACGTTATTCTACTGTGAGGACGACCAGTCAGAATGGGAGCAGCACCTATTTTTGTGTGAAAAATGAGCCATTTGTGGACACGTGTCGAACGCTGAAAGCTACCGAACTCTCCTTCCTTTCCATTATATTATACAAGGTAAGATAAATGGACTAAAAATGGTTCAAATGGCGTAGAAGCACTGTATAAAGATAGAATACAACACCAGTAAATGTTTCAACGATTTTATTCAGCAATTTTGATTTTATATATTGCTTAAAACGTTAAATTCGAAATTCCATACAATGTCTTATATTTTCAAATATCATTAATATGCAAACATTACGCTTGGGTTTCCTGTGCTTCAACTGCCATTCAACGCGTACTAGAGATTTCGAAGTCAAGGTGGCTGACTGTATTGCCAGTCCGCAGATCCGCACATCTTAAACGGCCATTAATTGAAAAGAAAAAACACTGTAAAATCAGAATGAACAACAACCTTTCTCTCAGGAAACGTTTGTCAGTTGCTATAAAACGCGTTTAGATTAATAAATTTTCACTTGGTGGAATAACGCTTGCAAACGATTTGTTCAAAACCCAACTTTACAACTTTACAACCGTTTTGCTAAATATTTTTTGCAACATTTGTTGATCACACGAGGAATTACTCAATTCAGAAAAAAATTATCGAAAAGTAAATCCCCAAACAATAACAAATTCATTTCGACGTGGTGTCCACAGCGGAAGTGCCGTGCAGTGAAATATCAGTTGCAAAGTATACGCGATTCAGTTGAGTATATTCTCGAGGAAAACACTCGGTAGAATAAATCAGAAAAACTGAATGCAAAGTGTATTTTTTATTCTCACTAAAAACTTTTGATCTTTAGGAGGGGCATTTGACCATCAAATCCTGTGCTATGGTGGGGTATTTGAATGCAATTTTCGCCCAAGGGGGCGGGAATTTGAACAAGTCGATCTTCAAAAGTTCAAATGCCCGGGGCATTGCCCGGGGGGGTGATGTTGATGTTTCGAATTGATCGGCGCATTAAACTAACCTTTTTAATAATCGACGTTCTAGATTTTCAGCTTTTACAAACTAAGAAAACCATAGAATGACGTCTGGAGGTTGGGTGGCAGAGCTTGATAAGAAAGAACACAAAAACTGGGTGATGGTTGGTTGTGCCCTGAACATAGCCAAAAATGGAATTACACAAAAAATCCAAAAAGAAATGGACGCTTGGTATCAGTTCCTTATTTCCAGCCCTCCGCTCCAATCACTTTCACCGTGCACTTGTCCACTGGGAGCTCGAAAGTGTGCCACTTGCGTCCAGTGGAAATCAGAGCTGACACGTCATCACAGGTCCAAACATCCAAGAATTTGCTGGAACAACAGTGATAAACAATGGGGATCTCCGACTGGCGCCTGGGAAATAGCCAAAGTATTTATGCCAACGCTTGGAAGTCGAAAAATGGACGTCATCGATGCCGAGACTACAGACATTGGTGGACTGTTGAATTTGTTGGAATGGTGTCCTTTCATCAATCCCCCGTTGAGTCCAGCAGTTTTGAGTTCAGCTAGAGACAAGTGCAGGAATCACTGGGCGCATGCTCCAAAGCAACAACTTCAAGATGCCGATGTACCAACCATATTTGGTCATCTGAATAGTTTACTGAGTGATCCGGTTTTCTATGCTGACAAAGCGGCCCAAAAAGGGTTGAAAGACTTGCAAGACTTGTTCAAAGAAGGTCTGGTGAACGTCAGGAATTCTGAAGTGGAGGCTCTTCATTTGCTGCGACAGTCACTTGTAGCCGATCTCACAAAGTGCCAAGATGAGTTAACTGATATTAGGAATGAGGTTGCTCAACTGAATACGGAGGCAGAGACGGTGAAAGAACAAAGTGTTCTCATCAAAGAAGAGATTTTTAAGCTACGAACACAAGCGAGCGACGTTAAAATGACTACCCAGAAAGATGTTTCTCTTTTAAAAGAACAAGGTGACCTGAACAAAGAAGAGATTTACAAGCTAAAGC
>JAJLRJ010000004.1:8495594-8663094 GCA_024195265.1 Dendrophyllia cribrosa
TTGAGGAAAGAAGAAAGAAGTATTCTCGTTGCCCTTATCTTAAATTTTCGCAAGTTAAAAAATCATATAGAAGACGAAATTCAGTCACCAGAACAAAATTTGGCTCATTTGCTTTGCAATGATGAAATTCTCAATTTATGTAGGCTTGTGGGCGCGTTAATTAAGAACGACGTATTCTTTATCGGACTAAGTTGTGAATTCGGCGATTTTCAACTGAAAATTGGTAAAATGGCCGGCAATTGCGATCCAAATGTGCTCCTCCAGATGATGGTTTCCGCAAGTATTGGTAAAAAAAATTGTCGGAAGTACGAAGAAGGGAAGAAGCTGGCGCAAGAAACTGTACAGAAGCTGGCTGAGATGGAAAAGTCTGGTATTTCCATAAAAGGCGATACCAAGTTTCAAGTTATTGAGCACATGGCTTCCTATTACGTGTTAGAAGAGCAATGGAAGAAAAACTATGAAGTTTTGTTGGAGCTCGAGGGCTTGTCATTGAGTGATGAGAACACTGTAGAACTGCAGATCTTAATAGCAAGAGCAGAAAATTACGTATCACCTAGTAATTTTAAGTGTGTTTTGAGGCGTTATCTGAAGGCCCTTGAGCTTGCCAGACGCATTTATCCTTCTGATCAGATTCTACTGTTACGTGTTTTACAGTTTATCACCGTTCATTTCGAGAATGATGGTAAGCTAGATGAGGCACGAAAATACGCTAAAGAAACGTTGCAAATTGCCAAGAAACAACCACCTGCATCAGACTATTATATTAAAGGAATAACGAGCGCTCTTTCCGTTATGTGTCATTTTGACCCTCACAGCGCTGAGGATACACTTCTTGGTGTTTTGGAAGACAGATGGCCTCCTGTGTACAAAAGCATTCAAAGCGGAGTAGTTGACGGTCATATCGATACCAGTGACGAAAGCAGCTATGGCCATGCAGCCATGGTTCTAGAGGGGTTGATGGAGTGTTTCTGTGTCATGTCGTCAAATTCCAGCACTCAACAGAAAAAAAGGAAACTTAATGAACAAAAGGGACACTTTTACCAAAGTATTGCACAGATGTTACTGTCACTTCGGAAGAAAGTTAATGAGGAGAGACACCCTGAAGTGATAGCTGCGTACAATTACCTTGTAAAAGTACACGAGTTCCTTGGACATAATGAAGAGGCATTCAAGCTCAAAGAAAAAGTGAGGCAGTGTATTGAGAAAGAAATATCCAACCTACGTTTCGGAGAAGCATATAGTGACTACAGGGCAATTACTGCTAGGAATTTCAAAGACACTGGTAATGATTTCATGAAGTCAGGAAATTATTCGAGGGCACTAGAGTTTTATACTAAAGCGTTATACGTCTGCCCAAACGATGCCAAGTTACTAACTAACAGAGCAGCAGCGTTCGTGAAACTTTAGGAACAAAGCCGGGCTAAGCAAGAGCAACGGAATCTTATTGAAAACGCTCTTCAAGACACGGATAAGGCAGTAACTGCAGATCCTTCCTGGGTGAAGGGCTATTATTGGAGGGCTGCTTGTCTCGCTAAACTCGGACAAAGAGGTCCATCACTTGCTGCAGCTGCAGTTGCTAAGCATCTGTTTCCATCACAGTGCGCTCAAATACCTGCAGTTGTGAAGACGTTTGGAAATTGCATTGCAAGGATCGTGACCACAGTCGAAGATCTTCAACACGCCACCGAGAGAACGGAGAACAATCTTGTGATTTTGGTTAAGGAAGGGAGATATGAGCTACCTAAACCCTTGAAAGCTCCAACGAATGCAGTGATAGTTGGCCTTCACAAAGTCCAAATAATCTGCACTAAAGGTGTTCCACTGCAACTGGATAAAACCGTTTACATCGAGAACATTACACTATCACCCACAATGGAGTCCATGAGAACGGTCAAAGTGAAAGCGAAAGAATGTCTCAATCGTGGTGAATTAGACAAGACCTTGTCTCTGTACAGTAATGCATTAACCACGTGTCCAAACAATCCACAGCTTCTTACAACCAGAGCTTCCACCTACTTGAAATCTGCCGAGCAAAAGAAGGACAATCCGTCTGAGCGGAAGGCGCTATTGGAGCTTGCATTAAAAGACTGCGAAGCTGCCATCAAAGCTGATCCTTCTTGGCTGCTTAGTTACTCATTCATGACATTGATAATGGTAGAGCTAGACAGAAAAAATCAAGCTCTAGCTGCCGCTGCAGTGTTTAAGCACTTGAGCTCTGGTCGAGACATTCCTGCAGTTACTCAACGCTATGGAGGACTGAAAATCCATGTTGTTGAACGTTCAGACGAGCTGCGCTGTGTTCTCCAAGGAATCACAGAGCTTGAGGGTGTGAATCAAGTCGTTTTGATCAAAGAAGGCGAGTACGTGGTGGAGAAGAGTGTTCATGTAAAACCACCGATAGTTGTTGTTGGTCTGGGGAAAGTAACAGTATCGTGCAATACCGGACCACCTTTTCACTTTACGCAAGAACACTTTGTAGAAAATGTGGAACTTTGTGGAGTCTGGGACAATCAGTCTGAATCACAAGAGAGTGCAAGTTCAAACGATGATCATGATCAGTCAGAAGTGATATCTTTGGCTGCACCTTCAGGGTACGAAAACGCCAAAGTCAACAGTGAGTGCAAGGTGAACTAACAGAACTAAGAACACCTCGCCATCTGTAAATATTTTAAAGAATGCTTTATATAAACATCTTAAATTAAGTCAGATTAGAGATAGAATTTTTACCCCCTTTTTAAAAAAAATTATTTCTAGATCGTGTAATGTAATATGTATTTACCTTTAGCTTAGTTTTTAATTAATATTTAATTAGGTTTTACTTACAATATATTATTAATTGTTTTTAAGTTTTTAAGAGGGCCACAAGTTTATTAGATGTCTAACTATTAGGTGTTACCCTCTATAAATAAAGTTTGATTGATTAAATTGATAAAGTAGCAAGGTTAAAATTAGTCTCCACTAGTGGGGAGGAGCGTTGCGTGACGAGACAAATAACGGCTGCGTGGGAGACTAGGTTAAAATTCACATATATTATAGTGCTCGGTCCTACAGCAAAAGAGAACTAGATGGGACCGGCCATGAAATACAGACTTAGACGGGGAACGACGATTCTTTAGGCCTTCCACTTTAACGGAAACCAGTTCAAAAAGTTTAAAACTAGTTTAAAAAAGTTTAAAGCCAGTTTAAAAAGTTTAAAAAGTTTAAAACCAGTTTAAAAGTGTACGAGCTTTTGCAACCTAAAAATAATCTCAAGACCACTTCCCCGACATTTTTAAAAAAGCTCAAAATATAATTTTCTAGTCCTTCCTTCCATTGCAGTTCCCTCCAGCCCCCTCCCTCTGCTCTACAGTCATGTATATTAATGATCGGTACAGGGATCAACTGACAGCAACTACTTTGCAGAGATTTTCAGCGTTGCATTACACTTTACTCCCATCTTTGACATCAGAATTGAATTTCACGTAGCGTGGAAGTTTGAACTTGTGTAAAACTCTAATAAATTGTGCACAATAGAGAGCTTGGGTATGTATAAAGGAGTAACTGTTTTTGAAATCTAAAAGTGAGGTTTGATATACAGTGAAACCATGCATTAATTTATCGGACACACTCAGGATCCTCGCTAGTGTTCGCTTAATACAGGGGTCCGCTGACTTACAGATTCGTTTGACAGTAAATACGGAAGAAAATTTAAGGACCCAAGGAGACGGTGTCCGCTTAATACAGGTTTCACTGTAGATGTTAAGTGGTATTTTTCGATGAGATGTATTATTATTATATTGGGATTTTATTATTATTGAAATTTAAGCGATGTTAGAGGTTTTGATTCAATGGTCAAACCATTAGCCGTAGGACTCAAAAGTTAGAACTACACTAGATGTCTCCACAGTTGACTTTGGGAGTGAAAGAGTTAAATAGGGAGTAGTCAGTTATTTTTTTTTTATAGTTTTTTCCAGTTTGTAACACAATTTTTCTTTCCAAATGGTAAAATGTTTTAAATAAATTATTGTTAATATAGATTCTGTGCACAATACTGTAAAATTGAAAGAATAAAACATCAAAAAAATCCGAGTGCACATGCTTAATCTGATTCAATTATGACTGATGAAAGGGATCCCATCATAACAGGACGGGGGCACAGTGACCAAAGCCTTTTTGTGGGGGTGGTGCGGGGGGGGGGGGGGGGGGGGCACAGTGATCAAAGCCCTTTTTTCGGGGGGGGGGGGGTGGGCTCCCTAGTTCCCTCCCCTAGATCTGCCACTGATTGAATGAAAGTTGTAGCTGGTGGGATCATTTGTGCAAAAGCAAAGTTTTGGCTGTGGTTTCATGAATAGGAGTGGCAAAAAAGGGAAGGCAAGAAGAATAGGGAGGAGATAAGTGGAGGTCTCTCTTATGATGATTAGAGCTCCATGAGCAAAACTTTGCTCTTGCATGAACTAAACGACCTGCCTGCATTAGACTAGAATGTTACAGTTGCGGGAAATCCTTCACCAAACATGCAAAGCTTTATATTCAAAGTATACCCGGATTCACATCAGACAACCATTTAGGTTTGTTTGTTTGAGACTTTCATGTAGAGTTACAAATTTGAACCTGTTTAAGACTTTGAAATGGAAAGAAAACGTCCTTTAGAAAATTTGTATGCCTTAAAAGTGGCGGTAAAAGAGCTGAAAGGGATGAAATAGGGGAGTGAGGGATTTATCAAAATGTTGTTGTAAGTGTGTGGTTTTTTGAAGGTACTACAAAGGCCTGGCCAAATGAATTCAACATTACTCAACTCTGTTGAATTCACATTTGTCGAACAATGTTGAACGAGGTACAATGTAGTCAAACGAGTTCGACATCACAATAATATATTGTCTGGCCACACTGTTGAATAACATTGAATATGGTCTACTTCATATCAACATTGAATGCGGCAACCAAAGTAATTTAACATTGTTGTTCACACCTAAATTTCATTGATGTCGAGCTGGTTTTGCCAGGGCTTTACGGTACTCTGATGGAATATACTGAAATGGCAACCTTGACTGCCACATGCTCACCTTTTGGAGAACGGGATATCAGAAACAACTGTGATCTTGTTCTTCTGGCGATCAATGGACAGATCATTGCCAAAGTTGTTGGTCTTGCCACCAACCTTTATTCTCTCATGAAAAAAATGTTCCTGTGAAAAGTAAAGTATAGTTGTACTTAGGGAAGGTGACCCTAAGTATGGGTTGCATCAGGCAAGGTTTTTCCCTGCTTAAAGAGGATCTCTAGATGAAACAAAAGATATTAAATGATGATTATCATTAGCCAACAACTGCATAACACTGTGGTCATGTTAGGCAGCACTGTTTCAACCTGAACTGGTATTGTTTGGACTTGTTCAAAGTGCCATATAGTTTCAAAGCATTTTTGTTTGACATGGTAAATAGTCATTGACAAATTTAAAAAAGGGGCTTATTTCATTTTTAACATAGCATAACATTCAATGTACATTGAATAGTAATAAATTCACATTTATTTAAAAGACATTCTATGGCTTATGATTATGTTATGTTGGTGCACATAACAAAAGAAGATCATTAAAATTCTTTTGTAGGTGTGAACCAACATGGCCGCCGTGACGTAATGTAACGTAACGTAACGTAACGTGAAAACCACCTATTGAGTGTCGAGAGTAATTTCGTGATTGCTGGTTTAGCATTACTCTGCTTTGTGATTGACTAAAACATCTCGCACCACATTCTCAACCATAAGAAGTAAAAACCAAAACCAATTGTGAGTTGCTTGTACGCGTTTTCCCGCGCTTGGCGCCAGCGAAATGTATTTGATTCGAGTTCTGATTGGTTCATTGGATTGTCTGCGCCTGTTGTGATTGGTCAGAGTGATTACTTCAGTTTTGGTTTTACGACACAAATAAAAACCGCTTTAATTTAATTATTGGTTTGACCCTCTTTGTTTGATAAATATGACTGGCTAATCTTGTTCTTCTGATATCAGTGGAATTGGTGCTCGCACTTACAAAAAAAGTAAAACTGAAACAATTAAAAAGGGCTTATCATTTGCATTCGTCTATGAAAATTAACCTAATTTCTAAAAATGCATTATTTTTTGGATATTTTCATGGCAAGCGGAAAAGTTGGCAATATTTCCTGGAAACTGAGCTGTTCATCGATGTCACTTCAGTATTAATTGGGCAACTCTGTTGCAGGATTACACTCGCAAACTCAACTGGCACGTATGATCGTAGACTGCGAGCAGTCTCTTATTTTATTTTCAAGGGTAAGCGAGTAGCTAGCGCGCAACGCGAGGACGCACGGTGCGGGGGATCCGCAGGGAGTACCTCGCGAGCCGCGAGCCGCACTTTAACAGTAGTGAAACCGGGACCTCGTGCATATACAGTTTACCTCAGCTGAAAGCGGACCAACCTCAGGACCAGAAAACAGAAAAGGTAGGATGCGTGAGCAGACATTTTTCCAGAAAAAGAAAACGTCACGTCTGCCCTCGTTGGCTACGAAAATGGTGGTGGATTGTTCGAGAGCCGGCTACATATAGCGTCTGACTGAGAATGTTTCAAACGGTAAACAGTATAGTCTATCGATTTCATTAGGACATGGTCGCGTATAATTTACAAGAGTGGCTATCAACCGGCATTCTGTAAGCGAATACAGGACCGGACTGGACTTGTAAAACGCGGACTAGCAAAACGTGGACTTGTAAAACGCGTTAATAATGGATTTCTCGTGGGAATACGTATCATTGCTATGCTTGGCATTCGCAGCTTTTTCCTATTGATACCACTTCTTGATTTGCGCAATTCACGTGACGCCAATCAGCTGTTATATTGATCTAATAATCTAACGGCGCCAAAGGTCATTTCCCAACTTGACAATGTTTAAACCTAACGGTAACTGGGAAACATTCAGTACAATGACACTAAGAGTCAGTATCATTAGATGCACAGATCTATCAATTAAGTTGTAGTCGAAAGATCAAGTGCTGTTTATAGCAAATCCCCAGAATTTTACATTTTTCTTTGTAGTAACGGTTTGAGAGGACGAGATCTCATATCGAGCTTATTAGGAAAATTGGAAATAATTTTGAGTAAGTGACTCAAAATCCTTAGAAATCTACATATTGACCATCATTTGCCGTGGTCCAAAAATATCAAGGAGATTGCTTAGAAAATTTCCTCTGGTATTTATTGGCATCTGTCTGTCTGAATTCTCTGTCCTGCCACGAGTCAGGACAGAGAGGTTCAAACGCTGCTTTGTGAACCGATGTTTATTTCATTTTATCTAGTTATCCTTGTAAATTGTCTCTTATATTTTTAGACTAGTATTATTAGTATTATATTATTACTGTCATTGATTTGTTAACTCACACGTTTGTCTGTGGGTTGGAAGTTGTTAATAATAATAAAGATCTTTAAATTAAATTAAATGTAGAGCAGCACTTTCTGTGGCTAAACAGGACAAATCCTGGCAATCTCTGTTGCAGCTATCACAGATGTAGTCACTTAGCGGCAACGTCAGAGGTGCAGCTGCCGCTCTCAACTGCCGGCGTTCTCTCTTCGCATGTCACGCCTCGACTACCTGTCTCCAGTTGTTGCGAACTGCAGCAGCAATCTCCCAGGAGTCCTCTGGTACTGAGGTGCACTGAAAATGCTAAGACCGTTATGTGAAAAAACAGCCATTTCGATATATCGAGCTCTTATCGAACTATTCTTGACTATTTCTCCCCTGCGTAGGACGGTCTTATTATGAATAAGGTGACAAATTACAAAAACTACAAAATCGCGCCATAAGGGTTATCACAAAGTCTGACTACCTTTCTAGTGCTTCCGCCCGTCGTATAAGACTACGATGGGATAACCTTAATATCAGTAGGATGAAGTATAGAGTGAAATTAATGTTGAAAACTATGAATAGTCAAACTTTGGAGTAATCGCAAGACTTTTTTAAACTATTCAGCACAAACTATGGACTTAGAGATAAAGGAAATAAATAAGTAGTTCTGCCTAAGCCTCGTTCTGAATTTTTAACACGCAGTTTCTGCTACAGTGTTGTGGAATAATCTTCCACCAAAATAAAATGATCTAAGACAACAGATCTTCCATTTTCTCCTACTTTCACCTATTGTCAAAGCCACTAAATATTTTCTCAAGTCCTCATCTAAAGTCCTCCTCGTACTCCCACACGGCAAACATGACGTGAATCAGTTTTATTATTTGTTTGTAACTGATGTTTTTACCGTGTTAATACATACAAGAAGGTATTCACACGCACGTAACGTTTTATCCCCAGGCCCGAAAGCTCATAACAGTGTCACATAAAGACTGGATAGTAATCTACTAATATGTCGAAGTCAGCGTTTGCATTCCTGCTTTCGATTTGGACGAAATACTAGGTCGGTCTGAGTACTTTGAAAACACGTTTAACTGATGGCCCAACCCCCTGAAGACTTGACAAGAGAGTGATATGTAAGTGATACTTCTTAAAGCATTTCTGCTTAACTTAACTATGTACACTGTATGTAGTACACTGAAATCCCGGGACTGAAATATGCGACGGGAGCCTGCGATCGCTTTCGCTGAAGTTAAGTATTATTAGTATCCATCGAACGAGTGCACCAACCAACTACAAAATATGACTTACAGTGATACATTTGCTGGCGAATTCGTCGATTCCTACACTGCAATAATAAGAGTAATTAATGGTTTAAGAAAAATGATTTAAGAGAACAGATCCCCATTTTCTCCTGCTTTCACTTATTTTGTCAGAGCCACTAAATCGTTTCTCGAGTTTAAAAATGAGATCAATTGCCTAAAGTCCTCCTCGTTGTCCCACACAGCAAACATGTAAATCAGATGAGTTTGTTATTTGTTTGTAACTGATGTTTTTACCGTGTTACATGTAAAATGAAGTATATGTATGTATGACGGTATATCTCCTTGAAACACGCACCCCTTTTATCCCCAGGTCTAAAGCTCTGGAACAGTGTCACATAAGGACTGGGTACTAATCTTTCAATATGCCCAAGGCAGCGTTCTCATTTCCGCTTTCGATTTGGACGTGTCTGCAAGGAATTTGAGGTCTTTGAAAACACGTTTAACTGATGCCCAGCAAGAATTGACAACAGAGTGATATGTAAGTATACTAATACTTCTTAAAGCGTTTTAAAGTGCCTATAACCCCTAGAAAGTTGTTTTCAGAATCAACTCTATGTACATTGAATAGTTGAATGGTAAAATATTTCTGATTTTGAACGTCGCGTTTGTGAGTTATAAAGATTTAAATTTACAAAATGCTAATTAGATGACGTCAACCCGGGAATCATTTATTATACAACTACTACTTGTTTTCACCTCCAAGTAATATTTTTTACGAATCAATCGACTATCCACGGTTTATTTTAAGCATTTATCAAATTAATTATCTTCAAGCTGTAAACTGCGCATTGTAAATTGGTGTAGAAATAACGGAACATTCCCGGGTTGACGTCATCTAATTAGCATTTTGTAAATTCAAATCTCTATAACTCACAAACGCGACGTTCAAAACCAGAAATATTTTACCATTCAACTATTCAATCTACATAGAGGTGATTCTGAAAATAACTTTCTAGGGGTTATAGGCACTTTAACTATGTAGTACACTGAAATAAGCCATGGTGAAAGCAACTGCGATCACGTTTTCGCTGAAACTTATAATCATTTATCGAAGACATCGAACGAGTGCACCAATTACAACATAACACAATCACTTCAACTAATACATTCGTCGCGAATGCGTCGATTCCTAGAAATAATACGACCTTTCACGATGATTGGACCACAATTTATTGGCTCGATTCCTTTCGTTTTAACAGCCAGTCATCAAAAAAGCAATGAAAAGAGAGTGCGAGCAGAGCTGATGTAAAAAATTCACAATCACTTTTGTTTGCCGGAGCATAACATATTTCGGATACATATTTGCATTTGTGCTGAAGTGTTTCTATTTCATTCTCAGTGAATACCGGGTGTATAATCAAACGTTTATCGTTCTGTTAGGATTTTTTATAAGGCTGGTAGTACACAATTAGGATGTTCGTATGTCAGTTTTAATTTCTATATCTTTTACTGAAGAACACTCCTTAGGGTAGCTAGTAAACTAAGATAAATTAAAGAGTCACACTGTATGAACACGAAATTATTCAAAGTGAAAGGTTTCATTGATGGTTACTGATCTGAAGGAAATGAGGACCTTTCAAATGTATTGGTTTCGTTAGTTGTAATCTATACGTGTTCTGCAGCTACAGACAATGCTATGCTGACTTGCCGGCAGAAGTTGTTATCAAAATTAATTGTACTTAATTTTGTTTGTTTTGCCGTAGCCTTAGAGTGCTTTCAAACTGCGTAACGGTTTGTTTCCTTTACAGTCGAAGAAAATGCTTTAACTAAAACAATTGAATTTATTTTAATAGGAAAACCCCGTTCGCGTCTAAAAACAGTCAAACTTGATGATTTTAAGGGTACAGTCGGGTAAACGGCTAACGCAAAACACTTCAAATCGTCGAAGTTCGCTGTTTTCAGTCACAAGGATGATAAAACACAACGACTGAATTTATAAGATTTCGCTAATTTTGAAAGTTTATGTATATCTCTTCCCGTTCAAGAAATATTTATTCCCAGGTTAAACTAACCTTTTATTAATCAACGTTCTAGATTTTTAGCCTTTACGAAGAAACCCATAAAATGGCAACTGGAGGTTGGGTGGCAGAGCTTGATAAGAAAGGACATAAAAATTGGGTAATGGTTGGTTGTGCCCTGAACATAGCCAAAAATGGAATTACACCAAAAATTCAAAATGAAATGGAAACTTGGTACCAGTCCCTCATTACCAGCCCTCCGCTCCAATCACTTCCATCATGCACTTGTGCACCTCGAGCTCCAAAGTGTACCACTTGCGTCACGTGGGAGTCGGAGCTGACACGTCATCACATGTCTCCGCGACCAAGGATTTGCTGGAACAACAGTGATAGAAACAATGGGGATCTCCGACTGGGGCCTGGGAAATAGCCAAAGTCTTTATGCCAACCCTTGGAAGTCGAAAAATGGACGTCATCGATGCCGAGACGACAGACATTGGTGGACTGTTGAATTTGTTGGAATGGTGTCCTTTCATCAATCCGCCGTTGAGTCGAGCGGTTTTGAGTTCAGCTAGAGACAAGTGCAGGAATCACTGGGCGCATGCTCCAAAGCAAGAACTTCAAGATGCCGATGTCTCAACCATATTTGGTCATCTGAATAGTCTGCTGAGTGATCCGGTTTTCATTGCTGACAAAGTGGCTCAAAAAGCGTCAAAAGACTTGCAAGATTTGTTCCATCACGGTCTGGTAAACGTCAGGGATTCGGAAATTGAAGCTCTTCATTTATTGCGTCAGTCACTTGTAGCCGATCTGACAAAATGCCAAGATGAGTTAACTGATGTTCAGGATCAAGTTGTTAAACTGGATGCAGAGACAAAGAAGTTTATCAAAATTGCCCAGCAAGATTTATGTGAAGTGAAAGAACAAGATGATTTGAACAAAGAAGAGATTGGCAAGCTCAGTACAAAATTGAGCAAAGTTGAAACCGCTGTCCAGAAAGATTTATCTGAATTACATGAACAGGGGGACCTGCATAGGGAAGACATTGGCAAGCTGAGACAGCAGCTCGAAACGAAGTTGACAGAAGTCGAGGAAAACCTGTCCAATGAGATATCGTCAATATTGATTGCTGTTGATGATTTCAACAGACAACTGAATAAGAGAGACGACCTGGAAAAAGCCTTGGAGGTTATACATGATGACGTGGAAGTGATGAGAAATAGCACGCAGAACGCTGTTTTCGAGCTAAAAGAAATACAGTCTCATTTGGCAAACTTTAAAACCAACCTCGCAAGCGTGAAATGTGAAGTACAGGAAATAGCCAACGAGGCCGCTAGTAACAAAAACATGATCTCCGATTTACAAAGGGATGTGATGGAAGTCAAGGAAGAGGTGGATATCTTGAAAGAGACTGCATCCCAAGGAGAGAACGACGATGATGGTGAAATGTTGTGCACCGCACCGCGTAGGTTACCATCGTTCACGGGCCGCAAGTCAGCTCTGGAATGGCTAGAAAGGAACCTTATCCTGGATGTTGTTGAAAATGATCCAGGAGCCAGCTGTTGTACTAAAGCAATATGCGGCCTTGGAGGCTGTGGCAAGACTTCTCTGGCTATGGAGTTCGTTTGGAGCTGCAAAACTCGTTTCCCAGGTGGCGTGTTCTGGATTAACGGGGAAAGTGACGAAAATATACGAAAGTCAGTGGTGGAGATACTTGCTCTTGTGAACATCACCGCCTCGACAACCGAAAACATCGACGACACCTTGAACAAATTCCTGTCCTGGTTGTCGAAAAAGAAGAGTCGGTGGCTTCTTGTGGTGGACAATGCAGATGAATTGAAAGATACAACTTGTCCCACAGGCGTTAAGAAGATGCTCAGAGGACCATGGCAAAGAAATGGCAATGTATTAAAGCATGGCCAAATACTTTTTACAACCAGAGAAAATGCGAAAGACACTAGAATGTTCTTGAAACTCTCAAATGATGATTGTTTGGAGTTGCAATGCTTTAGTGAAGAAGAAGGTGCGTTGTTCTTAATGCAAAGAACCGGTCGTGAAAAGGAATCCATTGACCCAGAAGCGATTCTTTTAGCGAAAGAACTGGGATCATTGCCATTGGCTCTCGAGCAAGCAGCAGCCTTTATATCTGCCAGCCCTATTCCATTGAGCTTCAAAGATTACTTAGAACAGTACCAGGCAGTTAAGGTGCGTCTCTTGAAGCAACAGTCAGTTACAGCGCTTGGTATGGAGGCTCAGCATCGGTTGTCGGTTCACACAACTTGGGAAATGAATTTTGCATATGTAAAAGAAAAATCGCCAGCTGCGGCCAGTTTAATGCGTATTGCGGCCTTTTTAGAGTCTGAGAATATTCCTATGGATGTAATTAATCCAGGATCCCCTGAATTAGATCAAGTGGAATTGAGAGAATGTGCGCGTTCTAAGATTGGCATTGCTGTCATCCTTAAGGTACTATCAAGTTATTCCCTTTTCTCAGTCGATCATCAAACCAGAATCTTTGGTGTCCATAAACTTGTTCAAGAAGTGGTGAGAGACAGTCTGACTGTATCACAGAGGATAGAGGCAATGGTAGCAGCCACTCGACTTCTTCATTCAGCATTAGTAGCAAACAGTGAGCCTCGTGTCAATTTATTAAACTATGATACTTTGGGACCTCTGTCGCAATTGAAGAAAGAAGAGAAGAGTACTCTCATAGCCGTTGTGTTAAATTTTTGCAAGTTAAAAAATCATATAGAAGACAACATTAATTCACCAGAAGTAAATTTGGCTCCTTTCTTTGGCACCGATGACATGCTCATTTTATGCAATCGTGTTTCCGCTTTACTTAAGAACGACGTATTCTTTAACGGACTAAATTGTGAATTCAGCGATTTTCGATTGAAAATTGGTAAAATGCGTCGCAATTCCGATCCAAATGTGCTACTCGCGACGATGGTTTGCGCAAGTATTGATAAAAAAAATTGTGAAAAGTACGAAGAAGCGAAGAAGCTGGCCCAAGAAACTGTACAGAAGCTGGCTGAGATGGAAAAATCTGGTATTTTCATAAAAGGCGATACCAAGTATCGAGTTCTTGAGCACATGGCTTCCTATTACGTGGCAGAGGGGCAATGGAAGAAAAACTATGAAGCTTTGTTGGAGCTCGAGGGCTTGCCATTGAGTGATGAGAACATTGTACAACTGCAGATCTTAATAGGGAGAGCAGAAAATTTCGTGTCAGCTGGTAACTTTCAGTGCGTTTTGAGGCGTTATGAGAAGGCCCTTGAGCTTGCCAGACGCATTTATCCTTCTGATCACTTTGAACTGTTACGTGTTTTGCAATTTCTCACCGTTCATCTCCAGGTGGAGGGTAAGCTACATGAGGCGCGCAAATACGCTAAAGAAACGTTAAAAATTGCCAAGAAACAACCACCTGCATCAGACTGTTACATAAGAGGAATAACGACCGCTCTTTCCGTTTTGTATTTTTTCGACCCTCACAGCGCTGAGGATACACTTCTTGGTGTTTTGAAAGACAGATGGCCTCTCTTGTTTGGAAGCATTCAAAGCGGAGTAGTTGGGGATGATGTGGACACCAGTGAACGTATAGTTGACGAAAGCAGCCGTAACCATGCAGTTTTGGTTCTACAGGGTTTGATGGATTGTTTTTTTGTCATTTCGAGAAAGGACAAACTCAACAAACAGAAGAAAACGTTTTACCAAAGTATTGCAGAAATGTTATTGTCACTTCAAAAGAAACTTTATGGAGGGTGCCACGAAGGAGTGAAACATGCTTTCTATTACCTTGCAAAAGTACACAAGGTCTTTGGAAATCAGAAAGAGGCCTACAAGCTCGAAATACAAGCGAGGCAGTGCAGCGAGAAACCAGTATACAACCAGTCTTTCACAAATACTCGTTGTGATTGGAATGTTATTCGTGCTAAGATGTTCAAAGACCTCGCTAACAATCTTTTTAAGTCAGGAGATTATTCAAAGGCACTAGAGATCTATACTGAAGCCTTAAACCAATGCCCGAACGATGCCAAGTTGCTTACTAACAGAGCAGCAGCGTACGTGAAACTTTCGGAACAAAGTCGGGCTGCGGAAGAGCCACAGAAACTTCTTGAAAACGCTCTTCAAGACACGGTTAAGGCAATAACTGCAGATCCTTCTTGGGTGAAAGGCTATTATTGGAGAGCTGTTTGTCTCGCTAAACTCGGACAAAGAGGTCCATCACTTGCTGCAGCTGCAGTTGCCAAGCATCAGTTTTCATCAGAGTGCCCTCAAATACCTGCAGTTGTGGAGAAGTTTGGATGCTACAATACAAGGGTTGTGACCACGGTCGAAGATCTTCAAAACGCCACCGTGAGAACGGAGAGCAATCTCGTGATTTTGGTTAAGGAAGGGAGATATGAGCTACCTAATCCCATAAAAGCTCCAACGAATGTCGTGATAGTTGGCCTTGACAAAGTCCAAATTACCTGCACGAAAGGTGTTCCACTGCAAATGGATAAAACCGTTTACATCGAGAACATTACACTATCACCTACAATGGAGGCCATCACGAAGTTGAAAATGAAAGCTAAAGAATGCCTCGATCGTGGTGAATTAGGCACGGCCTTGTCTCTTTACAGTAATGCATTAACCACATGTCCAAACAATCCACAGCTTCTTACAACCAGAGCTTCGACCTTCTTGAAATCTGCCGAGCAAAAGAAGGACATTCCGTCTGAGCGGAAGGCGTTATTGGAGCTTGCATTAAAAGATTGCAAAGCTGCCATCAAAGCTGATCCTTCTTGGCTGCTTGGGTACTCCACTAAGGCAGCAAGTTTGGCCGAGCTAGACAGAAAAAATCAAGCTCTGGTCTCCGCTGCAGTGTTTAAGCACTTGAGTTCCGGTCGGGACACTGCTGCAGTTTCTCGACGCTATGGTGGGCTGCAAATCCATGTTGTTGAAAGCTCAGACGAGCTACGCTGTGTTCTCCAAAGAATCACAGAGCTCGAGGGAGTGAATCAAGTTGTTTTGATCAAAGAAGGCGAGTACGTTGTGGAGAAGAGTGTTCAAATTAAACCACCGATAGTTGTTGCTGGTCTGGGGAAAGTAACAGTATCGTGCAATACCGGACCACCCTTTCACTTTACGAAAGAACACTTTGTAGAAAATGTGGAACTTTGTGGAGACTGGGACAATCAGTCTGAATCACAAGAGAGTGCGAGCTTAAACGATGATCATGATCAACCAGAAGTGATATCTTTGGCTGCACCTTCAGGTTCAACACTCAACAGCGAGTGCAAGGTGAACTAACAGGAACTAAGAACGAGAGTTGTACACAAAGTAGAAAGTTTACAATTCACATATCTTGATGGTGTTCCAAAAGCAACAAGAACTAGAAACATTTTTAAGGACCGGTTACGAAATACGGAAAACGGAACGGGTAAAAATTCTAAATTTTTGAAATTTACGGGCTCCATTTCAACGGGCTCCCATTTTGACGGAAATCTAATTAAGGTTTCAAGTATCATTTTGTAACGGACTTGGCTCTTGCCTCCAAAAGAGAGCAACCTTAATTATCTTAATGAATATTTCTTATGACCAGAAGCTATACGCCGTTTAAAATTCATTGTGTCTAAGGTTTATTTCGAAATGTTTTGTAGATCAGATAAAATAAGTAAGACCGATAATCCCGTTAGAGTAGTCCCCTAACCTGAATGGTTGGAATTAGACTGCTAGCGGTCCCTCTCTAAATAGTCGGAGCGGGAAAGCAAATACGTGATCGGCGATCCGAGCGGCGAGCGAGTGAAAGCAGTCTAGGTTGGAATTTTGTAGACACCCGTCTCTTTGGGTTTGGGAATGAAAGGGTTAAAGTGCCCATAACCCAAATTTTTATATTTTCTCACCTGAATCGAAATGTCACCCAAGGCCTTTCTGCAAAAAAAATTTGCGACTTGCACAAAACGCCATTTGTTCGATTATGTTATAAAACTTTTAAATTTGCCGCTATTTTGACTTACCATTCGCTTTAGTCCTCTCTCGGTCTGCAAAGTAGCTGTGACGTACATTAAGGAACACGCGACTTCAGCCTTGCTCCCACTTGGAAGTTCGTCGCTGTGATTAGCTGGTATAGCTAAAAAATGTTTGAAAGATGTTGACTGCTTAGTTCTTCAACGTTGTCACTTTCCGATTCACTAAAGCTTTCTTCGGTCGATGACATTGCCAAACAACACGCGTTCCTGAATCTACGTCACAATGTGAGCCTGTCGGCCTAAATCAGCGGGGCGAGTAGGCCGCAAAAATATTGGATTTTGAAGATAATGAAACAATTATAAAACAATCTTGTTTAATCCAAATTGTAAATTTTTTCGCGGAAGGTCCTTGGGTGACATTTCGATTCAGGTGTGAAAATAAAAAAAATGTGTTATGAGCACTTCAAGGAACGTAAGAATGTTTTTAGCCACACAAGTTTCTCGGTTCTTCTTTAGCTCAGACGCTACGCGTTGTTGTTGTGACAACATATATTATCGTCTTCTTGCAAAACTAAGTAGTTCGTATTCCGTTGATGTTAAGTATTCCCGACGCGGGGTGGGGAATTGCATATCTCTTTTCATATGCCATTGATGGAGAATAGGACGTCAAGATAAGGTAATGGAAAATTCCCGGGGAGGGACTGTGAATTGATTCATGCATGAGCATACCCATCTCTGTTCAATCATCATGTTCACTTATAGAAGCGTTGAATGCAGTAGCGAGGAGGACGCTAGCCTAACGTACCCCACAATAGTTTTATTTTCTCCCCAAATTTTCCTCGCCATACTATTTGAATGTGACAATGGTGCGGTGTGGTACTATGATTGGCTAAAACAGCATGATTTATCAGATTTTAATCCATAGTTTTGATTCGAAGTGCGTTCCTCAAACGTAACTTTCGAAACCTTTAGTTGAATGAAAGCGTTTTGTAGTGACGAACTATAGTGAAACATTTTCTGTGAACTATGTAAGAATATAGACGAGTGTGATTTTGTAGTAAAAGACAACGAAAAGTTATCAAAACTCGTTTTTGCTTGAATCTTGAGCGATGAAATATATAAAGTAGGCAAGCCATGTATTATATTGTCACAAATTATAAACACTTTGGCTCGTGTTGTCTACATTTCCTCGGGTTCTCAAATGCATGTTAGTTATGGTTATGATAGAACAGTTCTCAATTGGGTGTCGAAAATTATTCGTGATTGCTTTGGTTAAGCATTCCTATGCTTTGTGAATTGTGATTGGCTAAAAAAATCTCGCATCACATTCTCAACCAATCAGAAGTAAAACCAAAACCAGCACGCGCTTTCTCGCGCTTGGCGCCAGCGAAATGTATTTGCTTAGAGTGCTGATGGTTCATTTGATTGTCTGCGTCTGTTTGTTTGGTCAGAATAATTACTTTGGTTTTGGTTTTACGACACTCAAGTGAAATGCGCTCTAATTTCATAGATAGTTTGGCCTTCTTTGTTTGATAAATGTGGCTGGCTAATCACATTCTTTTGATGGAAATGGAATTGGTGCTCACACTTGCAAAAAAAGGGAAAAAATTAAAAAGGGCGGGAGTTGTGATGTAAATGTGTGTAAAATTTTATTTGACCACCGAATTTTTAGTTTTAGTTGTAGGTAATCCCGCACACCCCTGCGCTATAGTTCCTCGTATTTTATGTGTGCCGGCTATCACGATTGCACCATACAGATAACTACCCTTCAGCCGTTATAAATAAGAGAAGAGGGAAGGGTTAATGGAACAATAGCATGCGTGGTTAACGCGCTGGAACTGAAGGGGAGTGGAAGGGAGATTCTTCCTCCCCTTTCTAGCGCCCGTCATGTACGCAGGCGTACAAACAAGAAGCCGTACAAACACAGCTTAAACGAGTGCTGCAACAATACAATTTCTCACGATACGATACATATCTCGATACAGCTGTCACGATACGATAAGATACACTTATAAAGCCCAATAGTCTTGAAATCAAACATGTTTACCGATACCCTCTGCATTTGGAAACACAACATTACTTCTATTTGAACGAAACAGTGATTCACGATGCCACATATCATGTTGTTGTTAGTCTTTTCTCGTAAAGTAAATAAGAAACTGAGTTAGTGTGGGATTGAAAAACGAAAAGCGACCTTTATTGAAGCAAATGTGTAAATATATATATTCGTATCGTGAGAAATGATACTAATATATATGCATATTGTGGTATACCTTTGCAGCATTAGCTTACACTCCTTGCGTCTTTAACCCATTGCAGCATTGATTGCCAAATGTTTTGAGTCCTTTTACGGAGAAACATACAATAATGTGTAAAAAGTAAGACTACATTTACTGACCTTCACCGATTGCTAAGCAAATGCCAAGTTATATAAAAAACAAAACTTGCCGGAGCAAAAATCCCACAGCAACAAGCGGCGATCACAATATCAAACGGTTCTATCCATCCATGAACGCCTTGCATTGTCTTTAAAACTTGTACGCTGTAATTCTTCCTTCTGCTTCTCAAGTCAACACACGGAGAGAGTTTGCCGCCAACTTGAAATCAAGAGCAAAAAGACGAGTCAAACGAGGTCGCGTTTCAATAGGCCATTTCCGAGTTACGTTATGCCTCGTTGTCCAAGCGAGGCTAGCTGCACAACCTTTCATATGAAAATGGTTTTTTTTATTCAAATGCAAATAAAACTCATTTTCATATGAAAGGTTGTGCACCTAGCCTCGCTTTGACAACGAGGCATAACGTAACTCGGAAATGGCCTATTATCATTTGCATTCGTCACTCTTAATATCAGAAGGATGGGGTTTTGCTGAAAGCAGGCTCGCGACCCACGGCCCGCGGCTCATTTCACGGCCGGCGGCTCGGTGGCCCGGAGGCCAGGCGGCCAAGTCCAGGTTTTCCACAGATTTTTTTTCCAGCGGTAGATCCACGCTCATGCACAGATGCAAATCACTGAAGTTGTCTTAACGGTTATCTTTTACTACCGTATTGTTGAAAGCTCTTAAGTACGTCACTGTTAGTCAATTTTCCATACGGGCTTAAAGCCTGAGTCAAAACAAACAAACTGAGATTTGACATAATTTTGAGGAGGAATACTCACCTAAACTGCGCAAAATTCTATCGGGGGCTCAAGATCCTTTCCGAGCTGGGTAACGTGCATTCCCGTAATCATGTGACACTTGCACGTTATGCCAGGCTCCGTGAAGTAATTAGAATCACCGCTGGCCATAACTATCCAGGTTACCGAAATTGACAAACTCGACTCTCGAATTTGGTTGGCATGTAATCACACAGGACACCCAACACGCAACCTGTGCGGGCAGCAACTATATGAATAGAGGTTTTGCACGGCAGCCATGTTGCGTGGCTTGCATGGTTTGCAAGTACTCCGGAGTTTGACTATAGAGGTTTTGCACGGCAGCCATGTTGCATGGCAGGAACAATGATTTTGCATTAGAAAGAACATTCTTTCCCATAGGGATAAGAATCTATTGTTCCTGCCATGCAACGTGGCTGCCGTGCAAAACCTCTATAGTCAAACTCCGGAGTACTTGCAAACCACAGACTATGGACTTAGAGATAAAGAAAATAAATCAGCTCTGCCTAAGTCCCGTTCTGATTTTTTGAAACGCAGTTTCTGCTACAGTGGAGCAGTGTTGAAGAAAAGCCTTCCACCAAGAGAAAAGGATCGAGGCTCCTGCTTCACCTATTGTCAGAGTCACTAAATGTTTTCTCAACTTTAAAAATGAAATCAATTGCCTGAAGTCCTTCTCGTGCTCCCACACGGGAAACATGTAAATCAGTTTTTTTATTTGTAACTGATATATTTACTGTGTTACATGCAAGAAGGTAACACTTAACACGCGCCCCTTTTATCCCCAGGCGCGAAATAAAGCTCATGCACCTTAGTCCAAAACAGGAGCTTAGCCCTCTTGGCCTCGTCACCCACTTCCTGAATGAACTCGTCACATTAATTCCACGCACCGAGTCGCGTCGCCACCCCAACAAGTGTCCATCTCACCGGATATCAATGCCTCGTCAGCATGTGTAAAATACAAAAGAATTTTCAAGCGAAAATGAGGCAAAAAATAAATAAATAAATAAAATTGGCCGCCGTTTTGGAATAAGTATGGACAGTGTCACATAAGGACTGGATACTAATCTACCAATATGCCGCAGTCAGCGTTTTCATTTTCGCCGGCTTTCGATTTGGACGAAAGTCTGTCTGCAGGGCATGAGTACTTTGAAAACACGCTTAACTGATTGCCCAGCAGCAAGACTTGACAAGAGAGTAGAATTTTTGTAATAATATCAAACATACTTGATTAATTTTATAGTATTTTATGACATCCAGGTAGCATTATTTGTATATAGAGTAATTTTTAGATTTTTATCCAGTATCGCTTTACAGGAGAAACAAAATGCTAAATAATGGATTATGAATGTGTTTAGGTTTGTACACTGTACGCTGTTTTTGAAAAAACCCTCAGCATTATTTGGTGGTCATTCCAAAAGCAAAAGGCAATAGCCCATGATCTTTCCTCTCCCCACCCAACATGATCTCCTCTCTGAATTAACGATAATCGTTAATTCTTAAATTGCTCCGAATTTACCATTAAAGTTAATTTAGAACACTGTTTCCCAGGACATTTCAGAAAAGAAGAAATAAAAAAAAACCATGTTATTTGGACTGCGGGATTCGAACCCGGAACTACCGCTACTACGAACGTCTTCTTACCACTAGACCACCGAACAACAAGGCGATGGGAAATTAAATCTGCAAGATATTTATTTGAGTCTTGCATAGAATATCATTGATCTACAGTGATTAGGCCTAAGCGCTGGTTTCAAATGGTTAGCTTTTTGTTGAGGTTTAATGATCAAGCTTTTCCATTTACTTTCTAAAATTATTTTCAAGCGAGTGATTTATAGGCTTACTACAGGGTGTACAATAAGTGCATGAATTTTATTATGTTAAAAAATTGAGGTTTGCTCAACCAGCAGCGTGGTGGTCTAGTGGTTAGAAGAGAGGTTAAGTCAGCGAAGGGTCGTAGAGGCCGTAGGTTCGAGTCCTGTCCGAACACTAAGGATTGTTCTTTTTCAACAAAAATACTGATTTCCCAGAATTCCTTTCAGACTGTCAGTGTTCTAAATTAACTATAATCGTAAATTCAGAGCAATTTGAGAATTAACGATAATCGTTAATCCACCGTAGGAAAAAAGATGGCGGCTGTTCATTTTACCACAATACCTTGCGGACCTAACACAGCACATAAGGCACAAAGAAAGCCAAATTTTTACAATATTTGTTCCAGTACTAAGGACAATGTGTAGACTAGGTTTGAAGATTTTATAACTTTTCTTTACATTTTTATGAACGTTGTTAAGATTTTTGTGCGCTAAGAATTATGGGTAAAAGTACCAGTCGCCATCTTTTTTCCTACCGAGGATTCAGAGAGGAGGACGGGTTGCCCCACCATGTGTACCAACACACTCCTTCCCTCTTGTCCCCAGTCCTATGACAGCTCATGAGCAGTGTGACATAAGGACTGGATCAAAGTTATACCGCTTTCGCTTCGGTCGAAGTGAGTGGTGAAGATTTTTGTAGCAGATTGTCAGCCACTGAAAGCACGTTAAAGTGCCCCATGAAGATTTGAGAGGAGAGTGATATGTAAGTACTACTAAGCAAAACATTTCTGTACATCCAAATCAATAATACCGCGACAGTATTTAAAATTTCTAGCCTTCGTGCAAACGTCTCCTATTTTCATTGCTTCACGCGCAGGCCATAAATTTCCGCTTTCGCTTCAGTCGAACAAGTCATGGAGATGTTTGCCGTATATTGTTTCCCTCTGAAAGCTCGTTAAAATTTCCCATTGAGAGCTTAGAGGAGACAGATATCTACGAACTACTTAGTTAAACACATACAAATTTAAACCCAAAAGGGTACTGCAATCTTACTCCATCACAACAGACGGTTAACTAGACGCCGGACATGATTGACATGACTAGCGCTAGGCTCAAGACTAGAAAGCGGCCGTGAACAGCTATTTCGTCAGGTCTAGGTAACCGTAGGCCGTATTGCTAAGAGATTGCAGAACTCATTTGGATTAAAAATAAAAAGATATTAAAAAGTTGACACTGGCTAAAAATGTTGTTTTTGGACGTTTCGGCAACTACTGTTGCCTTCTTCAGCAAGAGATAAAAATGCAAATGTCTAACGGCGTCCTGATGGTATAAGATACATGCAAATATTAAATCGCACCTCGAAAGAATATTTTGAGGTGAAAACAAAAGTCTCTAGAGCATTCTTAATTATTTCTACAAATTCTTAATGTTATTATAAACATTTGGAAGCGCTATGTGAAGAATGCTCTAGAGACTTTTGTTTTCACCTCAAAAATATTCTTTCGAGGTGCGATTTAATATTTGCATGTATCTTATACCATCAGGACGCCGTTAGACATTTGCATTTTTATCTCTTGCTGAAGAAGGCAACAGTAGTTGCCGAAACGTCCAAAAACAACATTTTTAGCCAGTGTCAACTTTTTAATATCTTTTTATTTTTAACATGCCTGGCTACACACCAAACATTTTTAGCTTCATTTGGATTATTTTATATAAGGAGAGGATGGTATTGGTCATTCCCCGTTTTTTTCTCGCCAGCACTGGCATGTATTGAGAGGCTGAGAGTTGGCCACTTGCCACCTTTGTGAATATATGGCGTGACTGATAATCGATCTCCGCTCTTGCTCTTTTCTAGAATGTGTAGCAACACATATGTGATAGGTGGTGTCATTATGCGAACTACACCGTATTGACCAACGCGAAACAAGCTGTCCATGAATAAGTTTGTAATTTATTAGTATTCATCAAATGATTCCTTTAACTACAACAACATACTGAAACATTTGCACGCGAATGTGCATATTCATACCTAACAGTAATTAAAACGTAGCCTGTGAACAGGCTTCTTTTGGGGGAATAGACCAATATCACGCTAGCATGGCACAAAAATATATTTAGTTTATTGGGAAAAAGTGCCCAGCATCAAATTCAGTATATCGATATTAGTAAAACTACAAAGTTTTGTAAAGATTGTTCTCAAACTTATTAATTATTCATGCACTGATGACCCAATCAGATTGCTTCAATTCGGTCAGGTGCATGGATCTTGATACCCAATGAACATACAGATCAAGACACATCCGATGTTAGTTCAAAAACTGATCAAGACACTGATCAAGAAACTTGAATTTTAATTAGTTCACATCAGTACAGTGCTACACAATCATTCCTTCTGAATAGAACAAACCTTCGAAAAATAACAAACAAAATATAAATTCCTGAAACAGCTCATTATAAAATTCTGAACAATTTTGATTTAAATGTTGTTAAATACCTTTTGTCACTAGCCTCCAAAGGATTCAATGCCTCCGAACCATTTCTCTCCTCCAAATGACGTTTCAAAGAACAAATGATTCCATACACACTCTTTGGAGGGTATCTTTCTCCCGATTTAACCGCCACACCAAAATTTTTGGAGGGTATCTTTCTCCCAATTTAACCGCCACACCAAAATTTCCAACCTTTCAACAGGAGAATGGGCAGCGCTCAAAAGTCTTAGCAAACGACGCGACATTGTTATCAAAGCGGCCGACAAAGGCGGGGCGGTAGTTGTTTGGCGGACCGACCTTTACCGACAAGAGGCTTTTCGGCAACTTTCTGACACCGCTTTCTATGCCAAAGTTGATAAAGATCTCACTTCTACGAACCAAAAAATTGTCAAAGAAACTATCCAAGACCTCATTACTAAACAACAATTACCAGTTACCGCCAACAATCTCATCATCACTACTCCTAGAACCTCACGCGTTTATTTCAAACCTAAAATTCATAAACCAAACAATCCGGGCCGACCCATTGTTTCCGCTTGTAGCTGTCCTACCGAACTAATTTCTAGCTATTTAGACAAAATCATGGCCCCCATTGTCAAATCACTACCCTCGTACATTAAGGACACCAATCACGCACTCGAAATTTTCCGGGATTTCAGTTTTGCCAGCGAAAACAAATTAATTTTCACTATGGACATTACCTCTTTATATACCGTCATCCCCAATGACGAAGGACTTCAAGCACTAAAATATTTTTTCGACCAGCGCTCCATTCAAAACCCAAGGTCAGAAACACTGCTCCGCTTAGCCGAATTAGTTTTGACACTTAACTGTTTTTCATTTTCCCAAAACTACTACAAACAAGTAAATGGAGTCGCCATGGGCACCAAAATGGGACCAAGCTACGCTAACCTTTTTGTAGGCCACATCGAAGACAAATTTTTTAATCAGTACCACGGAACCAAACCCGAACTCTACGGCCGCTACATCGATGATTGCATTGGCGCTACCTCTTCCAGTAAAGAGGAACTTAATCAATTCATAACTTCTATCAATACTTTTCATCCAGCTCTAAAATATACCTGGGAAATTTCCGAAACCTCAGTCGCTTTTCTTGACATTAATATTTCAATCAACGGTAACAGTTTATCCACAAGTGTGCACTACAAACCTACAGATTCCCACAGTTATCTGTTACATTCATCCTCACATCCATCGCACGTTAAAAACGCCATTCCGTATTCTCAATTTCTCAGACTTCGACGTCTATGTAGTGATGACTCTGATTTTTCCAACAAATCAGAAGAAATGTGCCAGTTTTTCAAGAAACGTGGGTACCCTGACTCTGTTGTTAATACGGGCCAACAACGTGCACAACAGATCGACAGACAGTCAGCACTACAAACGCCACAGAAGGAAGAGAACGAGAGAATTCCATTCACCCTCACTTTCCACCCACACAACAACACAGTCAAAAGCATCATTTTAAAAAATTTCAAATTACTCCAAAACGACCCCGAAACTGGCAGAATTTTTTCACAACCCCCACTAATTTCATTCAAACGTGACAAAAACATAGGCAACTTTCTAGTTACGAGCGCACTGAAATCTGACGATGTACCGGGAACTTTCAAATGCACACGCACACGATGTAACACTTGTCCTTTCATTCACAACGCGGACAAAATAACAGGACCCAAACGATCTATTAAAATCACTGATCGTTTTACATGCACCTCCGTAAATGTTATCTACTGCATCACATGTACTTTTTGCAAAAAGATATACATTGGCGAAACAGGGAGGAGACTGGGCGACCGTTTTCGTGAACATCTCCGAGACGTTGAAAAAAATGACAAAGACGCATCCAAACCAGTCGCGCGCCATTTTAATCTTACTAACCATTCTAAACAACACATGACAATCTGCGGCGTTTCCCTACACCAGGGTAACACAGAAAGCCGTAAAAACCTAGAACAAAAAATCATCTTTCAAATCGGCACTCTCAAACCCCACGGAATCAACGAACGCTTTTCATTCAACTAATCTACATTTGTTTTTCACGTCACCAAATTTCCACCAATAGCGTAGCTCCACCGCTTACTATATAAAACCACACACTACCCACAATTCCTTGATTCGCTCCGACGAAGGGCTAGCGCTCGAAACGTCAGCTATTTGAATCTTTTTACGGTGGTCAATTTACCTTATCGACTCAGTCGATAAAACTAAATTCTCGTGTTTCTCCCGACTTCTTCGCTACCTCCATCACGAATTTGGACAACCAGTAGTTCAGCGACAGTGCGTCCATTCATGCCAAGCTAGAGGCTCGATTTTATGGCTGACACCAGGAAACCCCTTTTCCATGGTAACGAACACGCGTTGCGGTCACGCGCTAATGCTGTAATTAGTTTTCACACATTCCTTTGCACACCTCGAGTGTGTACATTAATCCGAATCTGTCAATTCATTGTCGATTGCAGCGGACAAGAAGAAGCAGACTTACTTAGTTAATATCTAGCAAAGATAAATTGGATCAGGCCATTTTTGGTAAAGACTTTACTTCACGCCAGATATGAATTGGGCCACTTTTGCAAGCAAGCGTATGGGCGGCCGTTACCGCCAAAAATACAAACATTGCAAACGACTTAGAATAAACATGAATGGTTCAATGGTGTTTTGTAAGTTGGTATAGATGATTTAGAAGTAATATAGTTAAAATGTAGTTGGACAGGTTGTCTTTGGTGGAATGGAATACTCAACGAATAAATGGTTTAGACAGTTTACAAACCGTATAGTCGCCGTTGTCGAAACGGTACAATATAGACACAAATGATCAAGTCTAAATGTAAATAGTTCAGCAACCGTTTGTAAAACCACACAGACTAAGTGGAATTGGTGAAAGTAAATGAAAACCGGTCTAGTGTCCAATGTTAAAACGACAAAGTGAAGTCTCAAATGGTTCAGCGTCATGTGAGATGATTTAGTGCAATACCAAACGGTCTAACGTAGTGTGAAATGGTTTATCCTACCGACAAATGGTTAATCGTAATTTGAAATGGTTTAACGTAACATCAAATGGTTTAGCGTAATGTGAAATTATTTGGTACAATAACAAACGGTCTAACGTAGTGTGAAATGGTTTAACCTACCGACAAATGGTTAATCGTGATTTGAAAGGGTTTAACGTAACATCAAATGGTTTAACATAATGTGAAATAGTTCAGCATGATGTGCAATAGTTCAGCGTAATGTCAAATGGTTTAGCGTAATGTCAAATGGTTTAGCGTGACACCAAATGGTTTTGCGTAATGTCATATGGTTTAGCGTGACACCAAATGGTTTAGCGTAATGTGAAATGGTTTAGTGTTACATCAAATGATTCGCGCCGAGACCGCCAAAAATACAAACATGAAATGGAATAGCCTGCAGTGAAATGGAGCAGCTTGAAGTGAAATGATCTAATCTATGTGGGGTATGACGTCAACTAGTCTGGAATTTGGCGCGAAAATACTCACGTGCTTTGTGCAGTCTACACGGCGAACTCGCACACGACGAACTACAAGCTTCACGGCCTTCACTTCGTCTTCTGTCGTCGGCTTTATAAAAACGCAGTGGCTATTCGTACGGGAGTCCAAAACTTTCGTCAATTTTTGATGTTAATTGTTATTCTTCACTTTTGTTGGTCCACAATTTTAAATGTTCGTTTAGCTTTACGAAGCGCTTCTGGTAAGCGATGTTGATTTGGCTCAGACTAATTTGCTAATTTGAAATGAGTCGCGTGCGACTCATTTCGTGACACTTAGAAATTTTTCGCGTCAAAGAATACTCCCGTACGGCCAACTTCGATTTGCTATTCGTACGGGAGTCCAAAACTTTCGAAAATTTTCGATGTTAGTCATCACTTTCACCGATCCATTTGTTCATTGTTCGTTTCCATTTGTTCATTGTTTCGTAAAAGGAATTCGGCGAAATGAGTTCGGACGGCGGTCCATCTTGGCGGTCCGGATTGCAAAATTCGGACCGCTCAGGAAACCAATCGGAATGCTGCTTTCCATCGTGGACTCATTTTGCCATATAATAAAACTTGTTAGGGACGGACCATGTGGAGGGGGGGGGGGGGGGGGGGGGGGGACGGGGGGTTGGGCAATTACAAAAAAAAAATCCCTGCAGAAGAAATTTAAGAGAAAAAAAAATCGTGCACAAGAAAGCACGTGAAAAAAAAAAATTCAAGCATTTTGGTAAACAAAAATTCTTGCAAATAGTGATGCTGAAAAAAAAAATTCATACTCAGAAGAAATTGCCCCCCCCCCCCCCCCCACAAAAATTAAATGGTCCGTCCCTTATTGGTATTTATACGGAGTCTTTTTACCTTTTTTTTTTGTTTCCGACGCTTTTTTCCTTGAGACTACCTTTCCTTGCTCACAAGTTGTTCAGTTAATAGAGAAGAACAGGTATGTATGTCCAGTGTAGTAGTGTTGAATTGATATTAGAGAGTGAGAGCCGGGGGGGGGGGGGGGGGGGGCATTCAAATCACGAATTCTGAGTAAAGAAACAGCAACAACAACAATTCTATTTAATAGATATATTTTAACAATTTTAATTAATTTTTGAACACTTTTTTTAGTTGTTAGATGTCCCAGTACACTCAAATTATTGATAATGAAACATATAATAATAAAAAAGAATCGAAAAGAATCACTTACGTTCGGCAAAAGGTGATTTTCATTGTGTATCAACAAAAGTGAAGAATAACATCGAAAATTGTCGAAAGTTTTTGGACTCCCGTACGAATTATTGCCAACTTCGATTTGCTATTCCGAATAGCAAATCGAAGTTGGCCGTACGGGAGTATTCTTTGACGCGAAAAATTTCTAAGTGTTACGAAATGAGTCGCTCGCGTGAGTATACAGAGAAGTCAGCAAATTAGTCTGAGCCAAATCAACATCGCTTTAATACCAGAAGCGCTTCGTAAAGCTAATATTGTGGACCAACAAAAGTGAAGAATAACATCGAAAATTGACGAAAGTTTTGGACTCCCGTACGAATAGCAAATCGAAGTCCGCGTACGGGTGCCGTACGAACAACCACTGCGTTTCTAAAAGCTGACGATTCTTGGTTTTCACTGTCAAGCCATAAAATTTTAAAATCGAAACGAATTAGCGAAGGAAGCCAATAATTTGTAATGTTATAAAAGAGTAACAAATAAACAACTTCGCGAAGTCTCAGATCTGTGCAATATTCCGTTGTTGAATTATTTGCCGAAGCATTCGACTCAAATTTACAGAGCTTTGTATGGAAACGCCATCCCGGAGGGACACCAAGATATAATGTTTTAGAATCGAAACTATTTAGTGAAAGAAGCCAATAATTTGTAATGTTATAAAAGAGTAACAAATAAAAACCTTCGCTAAGTCTCAGATCTGTGCAGTATCCCGTTGTTGAATTATTCGCCGAAGCACTCGACTCAAATTTACAGAGCTTTGTATGGAAACGCCATCTATTACTATTCATTCGCATAAACTGCATTCCTAATACTTTAACTGCCCAAAGTGCCAAAAATCACGAGGAGAGGCCCTTGTTTCATAGGAAAAAGCTTTGTCACGGACGCCATGTTGGTGTCACGTAGGGTGAAAAGTCAGAAATTCAAAATGCTGTATTTTCAAAACGAAAGACGCTACCGGGTTGGATACTTGTGAAAAGATTTATTTTTAAGTCATCTTCAACCTGGTGGACATATAAATTCAGAAGGCATTACAATTTATGATTTTCGAATTTGATGACGTCACGTGAAAACCAAGAATAGAAGACGAAGTGAAGGCCGTGAAGCTTGTAGTTCGTCGTGTGCGAGTTCGCCGTGTAGACTGCACAAAGCACGTGAGTATTTTCGCGCCAAATTCCAGACTAGTTGACGTCATTAACCCCACATAGATTAGATCATTTCACTTCAAGCTGCTTTCACTGCAGGCTATTCCATTCCATGTTTGTATTTTTGGCGGTCTCGGCGCGAATCATTTGATGTAACACTAAACCATTTCACATTACGCTAAACCATTTGGTGTCACGCTAAACCATATGACATTACGCAAAACCATTTCGTGTCACGCTAAACCATTTGGCATTACGCTGAACTATTGCACATTACGCTGAACAATTTCACATTACGCTAAACCATTTGATGTTATGTTAAACCATTTCAAATCACGATTAACCATTTGTCGGTAGGTTAAACCATTTCACACTACGTAAGACCGTTTGGTATTATACCAAATAATTTCACATTACGCTAAACCATTTGATGTTACGTTAAACCATTTCAAATTGCGATTAACCATTTGTCGGTAGGATAAACCATTTCACACTACGTTAGACCGTTTGGTATTGTACTAAATCATTTCACATTACGCTGAACCATTTGAGACTTCACTTTGTCGTTTTAACATTGGACACTAGACCGGTTTTCATTTACGTTCACCAATTCTACTTAGTCTGTGTGGTTTTACAAACGGAAGCTGAACTATTTACATTTAGACTTGATCATTTGTGTCTATATTGTACCGTTTCAACAACGGCGACTATACGGTTTGTAAACTGTCTAAACCATTTATTGGTTGAGTATTCCATTCCACCAAAGACAACCTGTCCAACTACATTTTAACTACATCATTTCTAGATCGTCTATACCAACTTACAAAAGACCATTGAACCATTTATGTTTATTCTTAGTCGTTTGCAATGTTTGTATTTTTGGCGGTAACGGCGGCCCATACAATACCCCCGCTTGATTTGTGTACTATCAAGGTAAGATTCTTTCAGGGGAAGTGTTGGGTAGTGAAAGATAGCTTTCATTTATTTTTTACGACATAAAAAAGGCAAAAGAGAAATAGCTTGTGACTCGTGACTCGAACTTGACTCGTGCTACATACGATTGAAGTCGAATTGACTTTAAATTATTAACTTCGTACCTGCAACCTGCACCTGCAACCTGCACCCTGCACCTGCACCCTGCACCTGCAACCTGCACCCTGCACTTGCAACCTGCACCTGCAACCTGCAGAACCTGCAACCTGCAGATTACACCGTCCGGTTGAATAACATTGAATATGGTCTACTTCATATCAACATTGAATGAGGCAACCAAAGTAATTTAATATTGTTGTTCACACCTAAATTTCATTGATGTCGAGCTGGTTTTGCCAGGGCTTTACGGTACTCCGATGGAATATACTAAAATGGCAACCTTGACTGCCACATGCTCACCTTTTGGAGAACGGGATATCAGAAACAACTGTGATCTTGTTCTTCTGGCGATCAATGGACAGATCATTGCCAAAGTTGTTGGTCTTGCCACCAACCTTTATTCTCTCATGAAGAAATTGTTCCTGTGAAAAGAAAAGTATAGTTGTACTTAGGGAAGGTGACCCTAAGCATGGGTTGCATCAGGCAAGGTTTTTCCCTGCTTAAAGAGGATCTCTACATGAAACAAAAGATATTAAATGATGATTATCATTAGCCAACAACTGCATAACACTGTGGTCATGTTCGGCAGCACTGTTTCAACCTCAACTGGTGCTGTTTGGACTTGTTCAAAGTGCCATATAGTTTCAAAGCATTTTTGTTTGACATGGTAAATAGTCATTGACAAATTTTAAAAGGGGGCTTATTTCATTTTTAACATAGCATGACATTCAATGTACATTGAATAGCAGGGCTGTGCTCTAGCAGTGCCCAGAGGCATCAGTCTACTAAATTTTGTCTTTAGGCGACTAGAAAAACTTACTTTTTTTGTAAAGCTTAAAGGGACACTTTCAGGACGGCACATGCACCAGTTTCTCAAATTGAAACTTAAGCCTAAATTTTTCAAGTTGATGTGTCAGTTTCAAAATGGCGTCGACTAGTGGCAGTCACGGTGGAAAATGAAGAAACTAGACCCTATTTTTGAAAGAACACTTCAACTTGAAATTTTTCAAGTTTTGATTCGGGAAACAGGGGCATGCACCCTCGTGACAGTGCTGGGCACCCTGGCATTCATAGTTGAGAGCCTTTGGTCTCCCTGTGATTCCTCTTGGAGCACAGCCTTGAATATAATTTTACTGTCACAGCACCAGGAGCCCAAGTTGCTATGGTGCAGGCTGTACTGAATAGTAATAAATTCACCTTTATTTAAAAGACATTCTATGGCTTATGATTATGTTATGTTGGTGCACATAACAAAAGAAGATCATTAAAATTCTTTTGTAGGTGTGAACCAACATGGCCGCCGTGACGTAACGTAACGTAACGTAACGTGAAAACCACCTATTGAGTGTCGAGAGTAATTTCGTGATTGCTGGTTTAGCATTACTCTGCTTTGTGATTGGCTAAAACATCTCGCACCACATTCTCAACCATAAGAAGTAACAACCAAAACCAATTGTGAGTTGCTTGTACGCGTTTTCCCGCGCTTGGCGCCAGCGAAATGTATTTGATTCGAGTTCTGATTGGTTCATTGGATTGTCTGCGCCTGTTGTGATTGGTCAGAGTGATTACTTCAGTTTTGGTTTTACGACACAAATAAAAACCGCTTTAATTTAATTATTGGTTTGACCCTCTTTGTTTGATAAATATGACTGGCTAATCTTGTTCTTCTGATATCAGTAGAATTGGTGCTCGCACTTACAAAAAAAGTAAAACTGAAACAATTAAAAAGGGCTTATCATTTGCATTCGTCAATGAAAATTAACCTAATTTCTAAAAATGCATTATTTTTTGGATATTTTCATGGCAAGCGGAAAAGTTGGCAATATTTCCTGGAAACTGAGCTGTTCATCGATGTCACTTCAATATTAATTGGGCAACTCTGTTGCAGGATTACACTCGCAAACTCAACTGGCACGTATGATCGTAGACTGCGAGCAGTCTCTTATTTTATTTTCAAGGGTAAGCGAGTAGCTAGCGCGCAACGCGAGGACGCACGGTGCGGGGGATCCGCAGGGAGTACCTCGCGAGCCGCGAGCCGCACTTTAACAGTAGTGAAATCGGGACCTCGTGCATATACAGTTTACCTCAGCTGAAAGCGGACCAACCTCAGGACCAGAAAACAGAAAAGGTAGGAAGCGTGAGCAGACATTTTTCCAGAAAAAGAAAACGTCACGTCTGCCCTCGTTGGCTACGAAAATGGTGGTGGATTGTTCGAGAGCCGGCTACATATAGCGTCTGACTGAGAATGTTTCAAACGGTAAACAGTATAGTCTATCGATTTCATTAGGACATGGTCGCGTATAATTTACAAGAGTGGCTATCAACCGGCATCCTGTAAGCGAATACAGGACCGGACTGGACTTGTAAAACGCGGACTAGCTAAACGTGGACTTGTAAAACGCGTTAATAATGGATTTCTCGTGGGAATACGTATCATTGCTATGCTTGGCATTCGCAGCTTTTTCCTATTGATACCACTTCTTGATTTGCGCAATTCACGTGACGCCAATCAGCTGTTATATTGATCTAATAATCTAACGGCGCCAAAGGTCATTTCCCAACTTGACAATGTTTAAACCCAACGGTAACTGGGAAAGAACATTCAGTACAATGACACTAAGAGTCAGTATCATTAGATGCACAGATCTATTAATTAAGCTGTAGTCAAGAGATCAAGTGCTGTTTATAGGAAATCCCCATAATTTCTTTGTAGTAACGATTTTATAGGACGTAGTAACGGTTTTATAGGACGAGATCTCATGTCGAGCTTATTAGGAAAATTGGAAATGATTTTGAGTAACTGACTCAAAATCCTTAGAAATCTACATATTGACCATCAGTTGTCGTGGTCCAAACATGTCAAGGAGATTGCTTAGAAAATTTCCTCTGGTATTTATTGGCATCCGTCTGTCTCAAGAGACAATGAGTAGTGCCCGGTTGACATGAGTCGGTGGTCTGTAGAGCAGCACCTTTTGTGCGGCTTAACAGTACAATCCTGGCAATCTCTGCTGCAGTTGTCACAGATGTAGTTACTTGGCGGCTACGTCACAGAACTCAGTGGTGCAGCTGCCGCTCTCAGCTACCGGCGTTCTCTTTTCGCATGCCACGTCTCGACTCTTCTTTCTTCGCCGGTTTTGATTCCTCTGGAGACTACCTTTTTCCAGTTGTTGCGATCTGCAGCAGCCTGGCAGCAATCTCCCAGGAGTCCTCTGGTACTGATGTGCACTTAAAATGCTAAGACCGTCATATGTGGTGAAGAAACAGCCATTTCGATATATCGAGGTCTTATCGAACTATTCTCGACTATTTCTCCCCTGCGTGGGACGGTCTTAGTTATGAATTAGGTGACAAATTATAAAGACTACAAAATCGCGCCATAGGGTTATCACAAAGTCTGACTACCTTTCTAGTGCCACCGCCGGTCGTATAAGACTGCGATGGGATAACCACAAGAAGAAGGATGATTTATAGATTAAAAATAATGTTTAAAACTATGAATAGTCTAACACCGGAGTACTTGCAAGACTTTTTTTAGACCATTCAGCACAAACTATGGACTTAGAGATAAAGAAAATAAGTAGTGCTGCCTAAGCCTCGTTCTGATTTTTTAAAACGCAGTTACTGCTACAGTGGAGTAGTGTTGTGGAATAGCCTTCTACCAAAATAAAATGACCTAAGACAACAGATCCCCCATTTTCTCCTACTTCCACCAATTGTCAGAGCCACTAAATCTTTTCTCAATTGAGATCATTGCCTAAAGTCCTCCTCTTACTCCCACACGGCAAACATGACGTGAATCATTTTTTTTTATTTGTTTGTAACTGATGTTTTTACAGTGTTAATACATACAAGAAGGTAACACTTATCACGCGCCCGTTTTATCCCCAGGCTCGAAAGCTCATTAACAGTGTCACATAAAGACTGGATACTAATCTACTAATATGTCGAAGTCAGCGTTTGCATTCCTGCTTTCGATTTGGACGAAAGTTTCTGAGTACTTTGAAAACACGTTTAACTGATGGCCCACCAAGACTTGACAAGAGAGTGATATGTAAGTGATACTTCTTAAAGCATTTCTGCTTAACTATGTAGTACACTGAAATATAACGCGACGTGAAAGGAAATGCGATCGCTTTCGCTATAGTTAAGTATCATTAGGATCCATCGAACGAGTGCACCAACCAACTACAAAATAAGACTTACAGTAATACATTTTCTCGCGAATTCGTCGATTCCTACAAATAATAAGACCTTTCACGATTATTTCACCATAATTTTAGATCGATTGCTTTCGTTAAATAGCCGATGATCGGGAAAACATTATATATTGAGAAGAGAGCAGATGTGTATTTACTATCGTTTTTATTTGCCGGAGCTCGAGCCAGACACATCTTTAGTGTTTCGATTTCATTCTCAGTGAATAAATCTGAGTGTATATTAAATCAAATGAAGAACGATCTGTTAAGTGGAACTTCTAAAAGCATTTCTGCTTTAACTTTGTAGTACACTGAAATAAGCGACGTGAAAGCAGCTGCGATCGCTTTCGCTGAAATTTAGCCTCATAAGTATTCATCGAACGATAGCCTGCGCAGCTGGCGGTTTTGTTGGCGCGCGTGATGCTGAAATTCGCGAGCGGCGAGCAGCGAGCGGCAAAGCCGCGAGAAACATCAGCATCGCGCGCGCCAACAAAACCGCCAGCTACGCAGGCTAATCAAACGAGTGCGCCAACTACAACATAACTCTTGAACTGATACTTTTGCTCGCGAATTCGCCGATTTCTACAAATACCGAGACCTTTCACGATGATTACACCACAATTATCAGCTCGATTCTTTTCGTTTTAACAGCCAGTCATCAGAAAAACGATGTACAGAGAGAAAGCAGAGCTGATGTATAAAATTCACAATCACTTTTGTTTGCCGGAGCGTAACATATTTCACATACATATTTGCATTTAATTGTACTGAAGTGTTTCGATTTAATTATCAGTGAATACGGGTGTATAATCATACGTTTATCGTTCTGTTAAGAGTCGCGCTATATGAACACGAATTTATTTAGAGTGAAATGGTTGCTGATCTGAAGGAAATGCGGAACTTTCAAATGTATTGCTTTCATTAATTAAAATCTATACGTGTTCTGCAGATACAGACAATGCTATGCTGACTTGCCGGCAGTATTTGTTTACAAAAGTTATTTTTAAGTCATTTAATTTGTTCTGTCGTAGCCTTAGGGTGCTCTCAAACTGCGTAACGGTTTGTTTCCTTTACATTCTAAGGAAATACTTGAACTAAAAAAATGTAATTTAATTTAATTTAATAGGAAAAGCGTGTTCGCGTCTAAAAACAGTCAAACTTGATAATTTTAAGGGTACAGTCGGGTAAACGGCAAAAGCAAAACACTTCAAATCGCCGAAATTCGCTGTTTTCAGACTAAATTTAAGGATGACAAAGCACATGAACGACTGAGTTTATATGATTTCGCTAATTTTGAAAATTAATGTACATCTCTTCTCGTTCAAGAAATATTTATTCCCAGGTTAAACTAACCTTTTTAATAATCGACGTTCTAGATTTTCAGCTTTTACAAACTAAGAAAACCATAGAATGACGTCTGGAGGTTGGGTGGCAGAGCTTGATAAAAAAGAACAAAAAAACTGGGTGATGGTTGGTTGTGCCCTGAACATAGCCAAAAATGGAATTACACAAAAAATCCAAAAAGAAATGGACGCTTGGTATCAGTTCCTTATTTCCAGCCCTCCGCTCCAATCACTTTCACCGTGCACTTGTCCACTGGGAGCTCGAAAGTGTGCCACTTGCGTCCAGTGGAAATCAGAGCTGACACGTCATCACAGGTCCAAACATCCAAGAATTTGCTGGAACAACAGTGATAAACAATGGGGATCTCCGACTGGCGCCTGGGAAATAGCCAAAGTATTTATGCCAACGCTTGGAAGTCGAAAAATGGACGTCATCGATGCCGAGACGACAGACATTGGTGGCCTGTTGAATTTGTTGGAATGGTGTCCTTTCATCAATCCCCCGTTGAGTCCAGCAGTTTTGAGTTCAGCTAGAGACAAGTGCAGGAATCACTGGGCGCATGCTCCAAAGCAACAACTTCAAGATGCCGATGTCCCAACCATATTTGGTCATCTGAATAGTTTACTGAGTGATCCGGTTTTCTATGCTGACAAAGCGGCCCAAAAAGGGTTGAAAGACTTGCAAGACTTGTTCAAAGAAGGTCTGGTGAACGTCAGGAATTCTGAAGTGGAGGCTCTTCATTTGCTTCGACAGTCACTTGTAGCCGATCTCACAAAGTGCCAAGATGAGTTAACTGATGTTAGGAATGAGGTTGCTCAACTGAATACGGAGGCAGAGAAGGTGAAAGAACAAAGTGTTCTCATCAAAGAAGAGACTTTTAAGCTACGAACACAAGCGAGCGACGTTAAAATGACTACCCAGAAAGATGTTTCTCTTTTAAAAGAACAAGGTGACCTGAACAAAGAAGAGATTTACAAGCTAAAGCAGCAACTGGATGTGAACCTGTCTGAAGTTGAAGCAAAATTGTCCGATGACATATCTACAATACTGCATGCTGTTGGTGATTTCAACAGGCTACTAAACGAAAGAGGTGATCTGGAAGAAGCCTTTGAGGTTATCTGTGATAATGTGGAAGGTTTGAAAAATGGTATAGAGAACGCTGTTGTGGAACTAAAAACAACAAACTCCCAAGTGGCTAACTTAGAAACTAACTTCACCAGCATTAAGCGTGAAGTAGAGGAAGTAACTAACGAGGCAACTGCAAACAAACAAATGATATCTGGTTTGCAAAAAGGTGTCATGGAAGTCAAGGAAGAGGTAGAAGCATTGAAAGGGAATGCATCCCAGGGAGAGAGCGACGATGATGGTGACATGCTGTGCACCGCACCAAGTAGATTAACATCGTTCACGGGCCGCAAGTCAGCTGTGGAGTGGCTAGAAAGGAATGTAGTCTCGGAGAGTCCTGAAAGAGGTCAAGGAACTTCCTGTTGTATTAAAACGATATGTGGCCTTGGCGGCTGCGGCAAGACTTCTCTGGCTATAGAATTCGCTTGGAGCTACAAGACTCGTTTCCCAGGAGGCGTGTTCTGGATCAATGGGGAAAGTGACGAAAATATACGAAAGTCAGTGGTGGAGATACTTGCTTTTGTGAACATCGCCGCCTCAACAACCGAGAACATCGACGACACCTTGAACAGATTTTTAGCGTGGTTGTTCAAGAAGAAACATCCATGGCTTCTTGTAGTGGACAATGCAGATGAATTGCATGATTCAACTTGTCCTACAGGCATTAAGAAAATATGCAGAGGTCCCTGGCAAAGAAATGTCAACGCATCAAAGAACGGTCACATACTTCTCACAACAAGGCAAAATGCAAAAGACACGACAACATTTTTGAAGCTCTCGGGGAATGAATGTTTGGAGTTGCAATGTTTTAGTGAAGAAGAGGGAGCACTTTTCCTAATGCAAAAAACAGGTCTTAAAGGAGAATCCCTTGACCCAGAAGCGATTCTTTTAGCGAAAGAACTGGGAGCATTGCCATTAGCTCTCGAGCAAGCAGCAGCCTTCATATCTGCCAGTCCTATTCCATTGAGCTTCAAAGATTACCTAGAAAAGTACCAAGCCGTTAAGGTGCGTCTCTTGAGGCAACAGCCAGTTACCGCGCTTAGTATGGAGGCTCAGCATCGGTTGTCGGTTCACACAACTTGGGAAATGAATTTTGCATATGTGGAAGAAAAATCACCAGCTGCGGCCAGTCTAATGCGTATTGCGGCCTTTTTAGAGTCTGAGAATATTCCTATCGATGTCATCAATCCTGGTTCCCCTGAATTAGATCAACAGGAATTAAGAAAATGTGCGCGTTCTAAGATTGACATTGCTGTCATTCTTAAGGTACTGTCAAGTTATTCCCTTTTCTCAGTCGATCACCAAACCAGAGTCTTCAGTGTCCATAAACTTGTTCAAGAAGTGGTCAGAGACAGCCTTACTGTATCGCAGAGGATAGAGGCACTGGTAGCAGCCACTCGACTTCTTCATTTAGCCTTAATCAAAAACAGTGACCCTTGTTTCAAATTTTCAAAATCAACTTTGCCGGGAAATCTGTCGCAATTGAGGAAAGAAGAAAGAAGTATTCTCGTTGCCGTTATCTTAAATTTTCGCAAGTTAAAAAATCATATAGAAGACGAAATTCAGTCACCAGAACAAAATTTGGCTCATTTGCTTTGCAATGATGAAATTCTCAATTTATGTGGGCTTGTGGGCGCGTTAATTAAGAACGACGTATTCTTTATCGGACTAAGTTGTGAATTCGGCGATTTTCAACTGAAAATTGGTAAAATGGCCGGCAATTGCGATCCAAATGTGCTCCTCCAGATGATGGTTTCCGCAAGTATTGGTAAAAAGAATTGTCGGAAGTACGAAGAAGGGAAGAAGCTGGCCCAAGAAACTGTACAGAAGCTGGCTGAGATGGAAAAGTCTGGTATTTCCATAAAAGGCGATACCAAGTTTGAAGTTATTGAGCACATGGCTTCCTATTACGTGTTAGAAGCGCAATGGAAGAAAAACTATGAAGTTTTGTTGGAGCTCGAGGGCTTGTCATTGAGTGATGAGAACACTGTAGAACTGCAGATCTTAATAGCAAGAGCAGAAAATTACGTGTCACCTAGTAATTTTAAGTGTGTTTTGAGGCGTTATCTGAAGGCCCTTGAGCTTGCCAGACGCATTTATCCTTCTGATCAGATTCTACTGTTACGTGTTTTACAGTTTATCACCGTTCATTTCGAGAATGATGGTAAGCTAGATGAGGCACGAAAATACGCTAAAGAAACGTTGCAAATTGCCAAGAAACAACCACCTGCATCAGACTATTATATTAAAGGAATAACGAGCGCTCTTTCCGTTATGTGTCATTTTGACCCTCGCAGCGCTGAGGATACACTTCTTGGTATTTTGGAAGACAGATGGCCTCTCGTGTACAGAAGCATTCGAAGCGGAGTAGTTGACGTTCATATGAATACCAATGACGAAAGCAGCTATCATCATGCAGCCATGGTTCTAGAGGGGTTGATGGAGTGTTTCGGTGTCATGTCGTCGAGTAGCACTCAACAGAAAAAAAGGAAACTTAGTAAACAAAAGGGACACTTTTACCGAAGAATTGCAGAGATGTTAGTATCACTTCGAAAGAAAGTTTGTGAAGAGAGTCGCTCCGAAGTGTACGACGCGTACCATTACCTTGTAAAAGTACACAAGTTCCTTGGAGATCAGGAAGAGGCCTACAAGCTCGAAGAAAAAATGAGGCAGTGCAAAGAGAAACGAGTATCCAACCAATGTATCGGAAAAGCATTTTGTGACCCGAGGATAATTGTTGCTAGGAAGTTAAAAGACGTTGGAAATGATTTCTTCAAGTCAGAAAATTTTTCGAGGGCACTAGAGTTTTATACTAAAGCGTTAAACCAATGCCCAAACGATGCCAAGTTACTAACTAACAGAGCAGTAGCGTACGTGAAACGTTCGGAACAACACGCACAAGGCCGGGCTGTGGAAGAGCAACGGCAACTTCTTGAAAACGCTCTTCAAGACACGGATAAGGCAATAACTGCAGATCCTTCTTGGCGCAAGGGCTACTACTGGAGGGCTGTTTGTCTCGCTAAACTTGGACAACGAGGGCCGTCACTTGCTGCAGCTGCAGTTGCCAAGCATCTGTTTCCATCTCAGTGCGCTCAAATACCTGCAGTTGTGGAGACGTTTGGAAACTGCAGTGCAAGGATCGTGACCACAGTCGAAGATCTTCAACACGCCACCGAGAGAACGGAGAACAATCTTGTGATTTTGGTTAAGGATGGGAGGTATGAGCTACCTAAACCCTTGAAAGCTCCAACGAATGCAGTGATAGTTGGCCTTCACAAAGTCCAAATTGCCTGCACTAAAGGTGTTCCACTGCAACTGGATAAAACCGTTTACATCGAGAACATTACACTATCACCCACAATGGAGTCCATGAAAACGGTCAAAGTGAAAGCGAAAGAATGTCTCAATCGTGGTGAATTAGACACGGCATTGTCTCTGTACAGTAATGCATTAACCACATGTCCAAACAATCCACAGCTTCTAACAACCAGAGCTTCCACCTACTTGAAATCTGCCGAGCAAAAGAAGGACATTCCGTCTGAGCGGAAGGCGCTTTTGGAGCTTGCATTAAAAGACTGCGAAGCTGCCATCAAAGCTGATCCTTCTTGGCTGCTTAGTTACTCATCCAAGACATTGATTATGGTAGAGCTAGACAGAAAAAATCAAGCTCTAGCTGCCGCTGCAGTGTTTAAGCTTTTGAGCTCTGGTCGAGACATTCCTGCAGTTACTCGACGCTATGGAAGACTGAAAATTCTTGTTGTTGAAAGTTCAGACGAGCTGTGCTGTGTTCTCCAAGGAATCACAGAGCTTGATGGAGGGAATCAAGTTGTTTTGATCAAAGAAGGCGAGTACGTTGTGGAGAGGAGTGTTCATATAAAACTACCGATAGTTGTTGTTGGTCTGGGGAAAGTAACAGTATCGTGCAATACCGGACCACCTTTTCACTTTACGCAAGAACATTTTGTAGAAAATGTGGAACTTTGTGGAGTCTGGGACAATCAGTCTGAATCACAAGAGAGTGCGAGTTCAAACGATGATCATGATCAGCCAGAAGTGATATCTTTGGCCGCACCTTCAGGGTACGAAAACGCCAAAGTCAACAGTGAGTGCAAGGTGAACTAACAGAACTAAGAACACCTCGCCATCTGTAAATATTTTTAAGAATGCTTTATATAAACATCTTAAATTAAGTCAGATTAGAGAGAATTTTTATCCCCTTTTTAGAAAATTATTTTTTAGATCGTGTAATGTAATATGTACTGGAATATGTATTTACCTTTAGCTTGGTTTTTAATTAATATTTAATTAGGTTTTACTTACAATATATTATTGTTTGCAAGTTTTTAAGAGGGCCACAAGTTTATTAGTTGTCTAACTATCAGGTGTTACCCTCTATAAATAAAGTTTGATTGATTGATTGATAAAGTAGCAAGGTTAAAATTAGTCTCCCACGCAGCCGTTATTTGTCTCGTCACGCAACGCTCCTCCCCACTGTTAAAATTCACATCCCTTAATTAATATCAGAAACCCATAAGTGGGTTGAAACGTGTAACGCGCATTCACAGCTTCCGAATATTCATTTTTTGTTAAGTATCATATTTGGAAACCCCTCGGTCCCTCGAGATTGGAAGCAAGTTGTTCTAGCAAATTGATTGGTTAATATTTTTATCTTGATTTTCCAAATATGGCTGTGACAACTTCTTAGCAAATTGAATAATCGGAAGCTTGTTTTGAAGCGTACAAGAGACAATTGCACGTTTCAACCCACTTATGGGTTTCTGTTAATATATTATAGTGCTCCTAAAGCAATAGAAAACTAGATGGACCGGTCATGAAATACAGACTGAAGACGGGGTATGAAGATTTTTTAGACCCTCCACTTTAACGGAAACCATTTTAAAAGTGTACGAGCTTTTGCAACCTAAAAATAATCTCAAGACCACTTCCCCGACATTTTTAAAAAAGCTCAATATAAATTTCTAGTCCTTCCTTCCATTACAGTTTCAATGATCAGTCCAGGGATCAACTGACATCAACTACTTTGCAGAGATTTTCAGCGTTGCATTACACTTTATTCCCATCTTTGACACCTGAATTGAATTTCACGTAGCGTGGAAGTTTGAACTTGTGTAAAAATCTAATAAATTGTGCACAATAGAGAGCTTGGGTATGTATAAAGGAGTGACTGTTTTTGGAATCTAAAAGTGAGGTTTGATATACAGTGAAACTTGTATAAATTAATCGGACACACTCGGGACCCTTGCTAGTGTCCGCTTGATAGAGGGGTCCGCTGAATACAGGTTCGTTTTAAAGTCATTGTGGGAAGAACATTTTGAGACCCAAGCTGGTGTTCGCTTAATAGAGGGGTCCGCTGACTGACAGGTTCGTTTGACAGTAAATGCGGAAGAAATTTAGGGACTCAAGCGGATGATGTCCGCTTCATACAGTTTTCACTGTAGATGTTATGTAATATTTTTTGATGAGACGTATATATTGGGATTTTATTAATATCGAAATGTAAAAGTGATGTCAGAGGTTTCATTTCAATGGTCACACTATTAGCCATAGGACTCAAAAGTTGGATGTCTCTTTTCACGTGATACAGTGTTCCCATTCTAATTAATGTTTTTACCTCGAGTAGCACAGCTGAAAGATCTTGAAATTTGACTTGTCGGTTCACTCGCAGAGCAAGCGTCTGTCTGTCTCTCAGAAACTGATTGTATTGACCTACAATTTCACACGAGAAAGACCCCCGTGCCAGCGCCGACTTTTTTGCTTACCGACTGCTTCACAGCTGGACGTAGATATAGAAATGAGTTCAAGGATTGTCAATTGCCAGCTCTATCAAATTAAAGAGCTGAAGAACGATTTTCGTTGCAGGTTTCAAACAAATGCTGCATAAAAAATAAACTCAAGCGATTTGTATATATTTGCTACCATATGGTGAATTTTTGGCAAGAATGTTTTGGCCGATGCGGTCGCACGCGTTTGCCCAACATTTTTTCTGGTCTTAACGTTAACACTTGTGTACTTAAAAAATAATTTCCATTTGTGAAATTTTCTTGCCTCTTATGTTGCCGTTTTTAATAGAATTTAGGTAAAGCATTAAAAAGTTATTATTTAACCCAATCCTCAATTGTTTTGTGCAGTGTACTAGATAAAAGCACTTAAAAGTAAATTAAATTTAGGGTGTCTTTAACGGGCTATAGTGTTACTATGGTAACCTATTACGTCAAGACAAAGACCATGACTTGTTCAACAATGACGGGGCATTTGTTTGGTAGTATTATTGTAGCACTAACTGATAGAGAGTAGTAGTATTGATAAATTAAAGTGTACATACTGAAAATTACTAGAAACTGTTGTGAGCCACCTTAAATGACGACACCTGACCTCCTGCCCTTAGGGAGGTAAACTGACTTTTTTTCAACAGTCAGGAGCCCATCAATAGGCTCCTGCAACAGTACGGTTCTTTGAATAGCAATGATAAACGCATTGCTGTCATCACTCCCAAATGACTAACTTAATGCATTTTGACATAATTTGATAAATCAAAAAAATTCTACACATATTTTGAAGAACCAGACTGCATACCGTTCATAAGGTGCAATCTGAGATTCAAAAGATTCAGTCAAACTCAGCAAAATAGAAAATTTACAATATCATCGCATCACGATGAAAATTATCATTTGGCTTGAAACTCTGCACTATTAGGAGCCAACTATTAATTTTTTGCTAAAAACTGTGTCATAATATTAAAAATTCGACAACAAAAATCAACACAATGATCGCTTAATCGGCACCTAAACCTATAAGTCTTATACACTTTCAAGACTTGTATAGCTACAAAGCAACTATTATGTCAAGCTAAAACTATACCAGATATCGGTGGCATACAGCATAATGACTATCCAGTGATTATTAAACATCCAACCATCTGACAAGATTTTCGTCGTTTCCACGACTTAAGTAGACTAGCACAACTCATTTTTCAACAAACTTGTACAGGTACAAAACAACTATTATATCATGCTAAAAATAAACCACGTGCCGCAAACCGCCTACGACATAACCCGATCTTACTACGAAGCTAATCTCTTGATAATTGCGAAGTTGTGCCGTAGACAGGGGAGGGGGGGGGGGGGGGGGGCAGAACACTCCACAGGGCCAGACACTCATTCATCGATGAGTGTTCTGCCCCCCCCCCCCCCCCCCCTTGGCCGTAGAATAACGGGAGTAAAAAGTATCCAAAATCATACCCCTCAATAACTTGGCGAGATCAGGTCACCTGATTCTCTTTTTGAAAAGTTTTGTTCAAATATCCATTCGTTTATCTTTAAAAGCAAAATACGCACACCATTCACGCATCGTTAAACTGTCCTCGCAAGCAAAATTGGCTAATTACGTTGCGAAAATTCAAGATTCTATATTTGATAATTAGATCATTTCACTGTGGTGGTGGCCAACTCGAAAGCTTTCGCTCCTTTGGCCACTACACACTTTAACCATGTTAAATGTAATTTAATATTAGTTATGTAATTCTTTCTTCTTTATTTTTCTCTTAATTTTGGAATTGACTGTAGCGAAACAAGTGTGAATACAATGAACTGAACTAGAACTTGGGCACGTTTTATAAACAATCAACCACATTTGAAAAATGTAATTTTCTTTACCGTACTGTCCGGCCTGTGCTCTTATTAAAAACTCTGCGTCTTCACTTAGCCGCTTCAATTGCAGACGTGGCCCCACGATTCGATCGATAGCATCGCTTTCCAGCTTCTAAAATCCTCTTTAAAAGTGAACAAATATTCAAAACAAAACGTCATTTAGTTTAAAATGAGATTTTCTTTTTAGAGTGATAAACCTTTCCTCCCCCAAGAAAAAGTAGGCGGAAAATGTAACTTTGCCCTCTCTTATAGTTAAACAAATCTTTGTTCCTTTCTGATAGATTAACCCTTTTTATCTCGCCTCGATAGGCCCCGATGACAATTATCGTTACTTTACGCCACAGGACACCCAGGCGTAATGTTTGCATTTAATGTATTTGATAATATAAAACGTTGTGTGAATTTTCGATCTGAACGTTTGAAGCAAGAAATAAAATCAAAATCGCCGAAACACCCATTGCTGTTGGTGCTATCTTTACACAGCGTTTCTACGCTATTTGAGCGATTTTTCGTCCGTCATTCTTACCTTGTGTTATATAACTGAAAGAAAGGTAAGTTCGGCAACTTTCGACGTTCGACACGTGTCGACACGCACAAAAATAGATGCTTCTCTCATTCCGACTCGTCGTCCTCACAGGAGAATAATGTAAGATTGCCTTTCTCCGAAAAATTATGAGGAATGATCTGCTACACAATATCACATAACATACTCCTTCCTTCTTGCCCCCAGTCCTAAAGCTCACGCACGAACAGTGTGACATAAGGACTGGATACTAAAGTATGAAACAATGCCGTGTGTACCGTTGCAGTTATGTCCTCTGTGGTGAACATGTCCTCTGACGTAATACGATATGCTGGGCCAATCATATCGTGTGATCTATCTTGCAACACTCGGCTAAGACTGGTAAGGAAACTCTGTTGCAGTTCGGTCTTCGAGCAAAACTGTCTATTTGAGAGGGTCGGGGACAGTAGAGATATTTGACCTACAAACCTCGTTTACTGATTTCGAGGAGAAAACGGGCTTAGTTAAACGTGCCTCTTCTTCAATTTGGTGCTGTTTTGGTGTTGTTTTGGCATTGTGTAACGAGTATATTGCGACAAATAAAAGTGAAAAGCACACGATCGCGATACTTGCAAATTTATGAAGAAAGTGATACCGGCATGTTTCATTTTCTGATAAATTCTTATTTCTCTTCAGTCGTTTTGAATCATAAGATTCAAAATTTGGCTGATAAACTACAATAATAGTAAGCACAAACTAAATCACTTCGACTCTGCGCCAAAAAAAAAGCAAACAAACCAACAAACAGAAATGTAATATTAAATAATTTTCGCTGAGTCTGATCAATCAGGGTTTGATTCTTTATGATGAGCCGTACTGGTCACAACACGTTATTCAAATATATGCTTTTGTTTAGTCAGTGGCTACAGAGAAAACGCCATGAGGTCCTCCTTTAACTCTACACAGCACTGATGTTTACAGAATCGTCAGCCGCCGGTTTATATATATACCTATTATATACAGTCCCAGAGCGCTTTGTGGTAACTCATCTGTAGCTTGAAGCACTTTGTGTTGATATAGGAACGAGACTTCGAATGCTACAAAGCGCTCTGTGTTGATTTAGCGGGACATAAATTTTGAAAACTGGATATTTTATCAAAATTCCCACAAGCATATCGCAGATTGTTTGAAAATTAATTGCGTTCTCACTAATTTTGTTATCACAAAGCACTTTGTGGACCTTTGTGCCTTCATCCGGAAACGCCACAAAGCGCTCTATGTAGTCTGTGCAGCACAAATGAAATGCCACAAAGCTTTGTGATGACTTACTGGATATTAACTTTGGAAACCGGTTGCTTTATTAAAACACGTAAGTTATATCGTAGGATCTTTTGAAAATAATCTTCGGTTCCAACAAATTTTGTCACACAAAGCACTTTGTGGCATCATCAAAACGCCACAAAGCGCTCTCTGTATTCTGTGTTGCACTCTGTGGCACAGTTAACATACCACAAAGCGCTTTGCAGTGACGTGGCTGGAGATTTGAAAACTGGATAATTCATTCAAACTCGTTATGTCGTCATTGTAGGATCTTTTAAAAATAATCTTTATTTTATTTTTTTTCATTTTAGAAAACTTTATTTCACCTTCAGTTACAAGTCATTTACAAAACATAACAACAAACATTTACATATAAGATACACTGTCATTATTATATAATTACTGTAGATGCATATATATTGATTTATAAATATCATGCAGCAAACACTGATTTGGGGTGCAGAGAGGATGTCCGTGGATGGGGTATATAGCTTACTAAGACGAACTTACGAAAGTAACCCCGTTTTTCAGCTGTGGTCAAATAAACTAAAATTGGGGTGAAGAGTGGATGTCCGTGGATGGGGTATATACCTTACTAGGACGAACTTACGAAAGTAACCCCGTTTTTCAGCCGTGGTCAAATAAACTAAAATTGCGGTGAAGAGTGGATGTCCGTAGATGGGGTATATAGCTTACTAAGACGAACTCAGCAAATCAACCCCGTTTTTCAGCCGTGGCCAAATAAACTAAATATGGGGTGAAGAGTGGATGTCCGTGGATGGGGTATATAGCTTACTAAAACGAACTCAGCAAATGAACCCCGTTTTTCAGCCGCGTTCAAATCAACTAAAATTGGGGTGAAGAGTGGATGTCCGTGGATGTGATATATAGCTTACTAAGACGAACTTGCGAAATTAAGCGCGTTTTTCAGCCTTGTTCAAATAAACTAAAATTGGGGTGAAGAGGGGATGTCCGTGGATAGGGTATATAGCTTACTAAAACGAACTCAGCAAATGAACCCCGTTTTTCAGCCGCGTTCAAATAAACTAAAATTGGGGTGAAAAGTGGAAATCCGTGGATGGGGTATATACCTTACTAGGACGAACTTACGAAAGTAACCCCGTTTTTCAACCTTGTTCAAATCAACTAAAATTGGGGTGAAGAGGGGATGTCCGTGGATGGGGTATATAGCTTACTAACGAACTCAGCAAATGAACCCCGTTTTTCAGCCGCGTTCAAATAAACTAAAATTGGGGTGAAGAGTGGATGTCCGTGGATGTGATATATAGCTTACTAAGACGAACTTACGAAATTAACCCCGTTTTTCAGTCGCGTTCAAAAAAACTAAAATTGGGGTGAAAAGTGGATGTCCGTCGATGGGGTATATAGCTTACTAAGACTAACTGAGCAAATGAACCCCGTTTTTCAGCCGTGGTCAAATAAAATAAATTTGGGGTGACGAGTGGATGTCCGTGGATGGGGTATATAGCTTACTAAGACGAACTTACGAAATTAACCCCGTTTTTCAGCCATGGTCAAATAAACTAAAATTGCCGGGGTGAAGAGTGGATGTCCGTGGATGTGATATATAGCTTACTAGGACTAACGTACGAAAGTAACCCCGTTTTTCAGCCGTGTTCAAATAAACTAAAATTGGGGTGAAGAGTGGATGTCCGTGGATGGGGTATACAGTGTGTTGCCCAGTTTCCGGCCAGTACCAGTTTCCGGCCAAAAAACAATTACGTCGGTTATGTTCGTCGGAGTTTTAAATTTTCGTCCACCGAAGCGTTCCGAAAGAAAGACGAACATTTCCGCTACACATTGGTGGTTTTGGCGTTCTTTTTGAACAAGGAACGGCTGAGGAAGGAAATGTTTTGTCCAGGTGATTGAACGTTTAGCGATTAATTTTGGCTCGTTTCACTGCACATCAAAACTACCGTAGATAAACAAATAGCTCGTTTCACAGGAAATATCTCAAGGAGCTTCATAATTTTTGGACAAATATTAGATTAAAGATGAAAGTGATTAGGGAATCTATCATCGTCAGCTGGAATAGGGCTGTTCCTGAAATTTTAGCAGTCAACTCTCAGCGAAGATTTCGACCTAGTGTGCCAGTTTCCGGCCACTAAAAGACACATTGCTCAAAACCTATTTCTTATTAAGTGAAAGAACCGAATATTAAAATTTCCTGGTCGAGAAATTAAAGATACATGTGTTAGTGTAACAAAGATTACGAATTAACAACAGCTTATGCATGTATAGCGTGACTAAAAGTACGTAAGTCATGATTTGTTTTTGTAGTAGTCTGTCAACAAACTGCGGAAGACACGCTTCCGGGTCACTAAGGTCATACGTATTTTGAATAGTAAAACAGTAGGCGACAAAGCTTAATATTGAAACTTACCTGATATTTATAACTAGGCGACCACTATTATCAAGGGACTTACAAGTCGGTTTACGTCGAGCGGTTTCAAGGAAAATTTACTTTAAGTCGGTGGCCGGAAACTGGGCTAGCTGGCCGGAAACTGGGCAACTTACTAGTTTTGCGAAAAATGGTATAATTTCTTTAATACTTGGGGAAGGTCGCCAACCATTTAACGTTTTAAAGGTAAGTAAATGAACTGTCTTTGAAAGGAAATTGAGAAATTTTCCGTGCAAAACAAAGGAGTTATAGCGATTACAAACTAAAGTGGCCGGAAACTGGGCAACATACTGTATAGCTTACTACGACGAACTTACGAAATTCACCCCAATTTTAGTTGATTTGAACAAGGCTGAAAAACGGGGTTACTTTCGTAAGTTCGTCCTTGTAAAGTATATACCCCATCCACGGATTTCCACTTTTCACCCCAATTTTAGTTTATTTGACCATGGCTGAAAAACTTTGTTTATTTCGTAAGTTCGTCCTAGTAAGGTATATACCCCATCCACGGACATCCACTCTTCGCCCCAATTTTAGTTTATTTGAACGCGGCTGAAAAACGGGGTTCATTTGCCGAGTTCGTTTTAGTAAGCTATATACCCTATCCACGGACATCCCCTCTTCACCCCAATTTTAGTTTATTTGAACAAGGCTGAAAAACGGGCTTAATTTCGTAAGTTCGTCTTAGTAAGCTATATATCACATCCACGGACATCCACTCTTCACCCCAATTTTAGTTTATTTGAACGCGGCTGAAAAACGGGGTTCATTTGCTGAGTTCGTTTTAGTAAGCGATATACCCCATCTGCGGACATCCACTCTTCACCCCAATTTTAGTTTATTTGACCACGGCTGAAAAACGGGGTTAATTTCGTAAGTTCGTCTTAGTAAGCTATATATCACATCCACAGACATCCACTCTTCACCCCAAAATTTAAATTATTTGACCATGCTGAAAAACGGGGTTAAGAGGGGATGTCCGTGGATGGGGTATATAGCTTACTAAAACGAACTCAGCAAATGAACCCCGTTTTTCAGCCGCGTTCAAATCAACTAAAATTGGGGTGAAGAGTGCCGGATGTCCGTGGATGTGATATATAGCTTACTAAGACGAACTTACGAAATTAACCCCGTTTTTCAGTCGCGTTCAAAAAAACTAAAATTGGGGTGAAAAGTGGATGTCCGTGGATGGGGTATATAGCTTACTAAGACTAACTGAGCAAATGAACCCCGTTTTTCAGCCGTGGTCAAATAAAATAAATTTGGGGTGACGAGTGGATGTCCGTGGATGGGGTATATAGCTTACTAAGACGAACTTACGAAATTAACCCTGTTTTTCAGCCATGGTCAAATTATAAATAATTTAAATTTGGGGCGAAGAGTGGATGTCTGTGGATGTGACATATAGCTTACTAAGACGAACTTACGAAATTAACCCCGTTTTTCAGCCGTGGTGAAATAAACTAAAATTGGGGTGAAGAGTGGATGTCCGTGGATGGGGTATATAGCTTACTAAGACGAACTTACGAAATTAAGCCCGTTTTTCAGCCATGGTCAAATGAACTAAAATTGGGGTGAAGAGTGGATGTCCGTGGATGGGGTATATACCTTACTAGGACGAACTTACGAAATGAACCCAGTTTTTCATCCGTGTTGAAATAAACTAAAATTGGGGAGAAGAGTAGATGTCCGTGGATGGGTATTTAGCTTACTAAGACGAACTTACGAAATTGACCCCAATTTTCATTTATTTAATACTAGAGTCGGTAAAACGAGCTGAGCTGAATATTAAACTCGCCCACTAAATCCATGCTTTAACCTGATTCCATGTAATGAAGGTCAATATCGTGTAATTGGGGTCAATATCCTCAGGCAAGGTGGAGGGTGTATATGTTAACCGGCTGAACTAGTAAAATCGACCCCGTTTTACCTACTCTAGTATAAAATAAGGTGGATAGGTATAGGTTTCACGGCTGAACTTCTGAAATCGACGTTTCGTCTTTAATACGTGCTAAGTAATAAGATTTTAGTTTGTAAGGAGTATTGTTCCCATAAATTTTACTCCGAAACGCGGTTGAAATTGAATATCTCTCTTTCTGTACAGCCAAACGCCACTTCCATGGATAACAATGATGATTTTTCAAACAACATTATACCTTTCTGACGATCACCTGACAACAAGAAATCACGAAACCTCGTGCAGTAGTAATAATAACAGGGAAGCCTATCCCATGGTGCAATGCTACGATGGTGGAATATTAGTTTATCGGGAGTCGCGCACACGGCTGAAAAACGGGTTTCATTTGACAAGTTCGTCGTAGTAAGCTACATACCCCATCCACGGACATCTACTCTTCTCCCCAATTTTAGTTTATTTGAACGCGGATGAAAAACTGGGTTCATTTCGTAAGTTCGTCGTAGTAACCTATATACCCCATCCACGGACATCCACTCTTCACCCCAATTTTAGTTTATTTGACCACGCCTGAAAAACGGGGTTAATATCCTAAGGCAAGGTTTAAGGTCAATATGTTAACCGGCTAAATTAGTAAAATCGACCCCGTTTTATCGACTCTAGTATGAAATGAATAAAAATTGGGGTCAACAACTTAACGTAAGGCGGGGGGTGCATAGGTTTCAGGGCTGAACCAGTGAAATTTTTAACACCACGTGTTGGTCAGAACGGTTTCATTAGACAGAAAACCTGTGAAGGCTCAAAGTACGTTGGCTATTTATGCTTTGAATCGAAAGAATAAATTCCGTTTGACATTCGTATCTATAATCCGTTTCAATCGTCCTCGAAATTAAGCCTGTCGTCTTTTACCGAGAAATGAAAAGATATGGGCAGGCAGTGCGCGTAGCGTGAAACAGTCGCTTTAACCATAATTCTAATTACAGTAACATTTGATCTCCGGAGTCAAGAAAGAAAGAAAGACAAGTTTTCACAGCGTCTTTATTATAAGTATTACATTTGCCACTTCACTTTATTCACTACGAAAGGCAAACAAGCCATTTTATAACTATATGAGCTGTTGCCGAGGTACCTAAGTACTCAAACGAGAAGACTACTTCTTTTCACATTATTAACCTGTTTCTAAGATACGGGATAATAAACCCTATGCTTCGTTAAACTCCTAAAGGATCATTTTTCCAGTTCTTGTGAAGCTTTCGAACCCTTGCGCCAGTAAAGGGCACTTTTCATATTTACAGTAAGGATCAACACACAACATAAAAATACTTCTGATTGGTTGGGAAAGTGGCGCGACATTTTTTGGGGTCAATTACAAAGCCTAGCAATGCAAAACCAAAGCAATAGCAAAATTACATTATTTATATAATCAGTAGCTCATAACAGTACTGTAAGCTTCTGATATAATGCATAGCTTCAAGCAAGTAGACCGAATACCTACATATGCTTCTTAAATCCATTTACGAAACATACGTCCTTGCAAGTATATCGCTAATACACTAACGACTCTATACGAGAGGCTACAATCCAGTAAAAAACCTGTTGCGACACACGCAAAAGGTTTGCATTATCTCTGTATTCGTTTCAAATACTCAACAACCCCCTCAAACACTTTGTCTCTTTACTTAATAATGTCTTGAATGTCTGTCGATTCACGTGTTTTTTTTTTCTCGCGATCTCCGAGAGGAAAAGCAGTAATTATCACGGTCGTAGCTATGTCATTTAGGACTGTTCCAACAGCATTGTGTGCGGTTGTAGCTTTTAAGAAACCAAGCTCTTACATTTAAAAGTCGCCGATCAAAAAGTTTCCAAACTGCTCTGCAAAATTCATCAAGGTCCTTTACTTCAGCTGTGTCTAACCCCAGGCCGCTAGGGTCACGAGAATGGGTGTCGACACACATTATGAAACCCTTGGTGATGTAAAACAAAGAGGTTTTCTCGTTCAAAATAGTTCATCCGACAAAAGAGGAACAGAAGTGAACGATAGCTTCTCGTACAGTAACTGACCACCAATAGTGTACTGCTCATTTTGATCTTTCAGTCGTACTGGCAAATTGTATCCCACGCCAATATCAAACTAGATTTCTAACACACTGGCAGCTTTCTGAATGGATAGATACCTTGAGGCTAAACTATCCAGACATAAGTCGTACACCGGTTGCCGCAAACAACATCAATAACGGTACTTGACAAAGGTAAGAAGCAATGTGGGGCGAGATCTTCCTCACACTTAAAGCGTAACCGGTCAATATGCTAATCAAACTGCATGCGTTACTGCCGTTTCGGCCATTGTAGCGCCATTCACCAACCGGAAAATTATATTCCTCTGCAGGCGCTGTAAACATCGGGGCTGCACCTATATTGGCAAGGGCATCCAGGAATCGCTCCCGCCAACCATTTCACTGCTCTCGTCACCTGTCACCTGTCACCTCAGCATCTTCATCGCCATTAATTTATGCTTTGAAAAGATAATAGCAAAATTAGGAAAATGGCCACGTTTGAGGCCACTGCTCATAAGGTTTGTGTTTTTATGAAAGTGTGGATATTTGAAAACTTTTTAAGAATTGTATAAAGAAGATTATTAGAATGCAGGGTCATGCCTACCAGAAACACTTTCCTCGTTTTTTTTTTTTTCAAATATTCAAAGAGCCATTAAACTCACTGGTCATTTCGACAATTTACTAGCCTATACTTGGTCACATCATCTCTTTACTGTAAAGTTCGACTTGATATGAACCTGCTATTATTTTTCAGAAAATAGTGTGTTTACCATCTCCATTACAAATTTTACCTTTCCAGGGGAAATTTCCGTTTTTCAACTTCTTTTATTTCGACGCAATCATTGGCGGCGGCGAGTCTGTTATAGTTTCCAACCGTTTCTCCAAGCTTGATGATGATTGATGATATTTTTGTACGCAACTTTTGGCATTGTTTGGATCCATCTAAAGGGAGAAATCAACATAGTCACACCTAATCTTACGGACACCTGTATAACATGAACAGCTCTTTACATTGGACAGTTTCACTGGTCCAAAAGATCTAAAATCGATGATAACTCTTACTTCATCTATAATACGCCATACTGTCCATTTGGTGTCAGTATTACTGTAAATAGGTTGGACTGCAATTACATTTGGTCTGGAGGAGACTGAGCCACTGACCAACAGATAAACAGGGTATAAGCTAGGTTACAGCATCATTGAAACAACACATTAACAACAGAAACAACAACAACATGATTCTTTATTTTTATGTACATTAATTTTAGTAATTAGTATTATTCAAGTCATGACATCATCATTTCTTAATGGCAGCTCAGTTGTCAGCTCACTTTCATTAGAAATACATGTACCAAAATGGAGGCCCATATATGCTTAATATTTGTGTGTTTGCAGAAATCAGAAACACATACAGTGTATAAATATAATTAACTAAATCAAGTTTGTTACTCACCACCACTTTTCTGTTTTTCACCTTTCTTTTCTGCTTTAATAGGCTGTTGAAAAAATAAATGCATTCTTAACTCAATATTTAAGCAAGACATCACTAAACAGAAATTTGAGGTAAGTCTCCTCCAAAATCTTCTACACTGTATATCTTGTACAATATGATATGTATGACAACAACAGTGTAAATAAAGACAATAATATTGATGGGAATACATGCAGGTGTTCATAAAAGCAGAAAACTGAGGAATGATGTTCACACGTATTTCAAACCAGTGCGTGTCGGAGTAGTCTCCTACGCAGCCATTATTAGGGCTCATCGCGCAACGCTCCTACCCCACCAACGGCTGCTTCAATCTGAACCACATGCCTTTCCCTTTGTTTTGAGCACGTGGCGTTTGCACATGATAATTAGTGATTGCACCAATCAGCGATTGACCTTTGTTTTCAATAAAACCAATCGTGCATCAGACTAAGTTTCCTGCGTAAACTCACCCGCCCCACTAAAGTAATTAGGCTTTTCTCTCTATTTTCCGAGAAGCGCCAGATGTCTCAGTGATTTCCTACATGTATAGATGGAACTCCAAAGAAATTGACAGAATGTAGTTCTAAGTTTTTCATTTGTTTGTCAGTTTCAATAAAGAAATACAAGATTTATGTTTTCGGGAAAAGTTCGTTCGACATTGCTGAAATCATTCGATCTTCGCTAACTGTGGACGTAAGAATGGTGAACTGTTCGTTTGTAGAGATAAATGCTACAAACGTTTGTAAAAATTCCAGCAGGCCTAAGATAAATTGAAATCTCAGCCTGGCTGCTGATATTAACTGCGCTCAAGGCCAATACTTGTCAAGTAATGTACCTGATCCTCCATTAGACTAACCAGTGAATAAACAACATCGACAATGATATGCCCTGGAAGATTGCTGACATGATCGAAGACTGTCAGAAGAGCTTGATTAATCAGCGATTTAGCAAATCCCGTAGGCAAGTTTACAAAAATATCACCCTTCTGCAAAACATCTTTTTTGAATTGGTAGCTTTTGATATTCATTTAAGTCAGGAATTTTGAACTTTGAAGCAGTCAAATCAAAAGCTTCGTCGAGCGACGATATCCTGTTTGCACTGCTGGTACAAAAGTAATCAACAATAAAACACGAGCTGTGATTGGACAAGTGGTTTTGGCGCGATTGGCTCCTGGCTATGGGAGCGAAGCTGTGATTGGCTAAATCGTGCAAAGGCATGTGGTTGAGCATTGCGTGACGAGTCGGAGACGCAACACATGAAAACTAAAACAGTGGAAATAAATCCCAGAGACTTCACAAAAGGAAACTTTTACTGAACGTTTGTCAGGGTTCATTCACCTTTTATTGAAATAAAGAAGTTTTCTGCATTTTGGAGTATATTTGTCCGAGTACAGCAAATAAACAATGTAATCAAATTAATTAAATTTAACAGGCAGTCTGCAAAAAACCCCAAGCACAAATAAAAGTCACGTTTTTAATTATTCTACCAAAACGTTCAAAGCAGTGGCCAACGTAGTAATATAAAACTCTTTTAAACGAAAATTAGACAAAACTACATTAAGTTCATTCAGCAAGGAAAACCACCAATCACTGATTTCCAGCCCTGAGTTCTTTATTGGGCAAATAAAATAAGGAAAATTTATACTAAAAGCATATTGTCAAATTCCGCTTATAAGCCCTGGGCTTATACAACTTTATTAGGGGTTTTGGGTGGGCTTATAAATCAGGAAAGCCCATATGTGGGATAAAAAACAAAGCTTTCAAAATGATATGACAAGAAATAGTTGATTAACTTAACATATAAATGTTGTGGTTCAATTTTATCCTCAGTTCAAATTTAATTTCTTTTTTGTAACTCATTATTTTACATTACCATACCTAAAAACAAAGGATAAATTGAACTACAACGAAGAAGAAACATTAAACCAATGCATAGAGATGCTCTGTATGCTGGGTTCCATTAACAGATGTACAATTTAGTAAGGCCCTATATTTACATGGAAAGAGGATGATCCTAGTGTTAGGATGATCCTAGTAAGCGCGACATGTTTTCTGCATTCAGTTTCGTGTGAATGGTTGCACGCTAGGATTATCCTAGCACTTGGATCATCCTATCTGAGAGGTACGATGCCAGCGCTAGGATCATCCTAGTGCCGCATTTTTGGATGTAAACCAAATGAACCTTCTAGGATCATCCTAGCATTAGGATCATCTTTCCATGTAAATAGGGCCTAAATCATTGAACAGTTTAATAGGATTCAACAAAATATCAATAAACTTATTGTTCTGTCATCTATTGCCAATATACATTCCTAATTTTCTATTTGAAGTTGTTGTACAGTGTTCTGTGTAGATATTAACTCAGTGGGGCTTAAAATCAGAATAAATTTTTTGTTTACAGGTATACAACCTAATTAACAGGGGGAGTTTATAAGTGGAATTTTACAGGAAATCAATCTGAATAATTCTTCTATGCTGAATTAATTAATAGATGAATGTGTGTTAAAGCTTGTGTATGTCAAGTGTTAATGCATTGTTTGGAAAACTGGTACATAAACTGAGCTTACCGGCTCATCCACTTCTTGATTCTTCTCCATGTCTGTGTTAGAAAAAAATTAATGTTAGAGTAATCTATTTCGATATATTAATATAATTTCATACTTTACTCTGTGGCTTAGGAGAATAAAACCAGGGCAAAAAACTTCCACTTGTCTGCTCATCTGAGATGAGTACTTCTTGATCAGCCCCACCATACATGTACATGTAAGTTAAGCATGCAGTGTATTCTTGAACATACATGTAAATAGAGTGAGTGCAAGCCTGAAAATGTACTTTAACAGATATCCATTCAAACAGCAAAATGCACCGCCAGTGAATGGATGACAAATGGATCAATGACTGAGCTAGTTCAAATGGTTACCATAGTTAACAGCTGAATGGCTAAAAAGTTAATCAGAATGGCTCAAGGTAAACAACTGAAGAAAAATTGAGAATGGCTGAAGAAAAAATTAATATATCTATACTAGTAAATACATTTAAAGGGGTTGTGTAGACATTTTATCGTGGTCTTCACTTTGCCATTTATAAATACCTAAATAAGACCCAGCAAATTACATAATTGCCCCTGTAGGGTTTTGGCCCAAAGAGGCACCTTTGAAGTCCACACATGTAAACTTTTAGGATGGATACATAGTGTGTATTCAATTAAAAAATACAGTTGGCAAAAGTGAGTGTGTGCACACAAAGGTATTGTTTAATAACATTTCGCTCAGTAATGCCGAACTTAGGTGACAGGTAACAAAAATGACAATTTTGTCCAGTTACCTGAAGGTAGGTGATAGGTAACAATGACATAGAACTGAATGATGCTTCATTGCTATAAGAATGTAGTAGCACAAAAAACCTTGAAAAGTTTGTTGACCTATAAAGGAGATTGAGGGATGCAGAATTGAAAGACCCAATCCAAAATGTTACTATGATTTGTTGATACAAATCACTTAAATTGAATAAAAGCCAGTCAAAACAGTTGAAGTTGATAACCAAGTTCAATTAAATTAAGGAAATTCAAAGGAAAGATTACCATATAACCCTATACACTAGTTATCCAATCGAAATGTATGCAAATTAAAGCCAAAATAATAGAATACATAAAAAAGGAAAGCACTTGAATTATGTCTGGAATGGTAATCTTGCATATTTGCTGATATTTGTTTGAGTTTTGTTGGAAGATTTTTATGGGCAAGAAAAAACAAAGACACAATACACATGAGTCAATAATCACATGCTTCTCTTAACAAAACTGAGACAGTACAAGTCCTTGCCTGTTTGTGTAAAAATCCTTACATTCAGAACAAAGAATGGTATGCATTGTCCTTTTTAACAGATTACAAGAGGCTCCAAGCAGCCTATACTCATGCGCATGCGTGAGAAAGTTTTAGGATATATTTTAAACATGATAAGAAGATGTCTGACATGGCGAAGAGTACTCCTTTCATTTAGTCATCGTTCTTGCAAACCACGTTGTTTACTATTGATTGTTTTGGAAATACCAGAAGTGAGAGTAGCCGGAAGTAACTAAACAGGAATTGACATTTTAAAATATGCGTGCATAAATTTGCATGCAAAATCGTGACACTAAAAATAATAACAAGAAAAACGGAGCCAAAACCTTACCTCATGCCGCTTCGCACATGAGTAATTATAGTTCTACACAGCAATGGAAATAAAATCTGAGACCAATTACAGCATCTCCTTGTAGTATAAAAAGGCTTATCACCTCATGCATATTAATGTTGAAATTTGACAGGAAATACACAAATGGTTCTATCACTGTTATGTGAAATTTGTCAAGGAAGGACTATTCAACTAAGCTGGAAATAAGGGAAAAAAGGTTGATCAATACTTCACCCTTCATTTCTTGATGTTTTATTGACATTTAATTAGTTGGAGAAGAGGAATACCGGCCATTAACACAACATGATCAGACTTTATGAGACATGATGTTTGTGTGTGTGTCTGTCTATCTACATGTAGCTATGGGAAAGAAAGAAAATACCCTGTGCAACGGCTCACAAAAACATAAGTAGACCGATGAATTTATGAACTTGATTAAAATCCAATATTTTATCATAGTTAGTAGAGGGGGCTAATAACAATGATTTTATAAGGCTTACATTTGAGCATAGTTAGTCCCCACTACTAACTACATGTATGATTCGAGCAATGATAGTCCAAGGGCATCACACAGCAATACAATTAGACCTGCCAAGTCTCACGCCTTAGGCGTAAGTCTCACGCCTGCGAGTCCAAAACTCCGATCTCACGCCTACTCATGCCTATGGAGCAATTTCTCATGCCTAATTACAGATTTGAGCTATGAGCCTTAACTGATCGCATGATCCAATTTAAAATATAGTTACGTTCATGAAAATATGGCACTTTTTTGTAGGTTTTTATCGTTCTGAACGTTACAATTACAGAGGTCCGAGGTCCATTTAAATTTCCGAATTCTTCGAAACATCTTCGGACAATTTCGGACATCTTCGGAATAGATCGGGTTTCCTTCGGATTTGGTCGGGTCGCCTTCGGAAATCTCGGCACTCCTAGGAAAAAATTCTCACGCCTAACACTCGGAAAAAGTTGGCAGGTATATACAATGTCATGTACCGTATTTTCTCAATTAAACGCCCCCGGCGTTTATTTCAAACTTGGCCTAGTGGACCCGGCGTTACTTTGAATCAGCAGTTTTTTCTCGCCCGCCATTTTTTAAGAAAGGGTTATTATTCGTTTTTCTTGGCAGCCGTGTACCTTGCCCTTAAATCTTAAGTTTATTATACCACAAATAAACGTTTGAGGGGCTTACTTACAACTTCCTCTAGTATACCCGGCGTTTATTTGGGGCCCGGCGTTTAATCGAGAAAATACGGTAACTTGTTCATTGGCCACTCCGAAAAATACCATAATAATCTTTTATGTGCAGGCTCAGCCTCACCGGGGTGTAATTATTCAAGTCTCCTTTGTTAGAATGACACAATGGAATTCAGAGTACATGTACATGTAGGAACGCTAGGACGTAGCATTGTGTGTTCGTATACAAATGTGCACCGTATGCAAATTGCCACGAAGTTGAAGCATAGCACGTGCAGTTCGTGCTGAAAACAAAAGAAATTGGAAAAATCAGGCTTTACATCAAGCACCACCCAAACCTGCACTATAAAGAGTATTATGGTATTTTTAATAGTTTCTGGAGTGGGCAATTGTGCATGTGCATTCGCTCAATAGAAAGATCCTGGCCTCGCTTTTGTTTATCTTTTGACTAAAAATGATTGGTTTTCAAAACCAAAGTTTTTAATGAACTTTGCTGAGCTGTACTTTTTCATGATCACAAAATAGATGGACACAAAAGATCATTTCAGCAACAGTCCTTAGATTCCTTTGAATTTGCCTCCTCTGATGGTCATTGATCATTTGTCTTTGAGTGAACAATAGAAACCTTCATTCATGTATGTTTGTTCACATGCCTTGCTTGTTTCATTCAGAAATTTTGTAGTTGCAATCAAGAAACGTTTACCCACCCATGCATGCCAAGCTAGAAATTACAGGCCACCGTAAGAAACCTTTGAGAAGTTGACAGTTGCTGTGCTCGATCGACAGGCTAGGATTTTAGACAATTCCGTGTTCCACGTGTTGGAAGCAAAATGAGGGAATCTAAACCTTCTTTAGTAAGTTTATTTTATAACGGATTCTTCGCATTTGCCGCATCGATCCAGATCGATGTCCTTTGCCAAATAGTGAACTGAAAATTTCAGTTTACAGTAAGCTTAAGTTCTTAAGCTTACCCGACAATGGTCCTGATACATGGAATATTATAATATTGATAGAAAGTATAGCATAAACTGCAATTACATGCTTACCTTATCGCTCAGCAATCATATCGCTTAATTACATCGCTCCGATCCCAAGCGCATCACCACGATCGAGCTAGTCATATTTTCGCACTTCACCATCCCTTCCCTGGTAACAATGGTCAAGGAAGACACGATGACCACGCATTTTCATTGGTGACTTATAAGAACGAATACTATTGGTCGACAGGTGAGAAGACATAACTGCCACGGAGGACAAAACTGCAACGCTACAGCCGTGTCCCCAGAGCCGCTTGGCCCTCTTAACAGACGGAGCCTGAGCACGATGACACTTGGACGAGAATGCGAAATCAGCGTTTTCATTTCCGCTTTCGCTTCGGAAGAAATGCAGTGGTGGGGATGCTTGCAGCATTTTGTTTGCCTCTGAAAACTCGTTTTAGTGTCCCAAGAACCCGGCGTGGTTAAGAGGAGCGGAATATGTAAGTACTTCTGAGTGAAATATTTCTGGCTTGCCTACATCCATAAGTAAATCAATAATACTGCGACAGTTACGTTTCGCTTTCGCTTTCGCTTCGGTCGAAGTGGTCAGGGGGATGTTTGCAGCATATTGTTTGCCTCTGAGAGTTCGTTAAAATTCCCCAATGAGAGCTTAGAGGAGAGTGATATCTACGAAATACTTAGTTAAACATTTCTGTCTTTTACTACATCTTTAACTAAATCGATGATCGCAGCTACTGTGACATTTTCCCCCGAAATGAAACAGCTAGTTTTTTTTTCAGTATTTATCAAATAATTGCTTTAACTACATTATCTGCACGGAAATGTGCAGATTCCTAATATTTCGTTAGGATTTAACAGCTTTTCATCGAATAAAATACAACAAACCATAGAAGACTCAGATAGAAAGAGCAGAACTATATAAATTAATCGTCACTTAATTTTTTTTCCGACGCCTGATAACATATTTGCATTTGTTCTGAAAGGTTTTGATTTCATTCTTGGATCTATTCCAGGGTCAATTATAGAACACCCTAATGCCACGTTTAGAACATTAATTAGGCGCACGCTGGGACGCACGCTGGGACGCTGGGACGCTGGGACGCACGTTCTAGTTGCTCGCGTGTCAGTTCTGAAGGAATCTTGATCGCGTGACTCGCTAGGGTTGTCAAGATAAACTCAAAGGTCACGCGATATATTAAAACGCGAAATTATTCAGGGTTTTTTAGTGGGGGTTTCAGTGATGGATAAATAAACAGGCTATAACTAAATTCGTTTATTTGAAGTAAAAATACAGAAATTTTCTGTTTCTACAAACTACGCTTCGCCACATTCTACAAACTGCTACCTTGAAACCTTGTTTGTTTTCACCGCCAGTCTAAGCAGGGACTTGTCCCTGCTACATGACCCCTCGTGTCTGCCCACCTTAATACAAAGCTATTTTAGCTCGAACTATTAGGTATTATTGTCAAGATATTCATTGAAAAACGGAAATATAGTTACAAGAAATACAATTTACTTTCTACTTTCGAGATGTCAGAAGTACCCTAAATCCTCTGTTAAGCCCCCCCCCCCCCCCCCCCCCCGTCCCCGTCTCTCTCTCTCTCTAAAATAATCCTCCTGTTTTAGAGCGAGAAATATCTTAAGCCCTACTCCACCGCTCTCTCTTCACCATTCTTTGTTTACAAGCAAAACCAATAAATGACAGTCTATATTACCGGTACATTTTAACCCTATCAATTCAGCACGAATTCGCATACAGTACTCGCGAGCTTTAGGGAAAATATTAGCGGTGCTTGTACTAAAAAATAATCGTAATTACGGTAATCATGAATGAATGCCGATGAATAAATTACAAAAAATGAGTGGCGTTTCGCTATAATATTATAATAAGCCCCACTCTCTATTAAGCCTCCCGTCTCTATTACCCGCACAAGCGCGCTTTAAATATATATTTTCAGGTTTCTTTAATTGCAAGAAACGCTGTGCTCAAGTACAAGCCGGTTGCATGTATTATAAATTATAATATATTGTATCCTACAATAACAAAGAAGATTGAAACAGTTAAATGTCCATGCAAGGCTAAATGTGACATTGAATAATGTTATGGTATTTTTTGGAAAGGCCTATTCGGTTACCCCTGACTTGTTTACTTACTTAGCGGTTTACTCTCAAGGAGAAACAATGCTAAATAATGGATTGTGAATGGGTTTAGGTTGTACACTGTATGCTGTTTTTGAAAAAGCTCTAGCATTATTTGATGGTCATTGCAAACGTTCTTTTCCCCGCAAAAGGCAATCACCCATGATCCTTCCTCTCCCACACACTTCTTCCCTCTTGCCCCCCAGTCCTAAAGCAGTTCATGGTGCATGCGCAGTGTGACATAAGGACTGGCATACGGAAATCAGCGTTTTCATTTCCGCTCTCGCTTCGGTCGGAATGCAGCGGTGGGGACTTTTGTAGCAGACTGTCAGCCACTGAAAGCACGTTAAAGTGTCCCATGAAGATTTGAGAGGAGAGTGATTTGTAAGTACTACCAAGCGAAACATTTCTGTACATCCAAATCAACAATACCGCGACAGTGAATTTCTAGTATGTTCACAGACTTCTCCTTTTGAGCCGAGTTCGCGAGCGAAGCGAGCGCGCGAGTGCGAGCGCGGAGCGCGAGAACTAGCCCGGAGGGCGAGAAAAAATGAAAAGTCTGTGGACAGGCGGTGTGCGTCACGAGATTTGACCAATAGCAAGCCGTTGTTTGAACAATAGTCCTCGCGGCAAACAAGAAGCTATTTCAGCGCGTGGAGTTGAAAAAATTGTTCCTTTTCAAGGATTTCAGCGATGTCAATTAAAAATGTTTTCAGGCAGAATTAAAGAGAAATATCCCTTCTCCGTCATGGCTACAATTAAATGTTACATTCGAGCACAATGACTGCCTTAGCTGATCTCAAAGTAAACCTACTTGGTTCAGTTGCCACATTATCGTAAACTGAACTTTCACACCTTTTCTTAGACTTCTCATTCCTTTACATGTTTGTTTTTCGTCAATAATTTGGGACATACAGTTAATTTAGCCTTTCTTCTTTGAGAATTTCGGGGTCTACCCGGGTCTACCCCTTTTAGTTTTCTCGGTTGAAGCCGTTCAAAACTGATAAGTTCACCAACTCGCCTAGGTCTCCTGGTGAGTAACAATAATTTTCTGCGCCCACGCGGCGGTCACGCGCGTCCTTTGTCATCTTCTTGTTTGATATTTTTTCGGCCTATTTTTCCTCAATTATAGTTGAAGGAAGAAAACATTCAAACGTTCACAGGTTTTGATGTTCAGAGTGACATCTTTTGTCGGCGTTTGCAGTGTTTGTTCTGTATAATACGTGGAGCGGTCTCTGCGTTATTTAGGTCTCGTGGCGTTGACCCGTGCGTAAATTTGATCTTTCCGGTTGTCTTGTTTATTAACGGATTGCATGTTTCGATTCACATCAGAATAGTGTCTCTGAGAAAAAGAAAAACCGGCCTTTGCGAAGTCTTTTTGGATTTGTAGACTTGTATATTTCATTACTTTACCAAAGAAAAGGCGCTAGATTTAAATTCAGGCTAAATAACGCAAACGTAGGAGATGCTCACTCCACAGACCAGGCGGTGTGCGTCACGACTTGCAATGCCCCTTGGGTTAAAATATATATATATAAACTTTGTCACAAGCATCCATTCTTGCTGTTTAACTGTTTGAAAATTGTAATATGATGCTTGTAACGGTTTTGTAGTCACCCTGAAGAAGAGCACTGAATGTGCTCGAAATATAGGTGTCAGACAAAAATAGTAATGGTTTGTCTTCATTTGTGTTAAATTTATATATATATATATATATATATGAATAAACAATATGTAGACTGTTTTACTTGTTCTATGAGTGCTCTATGCATAGATATGCAGAGCAAAATACAAATATATATATATATATATATATATATATATGTATATCTGTCTGATTTTAAGAAAAGGCACCTCACAAAAAGTAGCAATTGAAGGTTTGATGTCACTTCAAATGTACAGGGGCACCCAACGAAAAATCTTTGGTAAAATACATTATATTATTATATGGCAAGCAATACTCAAGGCTAAATCGAGTGCTCTGATTAGCTATTCTTCGGTCGGGATTTTACAGTACGGACCATTACCATGGAAACGGTCCGTTTGGATATTTCCTCTCGATCGCTCAACTCCCGGGAAATTCAAACCGCGAAAACACAAAAGCATAAAACCAAATGCAAGAAACCTCGTCTGGGAAGGAAAATATTGTTTAATTTATTATAAGATTACCCTTCTAACAATTTAGCATGATTGATAACATGAAAGACAAAGAGGAATACGATTATTCACTGAGCTAGTTTTATTATCCAGATGAAGAAGAACTTTGCAACTTTAATGAAACGATTGTTAAGACAAGGATCACCGACAGCCAGGAGGAAATTGAAGGTTTTATAAATAACCAGAAAAGTCGGTCAACACTACTAAGAATACCACGACTGACATGAACACTCTCTTCCGTTACATGAAAGAAAATGGGCTGAATATATAGTGAAAATATCGAAAGCCTACCTGCGGCCGAGCTTGACCACCTGTTGTCCAAGTTTTTTTTATATATATCCGCAAGAAGAACGGAGAAGAGTACGAACCAGACACCATATTGAACCGACAAAAGGTCTCCAGTAAACATCCTCAAGGACAAGGTCTTTGAAAAATCGAGGAGAGTTCTTGCTGCGAAACGCAAGACGCTTGTTCATGAGCATTGCAAAGGCAACAAACCGCAAGCTGCCAAGGCACTTGAAAATAACGAAGATGCTCTCTTTGTGACCGGACAATTCGGCGACTCCAACCCAGTTTCACTCCAGAGAACCGTATATTTTTCATGGAAATGTGAAAATCGTCCAGAATGAAAAGAAGCGTCGAGTAATGATTGAAAGTGACAACGATGATTGACTGTACGCTGCTGTACGTGTTGACTTGACTTTGCGAAGTACCGTTTTGTAAAACTTCGATTCAGTTCAAACTCCGCCGTTGTGCGAATAAAACATTCCTCAGCGGATGCATGTTCTTTTAATTGTATAACGATTTTTTCCTGACTCATTAAATGTTTTCTAAATTCGTAGATCGTATTTATTGTCGTTTTACATGTTGTTCTACTGGGTTTTTGCGGGGGGTTTTGCTGCTTGCGTCATAGTAAGCGGGAAATTCCCTGACATCGTGCCGGAAATTGACTTGAATGAACAACCGGAAGTGTTGTTTCGCATAAAAAAAAAATGATGCCATATAATAAACTACTTACTAACCTCACTTGCTCGGGACCGTACTGGGGAATATTGGCCCTCGGTCGTGGCAGTACGGACCTCGCTGCGCTCGGTCCGTACTGCCACGACCTCGGGCCAATATTCCCCAGTACGGCCCTCGCGTTCAGTTAGTAAGAGGTTAGTATTCAAATAAATTAAAATAAATGATATGAAAGCATTTCCAGGTGTTCTTCTACATAGAAAACGTTTTCAATTTAGTAAAAAAGGAGTTAAAACAACAAGCGCGTAAAAAAACACCATCACATACGAAAGCTTTGAACGGTTTACAGAAAGAGTTAATGAGAACAAACAGTTAAAATGCACTGTATTTTAAGTAAGCTTCGAGGTAATTCTAGGTCAGTTTACTTTGAAGTAAATATAACGCCCTGAGTTGTAACTTGTTAACGTTAGCAGAAACCACTTTCGCGCTAACTACAGAAGAGATCTGGAAAAGAGTCTTTTACATAGGAATTATCACGTGTCCATGACGTCGTAATATTCAAATCAAAGTGGGAAAGTAACGATGGTCGATCGATCTTGAAGCCACTCTCGAAGCTAACATTTGGCTTTGAGCTCCTGTAGTCAATTTTATTTTCTTTGTTCGCCACATTTGTGCCCGTCTGGTGGTTGAAGGACATCATTAAGTCCGGAAACCCGTAAGTCACTAGCACCTTTCAAAGAAACGAGCGGTGTTTTGCTTTTCGACTGTCGAATAGTGCTGATGTTGGCACTCTTGCGGCCGTTCACAGTCGGTAGGCAAGCCGATCCAGACGGAGTCTAAAAGCACGTCTTGTCTAAAAACTGTATGATCGTGAGTTGCAGCCCATTTGTGACACCTTGCTGTGACCGAAGTTTGGAATTGAAGAGTGAAGAGGTGCTTTTAGACTTATATATTTTTGTGAAAAATCAGTTGGATGGCATTCCCCGTTCGTTGAACTCAGGAGTTTCCCATAATTCATTGCGGTATCTGTTGCGTTCTTTTTGCTGTATGAGAAGCTTGGATAAAAACGAAGAGGCAGGAAGGGCAATAATCTCAGCAATAAAGTAGATTGCTCGTCTCCAGCGAAAGAAGCGTCTTTTTATCCTTCTACCCGAGACGAAATGTAGAAGATCGTAGCTTTTAAAAGCGGCGTCACGTTACTTTGCGTGACTTTGAAAAGGGTCAGAAAACATATTATGGTTCCTTTGTCAGCAAGCGGAATGGAAGGTGGACCGAAGTGAAACCAAAAATTCTGTAAGTGTTTTAATGTTATGCAGTTAGACTCTGTACTTGATTTTGTTATATCTCTATTAGTAAATAACTATGGTGTTTTGGTTTTACATCAAGCCGAACCGCTATGTTTCGTGTTAGTTTTGGCGCGTTGTTACACGATTTATGTAAATCTTAAACCGCTTCTCTCGCCTGAAGAATTTGTCAAATTTTAATTTCAGCCTACTAGCTTTGGCATAAAGACGCCGTCTTGGCTGAATTTTCTGGTAAAAGAAACGCATTTTCACTGTGTGTTTTAATGTGTGTGTTTTAGCAAAAGAATGTGGTTTATCGGTACTCACACTTTTTGCTCGGCGATTTGGCTAATTAAATCTCAAACATCATACGTCCTGTTGACAGCGGATGTTTTTCACGCTTTGGAATTGTTAGCTGTTTAGCTGTTGAGCCGCTAGTTCAGCAAAACACTATCTATAAGACTATAGCCCTTCCATCCGAATTTCGTGAATATAGCTTATATACGCTCCGCGAATGTTAAACTTCCGACCGCCAAAGTGAATAGTTAGCGGCCGTGAGTCAGAATAGTGATCTTGATCATTTCAACTTTCTTCTGAGAATAATATAAATTTAGAATAGGTTCTATGAGCTCTTTTTTCTTATGGCGAGATCAGATCAGTTGACTATTCTAGTGAGATCAGGTTCAAATTATTTATAGCATCGCATTATATGTGTGTGTGTTTCTGTTTTTATCTCGTTTGTTTGTTTAGAATGCTGTAAAACGACTGCTAGTAATTAGTGAACTTCACTGCTATTGCTTCTGTAGCGATACTGGGCAAACACTGCACTAATGCTGTATCACTAGAACAACTATTCTAATCCTGATCCTAACCCTAACCCTTTAAACTCAAAATGTATCCTTGAAATATGCACAACAGTACACAATGTCTCAACTCTTTTTGCAATTGCTTGTATCTTCAGTTTTTACTCACAGTTTGCAACCCGAGTCCAATTTGAGAACAATTTGCCGTCCTAATACAGTATTTTAGTAAGTGACATAACAAAAATGGCAGGTACCTTTTCCAAAATTCAGACAGATATATATATATATATATATACATATACTTGATGGTGTCCTGCAGTTGCCTGGCAACAATGTGGTACTACTTCATGTAAGACTATATAGGAGCATGGTAAACAAAGATGGCGGACGGTAAACGATACGCGAACCATCGACCTTTTTGGTTGCGTTTTTGGTTGCAAAGAAGACGAAGTGGAATGGCCATGGCGAAAAGCCTCATACGCAAATCGAGAGTTTCGACTCGCGGTGCACCCTCCCCCGAGCTTCGCGAGGTTCTGCGAGACACGTACAGTATTTCTAGTTTTAAAATGGTTAGCTTTTATTTACTGTTTTGGATGCATTTGTACTAAAAGGCTTTGATTTCATTCTTGGATCTATTCCAGGGTCGATTATAGAACACCCTAATGCCATGTTTAGAACATTACGCAGTTACGCGTGGCGCACGTTCTAGATGCTCCATTGCCAGCCAGTTGTGAAGGACCTGATCGCGTGACTCCCTTGAGTTGTCAAGATAAACTAAAGAGTCACGCGATATATTAAAACATACAATAGTCCGATTTTTTTTAAAGGTCTCAGTGAAAAAAGACATGCGAAAACTAGATAAGTTTTTATAGAGGTAAAAATATAGAAATTTTCAGTTTCTACAAACTGTGCAACGCCATATTTTACAAACTATGCTACATTTTCAAACCTTGCCAGATATTGATACTCACAATTTTCTTTGTCACGCATTTATATAAGAAATATTCCAATTTCATAACTACAATATTTTGACTTCATATGGAGAAAAATATATTCAGTTTCCAATTTTTTTTATATTATTTTCTGCTTTAAAAAATGTAATAATCACCAGGATCAGTAGGGAAAATTCTTTGCGATGTTGTGCATGTAAAGTTATGGATGCCAGTTAACATTAAAATTATTTCTGCAATGTTTATTATCTCTTGTCATGTGGTTAGCTTATTGGGACTTTGGACCCAAAGTCCTGTGATCTTATTTCATGGGGTATATGTTTGAAATACAAGAGCCTTTTGTATAAAAATGAAAATCTTAGCATGTAAATCTGAGATTTAACTAAATATTTGAATACACTCTAAATTTCAGTGTTCGCAAAGAAAGCCCATAGAATGGCAACTGGAGGTTGGGTGGCAGATCTTGATAAGAAAGAACATAAAAACTGGGTGATGGTTGGTTGTGCCCTGAACATATCCAAAAATGGAATTACATCAAAAATCCAAAAAGAAATGGAAGTTTGGTACCAGTCCCTCATTTCCAGCCGTCCGCTACAATCGCTTGCGCCATGCACTTGTACACCTGGATCTCGATGGTGTGCCACTTGCGGCACGTGGGAGTCGGAGTTGAGACGTCATCACCGCATGTCTCCGCGACCAAGGATTTGCTGGAACAACAGTGATAGAAAACAATGGGGATCTCCGACTGGGGCCTGGGAAATAGCTAAAGTCTTCATGCCAACACTTGGAAGTCGAAATATGGACGTCATAGATGCCGAGACTACAGACATTGGTGGCCTGTTGAATTTGTTGGAATAGTGTCCTTTCATCAATCCCCCGTTGAGTCGAGCAATTTTGAGTTTAGCTAGAGATAAGTGCAGGAATCACTGGGCGCATGCTCCAACGCAAGAACTTCATGATGCTGATGTCCCAACCATATTTGGTCATCTAAATATTCTGCTGAGTGATCCAGTTTTCATTGCTGACAAAGTAGCTCAAAAAGCGTCAAAAGACTTGCAAGATTTGTTGCTTCACGGTCTGGTAAACGTCAGGGACTCTGAAATTGAAGTTCTTCGTTTACTGCGTCGGTCACTTGTAGCCGATTTGACAAAATGCCAAGATGAATTAACTGATGTTCAGGGTAAAGTTGTTCAGCTGGATGCGGAGACAAAGAAGTTTATCAAGGTTGAAGATTTACGTGAAGTGAAAGAACAAGGTGATTTGAACAGAGAAGAGATTGGCAAGCTAAGTACAAAAATGAGCAAAGTTGAAACCGCTGTCCAGAAAGATATATCTGAAGTGCAACAACAGGGAGACAAGCTGGAAACGAAGTTAAGAGACGTCGAGGCAAACCTTTCCAATACGATATGCACAATGTTGCATGCTGTTGATTATTTCAACAGTCAGCGGAACAAGAGAGACGACCTGGAAAAAGCCTTAGAGGTTATACATGATGACGTGGAAGTGGTGAGAAATACCATACAGAACGTTGTTTTCGAACTAAATTTAACACAGTCTCAAGTGGCAAACCTTGAAACCAACCTCGCAAGCGTAAAATGTAAAGTAGTCAACGAGGCAGCTAGTAACAAAAACATAATTTCCGGTTTACAAAAGGATGTCATGGAAGCCAAGGAAGAGGTAGAAGCATTGAGAGGGAATGCATCCCAGGGAGAAAACGATGATGATGGTGACATGCTGTGCACTGCACCGAGTAGGTTAACATCGTTCACGGGCCGCAAGTCAGCTCTAGAATGGCTAGAAACAAATGTAGTCTCAGAGAGTCCGGAAAATGGTCAAGGAACTTCTTGTTGTATTAAAACGATTTGCGGTCTTGGGGGTTGCGGCAAGACTTCTCTGGCTGTTGAATTCACTTGGAGCTACAAAACTCGTTTCCCAGGAGGCGTGTTCTGGATCAACGGGGAAAGTGACGAAAATATACAAAAGTCAGTGGTGGAGATACTTGCTCTTGTGAATATCGCCGCCTCAACAACCGAGAACATTGACGACACCTTGAACAGTTTCTTAGCCTGGTTGTCCAAGAAGAAACATCCATGGCTTCTTGTAGTGGATAATGCAGATGAATTGCAAGATTCAACTTGTCCCACGGGCATCAAGAAAATATGCAGAGGACCCTGGCAAAGAAATGTCAACGCATTAAAGCACGGTCACATACTTCTCACAACAAGGCAAAATGCAAAAGACACTAGAACATTTTTGAAGCTCTCAGGTGAGGAATGTTTGGAGTTGCAATGTTTCAGTGAAGAAGAGGGTGCACTTTTGCTAACGCAAAAAGTCGGTCTTAAAGGGGAATCCCTTGACCCAGAAGCGATTCTTTTAACGAAAGAACTGGGAGCATTGCCATTAGCTCTCGAACAAGCAGCAGCCTTCATATCTGCCAGCCCTATTCCGTTGAGCTTCAAAGATTACCTAGACGAGTACCAAGCAGTTAAGGTGCGTCTCTTGAAACAACAGCCAGTTGCAGCGCATAGTATGGAGGCTCAGCATCGGTTGTCGGTTCACACAACTTGGAAAATGAATTTTGCATATGTAGAAAAGAAATCACCAGCTGCGGCCAGTCTGATGCGCATTGCGGCCTTTTTAGAGTCTGAGAATATTCCTATCGATGTCATCAATCCAGGATCCCCTGACTTAGATCATAAGGAATTGAGAGAATGTGCGCGTTCTAAGATTGACATTGCTGTCCTCCTTAAGGTACTGTCAAGTTATTCCCTTTTCTCAGTCGATCGTCAAACCAGAGTCTTCAGTGTCCATAAACTTGTTCAAGAAGTTGTCAGAGACAGTCTTACTGTATCACAGAGGATAGAGGCAATGGTAGCAGCCACTCGCGTTCTTTACTCAGCATTAGTCACAAGCATTGGGCCTAGTTCCAAATTAACAAAGGAACAACATTTGGCGAAAAACCTGTCAGAATTTAAGGAAAAAGAAAGAATGAATCTTATTGCCCTTGTGTTGAATTTCCACAAGTTAAAGAATCACATAGAATACGAAATTAATTCATCTAAAGGAAATTTGGCCTGCACTTTTTATGATGAAACCTTCAATTTGTGTAGATTAGTCTCCGATTTAATAAGGGGCAATGTATTTTGGAAGAGATTAAAAGCTGAACTCAACGGCTTTCAGCTGAAAATTGCACGAATGCCTTGCGATCCCAATTCAATTTTGCTTCTCAAGATGATGCTTAACACAAGTATCAGTTTAAGAAATTGTTCGGGAAATGAGAAGTACGAAGAAGCGAAGAAACTAGCCCAAGAAACTGTACAGAAGCTGGCTGAGATGGAAAATTCTGGTATTTTCATTGAAGACGATACCAAATATCGAATTCTTGAGCACATGGCTTCCTATTACGCGTTGGAAGGACAATGGGAGAAAAATTATAAAGCTTTGTTGGAGCTCGAGGGCTTGTCATTGAGTGATGAGAATATTGTAGATCTGCAGATCTGTATAGCTAGAGCGGAAAATTACGTGTCAGCTAGTAATTTTCAGTGTGTTTTAATGCGTTATGTAAAGGCCCTGGAGCTTGCCAGACGCATTTACCGTTCTGATCACTTTGAACTGTTACGTGTTTTACAATTTATCACCGTTCATTTCGAGAATGAAGGTAAGCTAGGTGAGGCGCGTCAATACGCTGAAGAAATGTTGCAAATTGCCAAGAAACAACCACCCGCAACAGTCCCTTACATTACGGGAATAACGAGCGCTCTTTCCGTTATTTGTCATTTTGACCCTCACAGCGCTGAGGATACACTTCTTGGTATTTTGGAAGACAGATGGCCTCTCGTGTACAAAAGCATTCGAAGCGGAGTATTTGACGGTCATATCGATACCAATGACGAAAGCAGTTATGCTTATGCAGCCATGATTCTACAGGGGTTGATGAAGTGTTTCCGTGTCATGTCGTCAAATTCCAGCACTCAACAGAAAAAAAGGAAACTTAAAGAACAAAAGGGAAACTTTTACAGAAGTATTGCAGAGATGTTAGTGTCACTTTGGAAGAAAGTTTATGTGGAGAGCCACCCCGAAGTGCAAAAAGCGTACGATTACCTTGTAGAAGTACTCAAGTTCCTTGGAAATCATGAAGAGGCCTACAAGCTAGAAGAAAAAAAGAGGCAGTGCAATGAGAAACGAGTATCTAACCAATGTTTTGGAAAAGCATATGGTGAACCAAGGATAATCGTTGTTAGGAAGTTAAAAGACGTTGGAAATGATTTCTTCAAGTCAGTAAAGTTTTCTAGCGCACTAGAGTTTTATACCAAAGCGTTAAACCAATGCCCAAACGATGCCAAGTTACTAGCTAACAGGGCAGCAGCGTACGTGAAACTTTCGGAACAACACGCACAAAGCCGGGCTGCAGATGAGCAACGGAAAACTCTTGAATACGCTCTTCAAGACTCGAACAACGCAATAACTGCAGATCCTAAATGGGTAAAAGGCTATTATTGGAGGGCTGTTTGTCTCGCTAAACTTGGACAAACAGGTCCATCACTTGCTGCAGCTGCGGTTGCCAAGCATATGTTTCCCTCACAGTGTGCTCAAATACCTGCAGTTGTAGAGAAATTTGGATGCTACAATGCAAGGGTTGTGACCACAGTCGAAGATCTTCATCACGCCACAGAAAGAACGGAGAACAATCTTGTTATTTTAGTTAATGAAGGGAAATATGATCTACCGAAGCCCTTGAAACCTCCGACGAATGCAGTGATAGTTGGTCTTGACAAAGTCCAAATTACTTGCACTAAAGGTGTTCCACTGCAAATGGATAAAACCGTTTACATCGAAAACATTACACTATCGCCCACAATGGAGTCCATCACAAATATGAAAGTGAAAGCTAAAGAATGCCTCAATCGTGGTGAATTAAGCACAGCCCTATCTCTGTATAGCAAGGCATTAACCACGTGTCCAAACAATCCACAGCTTCTAACAACCAGAGCTATCACCTACTTAAAATCTGCCGAGCAAAAGAAAGACATTCTGTCTGAGCGGAAGGCGTTATTGGAGCTTGCATTAAAAGATTGCGAAGCTGCCATCAAAGCTGATCCTTCTTGGCTGCTTGGGTACTCCACCAAGGCAGCGAGTTTGGCCGAGCTAGACAGAAAAAATCAAGCTATGGTCGCCGCTGCAGTGTTTAAGCACTTGAGTTCCGGTCGGGACTCTGCTGCAGTTTCTCGACGCTATGGAGGGTTGCAAACCCATGTTGTTGAAAGCTCAGACGAGCTTCGCTGTGTTCTCCAAGGTATCACAGAGCTCGAGGGAGTAAATCAAGTTGTTTTGATCAAAGAAGGCGAGTACGTTGTGGAAAAGAGTGTTCAAATTAAACCACCGATAGTTGTTGCTGGTCTGGGGAAAGTAACAGTATCGTGCAATACCGGACCACCTTTTCACTTTACGCAAGAACACTTTGTAGAAAATGTGGAACTTTGTGGAGACTGGGACAATCAGTCTGAATTACAAGAGAGTGCGAGCTTAGACGATGACCATGATCAACCAGAAGTGATATTTTCATGGCCGCACCTTCAGGGTCAACAGTCAACAGCGAGTGCAAGGTGAACTAACAGGAACTAAGAACGAGAGTTGTAGACAAAGTAGAAATGTTACAGTCACATATCTTGATGGTGTTCCAAAAGCAACAATAACTAGAAACATTTTAAGGGACCGGTTATGAAATACTGAAAGGGGGATGGGTAAAAATTCTAAATTTTGGGATTTTTCGGGCCCCCATATTAACGGGCTCCCATTTTAACGGAAATCTAATTAAGGCTTCAAGTATCATTTTGTAACGGACTTGGCCCTTACCTCCAAAAGAAAGAAGCCTTAATCATCTTAATGAATATTTCTTATGACCAGAAGCTATACGCCGTTTAAAATTCATTGTGTCTAATGGTTTATTTCAAAGTGTTTTGTAGATCAGATAAAATCAGTCAGACCATAATCCTGTTAGAGTAGTCCCCTAACCTAAATGGTTGGAATTTTCTAGACTCCTGTCCATTTGGGTTTGAGAATGAAAGGGTTAAAGTGCCCATAACACAAATGTTTATATTTTCTCACCTGAATCGAAATGTCACTCAAGGACTTTCTGCGAAAAAATTTTGCGACTTGCACAAAACGCGATTTGTTAAATAATGTCATAAAAAATGTTTGAGAAATGTTGACTGCTTACTTCTTCAACATTGTCACTTTCCGACTCACTAAGGCTTTCTTCTGTCGATGACATTGCCAAACAACACGCATTCCTGAATCTACGTCACAATGTGAGCTTGTCGGCTTAAATCAGCGGGGCGAGTAGGCCGCAAAAATATTGGATTTTGAAGATAATGAAACAATTATAAAACAATCTTGTTTTATCCAAATTGTAATTTTTTTTTTCGCGGAAGGAGATTGGGTGACATTTCGATTCAGGTAAAGATTAAGGAATGTGAGGATGTTTTTAGCCACACGCGTTTCTCGGCTCTTCTTTAGCTCAGACGCTACGCATTGTTGTTGTGACAACATATATTATCGTCTTCTTGCAAAACTAAGTAGATCGTATTCAGTTGATGTTAAGTATTTCCGACGCGGTGTGGGGAATTGCATATCTCTTTTCGTATGCCCATTGATGGGGAATAGGACATCAAGATAAGATAATGGCAAATTCCGGGGGAGGGACGGTGAATTGAATGCATGAGCATACCATCTCTGTGTGATCATCATGTTCACTTGTAAAAGCGTTGAATGTAGTGGCGAGGAGGATGCTAGTCTAACGTACCTCACAATAGTTTTATTTTCTCCCCAAATTTCCCTCGCCATACTATTTGAATTTGACAATGGCGAGTTGCGGTACTATGATTGGCTAAAACAGCATGATTTATCAGATTTTAATCCATAGAAAAGCGTGTTTCATTGATTCGAAGTACGTTCCTCAAACGTAACTTTCAAAAACTTAGTTGGATGAAAGCGTTTTTGACGAACTACAGTTAAACATTTTCTGTGAGCTATACAAGAATATAGACAAGTGTGATTTTGAATTAAAAGACAACGAAAAGTTATCAAAACTCGTTTTTGCTTCAATCTTGTGCGATGAAGCATATAAAGTAGGCAAACCATGTATTATATTGTCATAAAACACTTTGGCTCGTGTTGTCTACATTTCCTCGGGTTCTCGAATGCATGTTAGTTATGGTTATGATAGAGCAGTTTACAATTGAGTGCCGAAAATTCGTGATTGCTTTGGTTAAGCATTGCTACGCTTTGTGATTGGCTAAAAAATCTCGCACCACATTCTCAACCAATAAGAAGTAAAACCAAAACCAGCACGCGCTTTCTCGCGCTTGGCGCCAGCGAAATGTATTTGCTTTGAGTGCTGTTGGTTCATTTGATTGTCTGTGTCTGTTTGATTGGTCAGAATAATTACTTTGGTTTTGGTTTTACGACACTCAAGTGAAAAGCGCTCTAATTTAATACATAGTTTGCCCTTCTTTGTTCGATTAATGTGGCTGCCTTATCACATTCTTTTGATAGAAATGGAATTGGTGCTCACACTAGCAAAAATAAAAGGGAAAAAATTGAAAAGGGTGGGAGCTGTGATATGAATGATATGTAACATTTGATTTGATCACCGGAATTTCTAGTTTTACTTGTCAATAATCCCGCTCACCCCTGCGCTATAGTTCCTCGTCGTATTTCATGTATGCTACCACGATTGCCTCCTACAATTAACTTTCCTTCAACCGTTATAAAGAAGAGAGGTGGAAGGGTTAATGGAACAATTAGCATGCGTGGTTAAGGCGATGGAACTGAAGGCAAGTGGAAGGGAGATTCTCCCTCCCCTTTCTAGCGTCTGTCACGCAGGCTAAATGAAGCGTATAATTAACAAGAAGCCCTACAAACACAGCTTGAACGAGTGCTGCAACGATACAATTTCTCACGATACGATACATATCTCGATACAGCTGCCACGATACGATACATATCTCGATACAGCTGTCACGATACGATAAGATACACTTATAAAGCCCAATAGTCTTGAAATCAAACATGTTTACCGATACCCTCTGCATTTGGAAACACAACATTACTTCTATTTGAACGAAACAGTGATTCACGATGCCACATATCATGTTGTTGTTAGTCTTTTCTCGTAAAGTAAATAAGAAACTGAGCTAGTGTGGGATTGAAAAACGAAAAGCGACCTTTATTGAAGCAAATGTGTAAATGTATATATTCGTATCGTGAGAAATGATACCAATATATATGCATATTGTGGTATACCTTTGCAGCACTAGCGAACACTCCTTGCGTCTTTAACCCATTGCAGCATTGATTGCCAAATGTTTTGAGTCCTTTTACGGTATTTTACGGAGAAAAATACAATAATGTGTAAAAACTAAGACTACATTTACTGACCTTCACCGATTGCTAAGCAAATGCCAAGTTATAAAAAAAAAAAAAAACTTGACGGAGCAAAAATCCCCCGGGGGGGGGGGGGGTACTCCCTATAATGGGCTATACGGGGATGCTCCGCCCGAAAGGGGTACCTTTTTGAGGCTGGAAGTATATGAAAGGGTCGGGATTTCACGAGTTGAAGTATATGAAAGAGTAGGGATTTCGCGAAGAATAGGAAATGGTAGCGAAAACACGAGTTGAAGCATAAAAAAGGTAGGGAAAACCGCAATTTAAGTATTATAAAAAGGGCCTTTCAAAATATATCAAACAGACGCACGCAAAGGCTATATGAAAGGGGTGTTATTTTCAACGAAAGGTATATGAAAGGGGTACCATTTTCAATGAAAGGTATATGAAAGGGGTACCTTTTCTGTCAAAAACGGTATATGAAAGGGTAAGGGTTTGGACCTCGGGGTGGAGCATCCCCGTACAAAACTTTGTTGAGTACCCCCCCGGGAAAATCCCACAGCAACAAGCGGCGATCACAATATCAAACGGTTCTATCCATCCATGAACGCCTTGCATTGTCTTGGAAACTTGTACACTGTAATTCTTCCTTCTGCTTCTCAAGTCAACACACGGAGAGTTTGCCGCCATCTTGAAATCAAGAGCAAGAAGACGAGTCACACGAGGTCGCGTTTCAATAGGTCATTTCCGAGTTACGTTATGCCTCGTTGTGAAAGCGAGGCTAGCTGCACAACCTTTCATATGAAAATGGTTTTTTAATTCAAATGCAAATAAACCTCATCTTCATATGAAAGGTTGTGCACCTAGCCTCGCTTTGACAACGAGGCATAACGTAACTCGGAAATGGCCTATTATCATTTGCATTCGTCACTCTTAATATTAGAAGGATGGGGTTTTGCTGAAAGCAGGCTCGCGAACCACGGCCCGCGGCTCATTTCACGGCCGGCGGCTCGGCGGCCCGGAGGCCAGGCGGCTAAGTCCAGGTTTACCACAGATTTTTTTCCAGCGGTAGATTCAGGCTCATGCACAGATGCAAATCACTGAAGTTGTCCTAAAGGTTATCTCTTACTACCGTATTGTTGAAAGCTCTTAAGTGCGTCACTGTTAGTCAATTTTCCATACGGGCTCAAAGCCTGAGTCAAAACAAACAAACTGAGATTTGACATAATTTTGAGGAGGAATACTCACCTAAACTGCGCAAAATTCTATCGGCGGCTCAAGATCCTTTGCGAGCTGGGTAACGTGCATTCCCGTAATCATGTGACACTTGCACGTTATGCCAGGCTCCGTGAAGTAATTAGAATCACCGTTGGCCATAACTATCCAGGTTACCGAAAATCATTTTCACAAATTGACAAACTCGACTCTCGAATTTGGTTGGTATGTAATCACACAGGACACCCAACACGCAACCTGTGCGGGCAGCAACTATATGAATAGAGGTTTTGCACGGCAGCCATGTTGCATGGCTTGCATGGTTTTGCCGCAAGTACTCCGGAGTTTGACTATAGAGGTTTTGCACGGCAGCCATGTTGCATGGCAGGAACAATGATTTTGCATTAGAAAGAACATTCTTTCCCATTGGGAAAAGAATCTATTGTTCCTGCCATGCAACATGGCTGCCGTGCAAAACCTCTATAGTCAAACTTCGGAGTACTTGCAAACCACAGACTATGGACTTAGAGATAAAGAAAATAAATCAGCTCTGCCTAAGTCCCGTTCTGATTTTTTGAAACGCAGTTTCTGCTACAGTGGAGCAGTGTTGAAGAAAAGCCTTCCACCAAGAGAAAAGGATCGAGGCTCCTGCTTCACCTATTGTCAGAGCCACTAAATGTTTTCTCAACTTTAAAAATGAAATCAATTGCCTGAAGTCCTTCTCGTGCTCCCACACGGGAAACATGTAAATCAGTTTTTTTATTTGTAACTGATGTATTTACTGTGTTACATGCAAGAAGGTAACACTTAACACGCGCCCCTTTTATCCCCAGGCGCGAAATAAAGCTCATGCACCTTAGTCCAAAACAGGAGCTTAGCCCTCTTGGCCTCGTCAGCATGTGTAAAATACAAAAGAATTTTCAAGCGAAAATTAGGCAAAGAGGGCTAATTAACACGTATATAAAAAAATAAATAAAATTGGCCGCCGTTTTGGAATAAGTATGGACAGTGTCACATAAGGACTGGACACTAATCTACCAATATGCCGCAGTCAGCGTTTTCATTTTCGCTTTCGATTTGGACGAAAGTCTGTCTGCAGGGCATGAGTACTTTGAAAACACGCTTAACTGATTGCCCAGCAGCAAGACTTGACAAGAGAGTAGAATTTTTGTAATAATATCAAACATACTTGATTAATTTTTATAGTATTTTATGACATCCAGGTAGCATTATTTGTATATAGAGTAATTTTTAGATTTTTATCCAGTATCGCTTTACAGGAGAAACAAAATGCTAAATAATGGATTATGAATGTGTTTAGGTTTGTACACTGTGTGCTGTTTTTGAAAAAACCCTCAGCATTATTTGGTGGTCATTCCAAAAGCAAAAGGCAATCGCTCATGATCTTTCCTCTCCCCACCCAACATGATCTCCTCTCTGAATTAACGATAATCATTAATTCTTAAATTGCTCCGAATTTACCATTATAGTTAATTTAGAACACTGTTTCCCAGGACATTTCAGAAAAGAAGAAATAAAAAAAACCATGTTATTTGGACTGCGGGATTCGAACCCGGAACTACCGCTACTACGAACGTCTTCTTACCATTAGACCACCGAACAACAATGCGATGGGAAATTAAATCTGCAAGATATTTGTTTGAGTCTTGCATAGAATATCATTGATCTACAGTGATTAGGCCTAAGCGCTGGTTTCAAATGGTTAGCTTTTTGTTGAGGTTTAATGATCAAGCTTTTCCATTTACTTTCTAAAATTATTTTCAAGCGAGTGATTTATAGGCTTACTACAGGGTGTACAATAAGCGCATGAATTTTATTATGTTAAAAAATTGAGGTTTGCTCAACCAGCAGCGTGGTGGTCTAGTGGTTAGAAGAGAGGATAAGTCAGCGAAGGGTCGTAGAGGCCGTAGGTTCGAGTCCTGTCCGAACACTGAGGATTGTTCTTTTTCAACAAAAATGCTGATTTCCCAGAATTCCTTTCAGACTGTCAGTGTTCTAAATTAACTATAATCGTAAATTCAGAGCAATTTGAGAATTAACGATAATCGTTAATCCACCGTAGGAAAAAAGATGGCGGCTGTTCATTTTACCACAATACCTTGCGGACCTAACACAGCACATAAGGCACAAAGAAAGCCAAATTTTTACAATATTTGTTCCAGTACTAAGGACAATGTGTAGACTAGGTTTGAAGATTTTATAACTTTTCTTTATATTTTTATGAACGTTGTTAAGATTTTTGTGCGCTAAGAATTATGGGTAAATGTACCAGTCGCCATCTTTTTTCCTGCAATTTTGAAGGCAAGGACCAACGTAACAAAACAGAAGCACCGGATCCAAATTGAGGATCTAATCAGCTATAAATAATAGTAATAAACGAAAAAAGGCAAGGCTGATACGACAGTGAAGGAATATAAAAATGTAATTTATCCAATATTTTAAAAGGCACGGCCTTTCTTCTTCAGGGTATTACAAATAATGACTATGGGTAAACTAGGACGTTACAATTTAAATTTGAGTATAGCGTGCAATATGATGCTATGATAACATATAATACAATGGAAAAGTAACCGTTGAAGATTTAAAGCTTAAAAAACCGTTACAAAAGAGATGAAAAAAGAAGAACATGCAACATATAGAAGTAGATATAAACGGAAATAAAGGTATTACATTTCATCTTTTTTATTAATTCCAAGGGGTTCAAGAGTGTTACCTCTATCGATGAGATATGCTTCTCTTGCTTTGCGTACAGCGTCACGATTAGAATGAATAAGTTCGAGTGGAATGAGTGTTATGTCTTTAGCTGAATGGTCGCTAGTGAGGAAATGTTCTGATACTGTAGTGGGCTTAGATATGTTAGCTGGGTTGTCAACTGTTCTGCGGTGTTCGTTAAAACGGTCCTTAAGTCGTCGTTTGGTTTCACCAATGTACTGTTTGTGGCAACGATTGCATTGTATCATGTAGATGACGTTTTTAGAGTTGCAGTCGATGTGTTGAGTGATGAGTCTAGTTTCACCTGTAGAATTAAATGTATAGGTTGTTTGCCCGTCAGATATGTAGGAACATGTTAAACAGTTTTTTCCACATGGATATGAACCCAGAGGTGGATGGGTTTGTGTGAGGCTGCGTAGTTTGGCTTTAACTAGGAAATTACTAAGGTTGTTACTACGTCTAAAAGCTACAATAGGGGTAGCTTTGAAGACATTATAACAACGAGGGGATGAGGCTAGGATGCTGAAGTGCTTTTGAATAATGCATGAAATGGAACGAAGGGCTGGGTTATAAGTGATGACAAAGGGGACACGTTCTGGTTGGTCGAGTGTGGAACTGTCCTTAGGTCTAAGTGCCTCGGTTCGCGTGATGTTGTGTACGCGTCGTATTTCCTGTTTGATGAAATGACGATTGTAACCCCGTTTGGTAAGATATGTAGTGAGTTGATCAGTACGTAGTTTGAAGGTATCGTCAGTGGAGCAAATGCGGCGAAGTCTGAGGGCTAAGCTAAAAGGAATAGCACGTTTGGTATGTATAGGGTGACATGAAGAATGTAATAAGTACTGATGTTTGTCAGTAGGTTTGGTGTAAAGGTCAGTAGTAATTTTGCCGTTGACAAGAGAAACGTTGACATCTAAAAAGGGTAAGGATGTGAGGGAATAATTGCATGTGAATTTGATGGTGGGGTGAATACCATTAAGAAAAGTGGTAAAAGTGTTGAGGTCCTCTACCGAGCGCGTCCATATCATGAAGATGTCGTCTATGTAACGCCACCATATGTGTGGACGGTAGGGGGCACGTGCTAAAGCGTCTTCTTCGAATTTGGCTAGGAAAAGATTGGCATATGAAGGGGCCATCCTGGTACCCATGGCAGTCCCGTGTGTCTGTAAGTAATGTTTGTCGTTAAACGAGAAGTGGTTCATAGTGAGGATCATGCGTATGAGGTCACAAAGTGTTTCGGTTCTGATAGAAGTGGCGGTACGGGTACGAGTATTGAGGAAATGGCGACAAGCGTCGATGCCTTCAGCGTGTGGAATGTTGGTGTATAGTGATGAAACGTCTAAGGTGACAAGTAAAGCGTCATCGGGCAGTTGTCGCAGTTTTTCAAGTTTGTTGAGAAAATGAGTAGTGTCTTTTATGAATGACTGTGTAGTTTGTACTAATGGTTTAAGGTGATAGTCTACGAATTGTGAGACACGTTCGGTGGGGTGGCTGTTGCTGGAAATAATGGGGCGGCCCGGATTACCCTGTTTATGAATTTTAGGTAAAATGTAAAACCGTCCGGGTTTGGGGTTGGCCTGTACAAGAAAACGTTTGGTCTCATTGTCTATGATTTTGTCACGTAACATACGTTCACTGTATACTGTTGCACTTGGACTCCTCCTCCCTACAGAGAACCAGCACTTGACACATTCTTAGACGTGGTACAACATGACATACTTAACATGAAACCAGAACCTGTACGTGACAATCTTACTGCACGCGAACGACATGCCCTCAAACTTCTTAGCAAACGCACCGACATTATCATAAAATCTGCGGACAAAGGGTCAGCCACGGTAGTTATGGACAGAGACTGGTACGTCAACGAATGTCTACGTCAACTTAACGACACTAAATTCTATAGTCAACTTGACAACGATATCACCGACGACATCCAAAAACGAGTACAAGTATACAGTGAACGTATGTTACGTGACAAAATCATAGATAATGAGACCAAACGTTTTCTTGTACAGGCCAACCCCAAACCCGGACGGTTTTACATTTTACCTAAAATTCATAAACAGGGTAATCCGGGCCACCCCATTATTTCCAGCAACAGCCACCCCACCGAACGTGTCTCACAATTCGTAGACTATCACCTTAAACCATTAGTACAAACTACACAGTCATTCATAAAAGACACTACTCATTTTCTCAACAAACTTGAAAAACTGCGACAACTGCCCGATGACGCTTTACTTGTCACCTTAGACGTTTCATCACTATACACCAACATTCCACACGCTGAAGGCATCGACGCTTGTCGCCATTTCCTCAATACTCGTACCCGTACCGCCACTTCTATCAGAACCGAAACACTTTGTGACCTCATACGCATGATCCTCACTATGAACCACTTCTCGTTTAACGACAAACACTACTTACAGACACACGGGACTGCCATGGGTACCAGGATGGCCCCTTCATATGCCAATCTTTTCCTAGCCAAATTCGAAGAAGACGCTTTAGCACGTGCCCCCTACCGTCCACACATATGGTGGCGTTACATAGACGACATCTTCATGATATGGACGCGCTCGGTAGAGGACCTCAACACTTTTACCACTTTTCTTAATGGTATTCACCCCACCATCAAATTCACATGCAATTATTCCCTCACATCCTTACCCTTTTTAGATGTCAACGTTTCTCTTGTCAACGGCAAAATTACTACTGACCTTTACACCAAACCTACTGACAAACATCAGTACTTATTACATTCTTCATGTCACCCTATACATACCAAACGTGCTATTCCTTTTAGCTTAGCCCTCAGACTTCGCCGCATTTGCTCCACTGACGATACCTTCAAACTACGTACTGATCAACTCACTACATATCTTACCAAACGGGGTTACAATCGTCATTTCATCAAACAGGAAATACGACGCGTACACAACATCACGCGAACCGAGGCACTTAGACCTAAGGACAGTTCCACACTCGACCAACCAGAACGTGTCCCCTTTGTCATCACTTATAACGAGGGGATGAGGCTAGGATGCTGAAGTGCTTTTGAATAATGCATGGCATGCATTATTCAAAAGCACTTCAGCATCCTAGCCTCATCCCCTCGTTGTTATAATGTCTTCAAAGCTACCCCTATTGTAGCTTTTAGACGTAGTAACAACCTTAGTAATTTCCTAGTTAAAGCCAAACTACGCAGCCTCACACAAACCCATCCACCTCTGGGTTCATATCCATGTGGAAAAAACTGTTTAACATGTTCCTACATATCTGACGGGCAAACAACCTATACATTTAATTCTACAGGTGAAACTAGACTCATCACTCAACACATCGACTGCAACTCTAAAAACGTCATCTACATGATACAATGCAATCGTTGCCACAAACAGTACATTGGTGAAACCAAACGACGACTTAAGGACCGTTTTAACGAACACCGCAGAACAGTTGACAACCCAGCTAACATATCTAAGCCCACTACAGTATCAGAACATTTCCTCACTAGCGACCATTCAGCTAAAGACATAACACTCATTCCACTCGAACTTATTCATTCTAATCGTGACGCTGTACGCAAAGCAAGAGAAGCATATCTCATCGATAGAGGTAACACTCTTGAACCCCTTGGAATTAATAAAAAAGATGAAATGTAATACCTTTATTTCCGTTTATATCTACTTCTATATGTTGCATGTTCTTCTTTTTTCATCTCTTTTGTAACGGTTTTTTAAGCTTTAAATCTTCAACGGTTACTTTTCCATTGTATTATATGTTATCATAGCATCATATTGCACGCTATACTCAAATTTAAATTGTAACGTCCTAGTTTACCCATAGTCATTATTTGTAATACCCTGAAGAAGAAAGGCCGTGCCTTTTGAAATATTGGATAAATTACATTTTTATATTCCTTCACTGTCGTATCAGCCTTGCCTTTTTTCGTTTATTATCTTTTTTCCTACCGAGGATTCAGAGAGGAGGACGGGTTGCCCCACCATGTGTACCACCACACTCCTTCCCTCTTGTCCCCAGTCCTATGACAGCTCATGAGCAGTGTGACATAAGGACTGGATCAAAGTTATACCGAAATCGGTCGAAGTGAGTGGTGAAGATTTTTGTAGCAGATTGTCAGCCACTGAAAGCACGTTAAAGTGCCCCATGAAGATTTGAGAGGAGAGTGATATGTAAGTACTACTAAGCAAAACATTTCTGTACATCCAAATCAATAATACCGCGACAGTATTTAAAATTTCTAGCCTTCATGCAAACGTCTCCTATTTTCATTGCTTCACGCGCAGGCCATAAATTTCCGCTTTCGCTTCAGTCGAACAAGTCATGGAGATGTTTGCCGTATATTGTTTCCCTCTGAAAGCTCGTTAAAATTTCCCATTGAGAGCTTAGAGGAGACTGATATCTACGAACTACTTAGTTAAACACATACAAATTTAAACCCAAAAGGGTACTGCAATCTTACTCCATCACAACAGACGGTTAACTAGACGCCGGACATGATTGACATGACTAGCGCTAGGCTCAAGACTAGAAAGCGGCCGTGAACAGCTATTTCGTCAGGTCTAGGTAACCGTAGGCCGTATTGCTAAGAGATTGCAGAACTCATTTGGATTATTTTATATAAAGAGAGGATGGTATTGGTCATTCCCCGTTTCTTTCTCGCCAGCACTGGCATGTATTGAGAGGCTGAGAGTTGGCCACTTGCCACCTTTGTGAATATATGGCGTGACTGATAATCGATCTCCGCTCTTGCTCTTTTCTAGAATGTGTAGCAACACATATGTGATAGGTGGTGTCATTATGCGAACTACACCGTATTGACCAACGCGAAACAAGCTGTCCATGAATTAGTTTGTAATTTATTAGTATTCATCAAATGATTCCTTTAACTACAACAACATACTGAAACATTTGCACGCGAATGTGCATATTCATACCTAACAGTAATTAAAACGTAGCCTGTGAACAGGCTTCTTTTGGGGGAATAGACCAATATCACGCTAGCATGGCACAAAAATATATTTAGTTTATTGGGAAAAAGTGCCCAGCATCAAATAGCGAAGCGCACAATTACTATTTATAGAACTAAAACTCAGACAAACAAACCAAAAGTGACTCTCGGGGGATTCCTAATAACGAATTTCTATTGTCATAAATGCAAGAATAAACAAGAATAAATTATAAACTCAGACAAACATGAGTACTGACGTCATTTGTGCGCTTTGCTATTCAGTATATCGATATTAGTAAAACTACAAAGTTTTGTAAAGATTGCTAGCAAACTGACGAAGATATGAATTTTTGAAACTAAGCATTTTTACAAAGAAATGTATGGTGGACGGGCATAGATTGCCCGTCCAGCCTCGTTTTCGTGTTTGTCCCATACATTTCTTTGTAAAAATTAGGCCAGAGTACTAAGTTTCAAAAGTTCATATCTCCGTCAGTGTACGAGCATTCTTTACCAAACTTTACAGTTTTACTAATATTGAGGTGCTGAATTTGATACTGGACCCGTTTTCCCATTAAATTAAATATATTTTCATGTCATGCTAGCGTGATATTGATCTACTGGGGAGAGGGAAGGAGCGGCGAAGCCTGTGGACTCGCCTTTGATGCCGCCGTTCCGCCCCCAAGTAATTATCCTGTTATTATATTGTCAACAAGTTGTCATGTTTTTATTCAGTTGAATGCATCGGTAGTAGTATAAAAATAGACAGGCTAAACACGACTCCCACTCTTCGCAAAAAAAGCCTAAAGTATAAAGTTTTCCCGACCCAGTAAGACTTCAGAGAGAATGGCGCTTTTAGATCACAGTTATAATTTGTTCTCTTCGATGATATTGACCTTTTATACCGTGTTCGAGGAGTATCATTTGAAAATTTATCGCTTTTGATTCTTTCGTTGTTTTCTTATTGTTTATAGTTATGATTTTGATTTAAAGTTGCCAATAGTTTGATTTAGAAAATGTTTCGCTTTGATTTATCAGTTCTGTAATTTTTGATTTCTAAAGTATTTTTTTGATTTCCAACATTTAATCGTTTGATTTCTTAAGTAATATTTTGATTTTCAAAATTTATACGTTTGATTTCTTAAGTAATTTTTTGATTTCCAAATTTTTTTTCGTTTGATTTCTTAAGTAATTTATTGATTTCCAAAATTTTATTGTTTGATTTCTCAAATGAAATTTTGATTTCCCAAACTTGTCGCTTTGATTTCTCAAATGAAATTTTGATTCCCGAAATTGTTCGCTTTGATTTCTTTTGCGTGATTTTTGATTTCGTGAGTGTTTTTTTTTTATTTCCAAAATGTTATCGTTTGATTTCTCAAATTACATTTCGATTCCCAAGATTTGTATCTATTTCTTTTGCGCGATTTTTTTATTTCTTGAATATTTTTTTTGATTTCCATTATTATTGCTTTGATTTTGCAAATGGGGTTTTGATTTTCAAAATGAGACTTGATTTCGCAAATGCGGTTTTGATTTTCAAAATGAGACTTTTGATTTCGCAAACGGGGTTTTGATTTCGCAAATGACGTTTTGATTTCCAAAATGAGACTTTTGATTTCGCAAATGGGGCTTTGATTTCCAATTGGTTCGTTTCAGTCCACGTGATCACACACAAGTGGTCACTGTGAGTCGAGCACATGGTCTGCGGGGCTTGCAGTTGAAGATGGCAGCACAAGACAAGGAGGGCGTTTGGAGGGGATCGTGCTTAAATCACCCTCCACACAGGTTTGGGTCGTGTACAGTCTTTGTTTCCCAGAAGGGAACTTCCAAGTGTAGGAGCTGTGGGTGCGTGGCATATCTGTACAAGCCATGTCAGGATGCAATAACGCCATGATGAAACAACGGAGGTTCCTCAAGCTCCAAGAAACACTAATCAAAAACAGAATAAAACAAGGAGCTAGAACATAAACTGCAAGAAGTCATTATTCCAATTGAGACACGGTAGCTTCAGACCTTCATCTTAGACGCTTACATCCGCGATAAAGATCCACTTTCTCACAAGTCTTGCACACCGCAGACTTAGACACTAAATCACGGGCTGAGAGATTGACTGATCCAAGCATATTCATGATAATAACGAAAACTGCAGCCGATCACTACTTATCTTGCAAAAAAAAAAGTTAGCCAAAGTAACCCCAACATATGCCAAGAGAGCTAGCACAACGAAGGCATAATTCAAAAATGGCTATGCACAGCATGTAAACTGACCTTCTGTCATTAAAGAGATTTATATCCCAAAGATCAAAGAGTCATACAATACATATCGAGCACCGATTTGTCACATCTCTATTTTGGTGATCTAAGGGGAACAAATATCTCGTAGACCTTCTTGGGAAAGCTATTCTAAAGGCTTCTTTATACATTTTGCGACTAGCGGGAGTCGTGTTTGGCCTGTCACTTTTATAATACAGTGTCCAGCAATCGCCTTCTGCGATAGCATAAAACACAGGCATTTGTATGACATTGTTTCCATCGCTGCAATCGATTATCGTCTGCGGTCAATGGCGATCAGATGGAAATATAGACAAGGCTTTATACTTCGTGAATTCAACTTTTCAGACTGTTACTGTGACTTGTTACTGTACCACCGTGTAAATACTGATGAACTGACTCTGTCAATGCTAAAATGAAAAGCTAACTGACCGAAAACGGACCTAAAAACACTGACAACCCCAAAATGTACCGTTTTCAGGAGTTCCTTGGCCTGACATCGCAGCTATAGTTGAACCACCATGCACGGACCGAGAGAGCTATAGGTCACGCGACGGAATTGCCATTTCTCATTTTAGGAATCAAACGGACAAATTTTGGAAATCAAAAACTCATTTTAGAAATCAAACGGACAAATTTTGAAAATCAAAAACTCATTTTAGGAATCAAACGGACAGATTTTGGAAATCAAAAACTCATTTTAGAAATCAAACGGACAAATTTTGGAAATCAAAAACTCATTTTAGAAATCAAACGGATAAATTGTGGAAATAAAAAAATTACTTGGTAAATCAAAAATGAAACAAAATAAATCAAACAGATTTTTAAAACAAATCAAAATTTCATTTCAGAAATCAAAAATCGTAAAGATATATCAAAGCGACATTTTTTTAAATCGAAGTAGAAAACTAAAAAATCAAAATCCGTTTTTTAGCAACAACTGAAACAGGAAAGGAATCAAAAGTTACAATTTTTTAAATGATACTCCTCGAACACCGTACTTTTAATCTCAGCGGATTGTAGTGTTTCCGGTCACACGGTAATAGGAATCTTTAACCGAGTCTCAAAAAGCCGTAGTCTATAATTCACTGCAATTGAAATCGTGAAAAATTGCAATAATTTTTAGCTACCGAACTCTCCTTCCTTTCAGTTATATTATACAAGGTAAGATAAATGGACTAAAAATCGTTCAAATGGCGTAGAAACACTGTACAAAGATAGAATACAACACCAATAAATGTTTCAACGATTTTATTCAGCAATTTTGATTAAATATATTGCTTAAAACGTTCAATTCGAAATTCCATACAATGTCTTATATTTTCAAATATCATTAATATGCAAACATTACGCTTGGGTTTCCTGTGGTCCACAGGCTTCGCCGTCCCTTCGCCGCCCCCTCCCTCTTCCACAGTCTTGCCCAGTCTGCGCTTTTAACCTAACCCAATTCCCCCAAAAGAAGCCTGTTCACAGGCTATTAAAACGTATCACTATCATTTCGCCATCATTTAAGATCAATTACATATTTGCATTTGTTCTGAAAGGTTTTGATTTCATTTTTGGATCTTACCAGGGTAAATTATACGTTGTTTTTATATAGCTCAAAAAATTAACTCTCAAAGAAAATCTTGTAGTATCAATAATTAGAATGGCGAAAAAAACAAACAATGTTTGTTGAGATAGCCGCATGGTTGGTTGAATGTGGCGTAGCCAGTTTGAAGAAACTGAAAATTTCTATATTTTATTTTTAGCCAGTCTTTTGTCACTGACACCTTTCACCTCAAATCGGACTAATTTCGTGTGACTCTTCAGTTTATCTTGAAAACTCAAGGGAGACTTGCGATCAAGTGTCCGGCCTTCAGAACTGGCACGCTAACGACTAGTACATGCGTCCCGGCGTGGCCCTAGCTAACTACGTAATGTTCTAAACGTGGCATTAGGGTGGTCTCCCTTAGTCCCCGGCTTCGTTGAAGATACTCGTCTATAATCCTGCAGTCCTCGAATCATCAAAGCACGAAGGAAATTTCTGAAAATCTATATTCCAATTTCATAACTATGATAACTACAATATCTTGACTTTCAATGGAGCATTCCAAAATATTGATCCCTCTGACGAGACATTTGCTCCGGGCGTGCGCCTTACCAAAATTAACTATTGCTCATTAATTATGTATGTATGCGCTATTGTTTTGCTTTTGGATTTCTATTGTTTTGGCTTTTGTTTTAGATTTAAGAACGGTATGCATAACTAATGTATGGAGTTAAACGGAAATCTTTCCGGCTGAAAAGTGCAAAATGACGGAGGTTTTTTCGCTCGAACCAAAGTAAATTTCCCACCGAAATGTTTACTGGATTCCAATCTTTCCAAAACCGAGTGTAGATGTTGACATTGCGCCTGTTAAAATGAGTTAGAACGCTTAAGGTTACCGTGTACCTTCGGGGGTGTCTCCAGTATAACAGCTCTAGCGTCTTAAGATTACACTTAATATACCTAAACCCAGATATCAAATTAAAGCTTATAGAGCTGGCTATCTAAATATGGAAACCATTTGGTAATAAAATGAATTGTCGAATTTTTTACGACGTCTAAATTCGAACGTCCGAATCAGTTTTAAAACGCTATAACTCAAAGCGATCATTGTATTTTGCTAATTTGATTTGTTCTCGGGTTCCCGGACACGAAGCGCTAAAAAAACGTATCGGCGATTTCCCATATTCAATTGCAGTGAAAAGTTACAGAATATTTTCGAAAAGGGGAGTAAAAAATTGGAGTGATCGCACGGAAATGGCTCTTGACGAAAAAGTTTTCGGAAATAAGAAATTCGCCGACACGTTTTTGTTGATTACATGTTAGCCTAGCTTCTGTCCAAATTTGAGGAAAATCGAACAAATTCCCTTTGAGTTGTAGCTCTTTAAAGTGTCCCTTACAAGCGAAAAATTAACTTTGAGAAAACAGCGCTTAGAAAAACATATCGCTTCATAAACAAACTCCGCCTACAACAGTTATACCGTCATTTCTCCGTCAATTTTCACTATTTTTCGATAACTTTTTTTGGATGAAAGTTCATTCTGTAAACTTTATTTTGAAGCCAAAAAAAAATTTCAATAAATTTTCGATCTGAAGGTACACGGTAACCTTAAAGCGATGACCGCGCGGTCGAATTCCATACAAGGGGTCTTTCTGCATGCACCGGTACCCATGAACCACTCATTGGCTGCGGCCGCACTACAGCAGTTAACCCGGTTATTTGCAATTAATTAATTAAAGTTAACTAGGTTAACAAAATTCCTGATGCGGCCGCGTATTTTTGGCGTTCACCGAATTTTAACCGTGTTAGCGGTTCCCATGGAAATTAATTAAAGAACAATATATATTTTTTTAACCGGGTTAGGTTATATTTAAACCACCTCGCTAGGTAGTTTTGTGCAGGTTAACTTTCCCGATCTGTTAATCATCTTCGGTTACGCGGTAATTTTTGGCTTCCTGTTGAATTCGTAGACCTTCGTAGGAACGACTTTCAATTTCAAATAGAGAAAGGAAAACCGTCGTGTGTTTATGTTCTCCACAAAACCTATAATTTGATCATTTGACGATGTTGTTTTGCAGGGAATAACAATATGTAAAATGCACGTGCAGAGGCATTGTTTTCGCTCATTAATCGTATTGTTTTGTGCAGCTCTCGCTAGCAAATGATAACATGATCTCTCGCTTTCAAAGTTCAACCTTCTGAAGTGCGGCCGCTCAGAAAAATAAACTCGGTTATTTCACTTTTCACCGAGGTATTTTAATCGGGTTATTTTAACCGGATTACTAAAAAATAACCCAGTTATTTCACCAAGTGCGGCCGCAGCCATATATAGATAGGCCAAGCCTAACAGCGTCGCACTTTGAGCAAGCTTAACTAAGGTGAAACTTAACTAAGGTGAAAGGTTGGAAGCACAAGAATTATTTTTCAATTTTAGCAATTCTCAAAAACAGTATTACCCGACCGTCTGCACAGTACATTTAGACCGTACAAAAGTTCACAAAAACAACTTTTCTCTGTCTAGAATAACTAGTACGACTACTTTCTACTTTCCGAATAAAATACAGTTTTTGTTTGTCAAAAGTTGCCCGAGAAACTGATTTGGAAATCAAAATTGCAAAAATACACAAACATATTTACATAAGGCGACGCGAGTAAAGAAAGAGAATCTAAGTCTTATTTTGTTTACAAAAAAACGCTTTTCAATCTATGTAATGAATGAATTAAGACATAAAAACGGACAACACAATCTTCTTTCGAAAAATTTTATTCAAATCTCCATTAATTTATGTTTAAAAGCAAAACACGTACCATTTATAGCGCATCAAGGCAGAGCTGTCCTCGATGAAATTCAAGATAACAACACGACTTAATTTGAACACGTTAACGTTTCATAAACATGTCTCCAAAACTTAAGAGAACACAAAGGAAAAGTCAATCAAAAATTGATGTCAACATAAATTCCCATCGAAAAATGTGATTTATTTTATCTATAAAGCACTGGACTGCTTGGAAATTCGATAAAACTCCGCTCCTTCGGTTCTGAAATCCGTAATAAAAACAAGGCATCTCCCCGCATTGCTCCTGCATTGATAATATGAAGTTCCTCGAAGCAAGATTTTATCCCTGAAAGCTCTTCTTTTCCACTAAAGCGGCTTCTGAGTATCCCTTAATTAGTATCCCTGTCTTGAGTAGCAAACCGCGAAAAAATGCAGGGAAATAAAATAAACAACTTTACTGCTCCGCCTAACACTGCGAAAGATCCAACGTTTGCCGAGCTGACGGCTTTGTAGCCGCGCGTGCGGACGGACGGACCGACACATGTCACGGAGGCGCGCCCGCGAAACATTCCACTAGCCATGACCATGAAAAATGACGGGCATAGGTTCTACGAGTATGGGGCTGCGCAGCCGGGCCTTCGGCCCGGCGAGTGCTCCGCGAAAAATGACGGTACTTTTTTTAAAGTTATTAAAATATTTTAACGTTTCTAGATAGAATAATAACCAAATTACTGGAATCCGAGTGTGGATTTCCGAAAAGTAATTCATAAATTGCCAGGCCATGCCATAGTTCCCCTCTACTAACTATGGCCATGCATAGACAGAAAAGCATGCGAATAGATACAGACTAATAGAAGCCAAAATTGGCTCAGTCGAAGCATAGTGCACTGAAAAAATGGCAAAATGACGGTTTTTTTTTTTGCTCCAACTAAATCATATTTCCCACCAAAATGTTCACAAGATCCCAGTCTTTTCAAAATCAGTGTGGATGTTGACATTATGCCTATTAAAATTAGTTATACCGCTAAAAGCGATGACCGCGCGGTTGAACTCCAAGGTCAAAATGACGGGACTTTTTTTAAGTTATTAAAATATTTTAACGTTTCCAGATAGAATAATAACCAAATTACTGGAATCCGAGTGTGGATTTCCGAAAAGTAATTCATAAATGAGCGAAATTTTGATTTTTCCCTTTAAAAAATGGCGTTTTCGCAGTGATTTTAAGGGTCAAATTGGGGGTCTGGGGACGAGTTAAAAAAATTAGAGGCAAATGTCACCCAATATTTTGCCATGAAAATATATATTTCCGATCTTTCTTCTATTACTTTTCTACTTCAAAAAATCACAAGGATCAGCGGAGAAAATTCTTTGAGATGTTGGGCGTGTAAAGTTATGGACGGAAATCAGTAAAAACTAAAATTATTTCTGGAATGTTTATTATCTCTTGTCATGTGGCTAACTTATTGGGACTTTGGACCCGAATTCCTGTGAACTTATACACCTTATTCATAAATGGCGACCGATTCATGATTCTTTTATATCTATGTTAATTTGCCTCACTAGCCTCATTTTAGCGTGTAAATTCTTTTGAATTTTGCACATGCTAACGAGGCTTGTGAGGCTAATTAAAATAAATACAAAAGAATAATAAATCCGCCGCCATTTATGAATATGGTGTATTTCATGAAAGATTTAAGCCTACAAGCCAAGACCGCAAGGTAGTATGGGATGTTTATTAATAAATTCACCATAATCAACAATAGGGAGCTAAGGCAACTACGACAACAACACCAAGGATTCTTTATGTATAAACTACTTTGCAGTTCTTCCAATTTGTTTAGTTTGTCTAACGTGACTGGATTGTCCAGGAGCTTAATTTATGGATGGCTTTCAAGTTCAAATAGAAATTTGATCATTTGACGTTGTTTTGCAGTGAACGGCAAAGAAAGGTGCCAAAATGTAAAACGCACGTGCAGAGGCATTGCTTTTTCTAATTAACCCATTCACTCCTGAGAATTTTTACGTTTTTGAGCGATTTTCTGCATTCACACGCCCCATAGGATTTCGTGACTCCATATTTAAAGTTAACATTGAAAGTGCTGCTGTTCTAAAACACTGAAGGCTCGAGTTTACTGGAAACGTCATTGTGACGATCTCATTTTGCTTGGTTGATTTGCAATAAAGGGTCCAACATGAATTATCTACGATTTTTGGTAAGTTCACAGCCATTTTTCATCTTTAGTAGCTAGTAGTACCTACCGCGGCATATTTTGGAAGTTGCGACCACAGGAGAATACAACAAGCGCGAAATTTCGGCGGTGGGTCGGAGTGGCTGTGGACTTAGTATAAATATGAAATGTGTGCGGAAAGAATCGAGCGCTGTCAAAATTTTTGGCTTTTTCCCAGCATGCAGTGCGGTGGTGATATTGAAAATCGAGGCAAGGTCAGTATGCATTAGAACGAGAAGCTAGAGCTCGGCCCGAGCAACGAATAAGAGCAAAAAAATTCACTGCTAAGCTAGGACTAGGACTGAATTTTGCTGTGAATGTTGACTTTTGGGTTTGCCATGATGATTTGAATAAAAAAAACTAAAGGCAAAAACGTGATTTTTGTTGTTTTTCTATGACGTTAAAAACGGTCATTTTTGTTATTGTCCAAATTCAAACGCTGATATTCTGCAAAAATCGCTGACTTTTTTGTGTTTATTGGGTATCTCAATTTGAGGGACTTTCTAGTCAATGCTCAGAAACTGCTAGTTAGGGCAATGTTTGCGCGATTGAGAAAGTTGCAATTTTTTAAAGCAGTGGAGTATTGTACGGCCGGTTTTGGCCGGTGTAGGAGCGAATGGTTTAAATCTATTGTTTTGTGCAGTTCTCGCTGCCGCCGCCGTCGTGTCATGGGTTGACATGCGCCGGTTCTCGTCCGATCACCGAAGTTAAGCCCTGTCGGGAGAGGTTAGTACTTGGATGGGTGACCGCCTGGGAATACCTCGTGTCGTAGGCTCATCATTTTTCTTTCCTTTACTCCCTTTCATTTTTCATTTTTTTGGTTCCGTCAAGGAGCCACTCGTCCTGAGGAGGGCAAACTGAAGCCAAAGTCATGAAAACATAGCATACCTTCGACGATATTCCAACAACAACAAATGGGCGACGAAGTCGCTGTCACTGGAAGCTTCATACCCGGCATCGAATTTAGCCTGAAGCCACGACCTAAATATCCGATTTTCCAAATATATTCGTTTGTGGTTTCTAGACCACGCTATCTTATATTCTGCTTGATCATCGAACTTCCTCTTCCGTCCCGAATTGGTTCCTTTCCCTCCACCGCCGCCACTAGTCGACGCCATTTTGAAATTGACGGTTCAACTTGAAAAATTCAGGCTGAACTTTTCAAGTTTCGATTCGAAAAACTCGCGCATGCGCCCTCGTGACAGTGTCCCTTTAAGGCCTGCCGCACACTTCAGGAAAGTGCTGAGCAAAATACCTCGCGAGGCAGTTAGCTCAGCTGTTTCCTCAAGTGTGCGCTGGAGTTTTTGTGAGTTTTTCGCCTCGCGAGGCCGTGAGGCCAATATCTGTCGTGTTTGATATTTTCTGCCTCGTGAGACAAATTCCTCATCGTGTGCGGGCGCCGCGAGAATCTGGCTGAGCCAAATTAATCAATCAGCCAATAAAATTGTATGGCGAGCTCACGTGATTTCAAGCCCGACATTCAAGATGGCGGACGACGAGATAAATTATATATCATATAGTGTAATATATAAATTAAGTCGTCATCGAAGTTTTCCTGTCTCTCGTGCGCATTTTTATTATTTCGGGAGGAATGTTTTGTAAGAATTAATCTCTCTACCACCGGGTCTGTTCACTGTGCCCCTGACGAGATCGAGAATGACAGACCTACTGAGCAGATAAATATATTTTCATATTATCAATCTGTGTTGTTTATTAATAAGTTTTTTAGTGAGCTCACTAAAGTGCATGTTTATAAATTGCAAATTATCAATGATCAATGATAAGTTTGTTTTTGTTTTGTTTGTTCTTGCTTGAAATCACGTGAGCTCGCCATGCAATTTTATTGGCTGATCATTTAATTTGGCTCAGCCAGATTCTCGCGGCGCCCGCACACGATGAGGAATTTGTCTCACGAGGCAAAAAATAACAAACACGACAGATATTGGCCTCACGACCTCGCGAGGCAAAAAACTCACAAAAACTCAAGCGCACACTTGAGGAAACAGCTGAGCTAACTGCCTCGCGAGGAATTTTGCTCAGCACTTTCCTCAAGTGTGCGGCAGGCTTAAGCTCCCTAATGCTTTTATCTCCCCACACTATCAAATAAAGGAACGCTTCGAAGGCAATATGATTATTTTTCTTATGCCTGATGATTCTTTTTACCGTGCTTAAATAAAGTTATTGTATTGTATTGTGTTGTATCGTATTGATTCGTATCGGTTTTTGTTTCCCTCCTTTAGTACTATCGCCTATTTTTCGTCGCGCCCGCACTGACACAGATACCTTGTGCCTCTTCAGAGCCTCTTATTTCATTGGACCTGGGTATCACGCAGATGTATTGTTTTCAGCGCTAGGGTCCCTTATTCTGTTGTTTGTTCTATTGTTTTCTCAGCCAATCCTGTGAGGCGTTCCGAGACGTACATGCCGCCTCCACTGACAACCGGAATCTAGGATGATTATTTACAACTACCCATACTGCCTTGCGGTCTTGGCTTTGAGCTTTGATCCGACAAAGTTAATAGATCGTTTTCACTCACGTGACAAAAATCTTGACAACCGTTGCTACGCCGCCATATTGGTGGACCAAAGTGTAAACAAACCCGAGTCGCGTCTTCTTAATTATACGGGTGCTGTAATCAATTGTGCGATGTGGAAGCGAACGCGGTCGAGATAGGGGTATTTATTTCGCTTGAGTACGTTCTGCAGTTATGAATCAAAGTAAAGAAACCGACAAATTGCCGCAAGAGAGGCGATCGCGATGGATTTCTGCTATTAGTCGGGCAGGATTCTTACGGACGAGTTTTGAACGATAGTGTGTAAGCCAGATATTTTGTTTCTGGACAAGCGACTATAACAGGTATAGATAATGTTGACTGGGTTTCATTAATACTCGGGAACGACAAAAAAAGAACAAGATAAAAGAAACGTCGAACAAGCGTCGCAGCGAGAACAAAGAGAGGAATCAAAAGGAACAAAAAAAGCCAAAGCGATTGTAGCTGAAAAAATCAGAGCAAAGAACTATTAATGAACTCGGAGGGCAAATGTCTGATATTGTGTTCGAGAACGAATCTCCAAAAGTTAAAACTAAGCCCCCAAGAATATTTCATGCCTTGCCCTACTGAAATATTTCATAGTTTCGCCTTTTCTCTTACGCAAATTCGACCAAAACATTATCGGCTGTTGTCTGCGCTCGTGCGATTTCCGTTTTTACGTCTTCGATACAGACCTAAAACTCCTTGATGAAGTCTACGATAGTTATAACGAAGTATGTAGGAGAAATATAGAACTTTTGCAGCTTATAGTTTGCATGTGCTTCCCACTAGTCTATCTTTCAAACTGATCGTTAAAAATTCTCCACTCGCATGTACGCTAACTTGTGTCCATGACTGAGTTTATCATTTTAATAGCGGTGTTGTCTATGCTTCTTGGTCAGTTCCAAACGAACACTAGCCATATAATTTCAACAGGATTCTGCTAACCCAGCCTTACAACCTAGGCAATGAGCAGACGAAACTGTTCCCTCTCTTTCCGTGTTGATTAAAAACGAAATTTTGAGTCATTTATACGCTGGAAATGTCTCATCTTCGCTAAACAAACTTGTCTGTAGCAATGATTTGACTTTGTAGTACGACTAGTACGTTAACTATAAATACGGACACTATTTTATTATAAGCTCCTAGTGTAGGCTTCAAGAAAAGTTTTAAACTACTGGTGGGTGTAAAGGCTATTGATTCAACTGTTTGAATAGGAGACAACCCCAGCCGGCTCAAAGAAATTTCAACATGATGGGATGGATAGTTTTCTCCAAATAACGCTGCTTAACTCGCGATTCCAACTTCTTTGCATATTCCGAAATGGGAAAAGAACAAGTCAAATGAAGAATTTCCCCAGACTTTGCTTCACATCCCGAAGTATTCATTTCTAAAATGCGACAACAGTAGATATGACTTGTATATTGCACCCTATTACTTCTATTACGCAATCGAAAGTGGTCCACCAATATGGCGCCGGATCTGCCGTGACGTCACGTGAAAACGATCTATTGAAATAGCTGTATGTTTGAAATACAAAAGCCTATTGTAAAGAAATGAAGATCTTAGTATGTAAATCTAAGATTTAACTAAATGTTTAATTACACTCTAGATTTTAGTATTCGCAAAAGAAACCCGTAGAATGGCAACTGGAGGTTGGGTGGCAGAGCTTGATAAGAAAGAACATAAAAACTGGGTGATGGTTGGTTGTGCCCTGAACATAGCCAAAAATGGAATTACACCGAAAATTCAAAATGAAATGGAAACTTGGTACCAGTCCCTCATTACCAGCCCTCCCCTTCAATCACTTCCATCGTGCACTTGTGTACCTCGAGCTCCGAAGTGTACCACTTGCGTCACGTGGGAGTCGGAGCTGACACATCATCACATTTCTCCGCGACCAAGGATTTGCTGGAACAACAGTGATAGAAAACAATGGGGATCTCCGACTGGGGCCTGGGAAATAGCCAAAGTCTTCATGCCAACCCTTGGAAGTCGAAAAATGGACGTCATCGATGCCGAGACTACAGACATTGGTGGCCTGTTGAATTTGTTGGAATGGTGTCCTTTCATCAATCCCCCGTTGAGTCGAGCAGTTTTGGGTTCAGCTAGAGACAAGTGCAGGAATCACTGGGCGCATGCTCCGAAGCAAGAACTTCAAGATGCCGATGTCCCAACCATATTTGGTCATCTGAATAGTCTGCTGAATGATCCAGTTTTCATTACTGACAAAGTGGCTCAAAAAGCGTCAAAAGACTTGCAAGATTTGTTGCTTCACGGTCTTGTAAACGTCAGGGATTCTGAAATTGAAGCTCTTCATTTACTGCGTCAGTCACTTGTAGCCGATCTGACAAAATGCCAAGACGAGATAACTGATGTTCAGGGTAAAGTTGTTCAACTGGATGCGGAGACAGAGAAGGTGAAAAAACAAAGTGTTCTTATCAAAGAAGAGATTTGCAAACTACGTACCCAAGCAAGCGACGTTAAAATGACTACCCAGAAAGATTTTTCTCTTTTAAAAGAACAAGGTGACCTGAACAAAGAAGAGATTTACAAGCTAAAGCAGCAACTGGACGTGAACCTGACTGAAGTTGAAGCAAAACTGTCCGATGACATATCTACAATACTGCATGCTGTTGGTTATTTCAACAGGCTACTAAACGAAAGAGGTGATCTGGAAGAAGCCTTTGAGGTTATCTGTGATAATGTGGAAGGTTTGAAAAATGGTATAGAGAACGCTGCTGTGGAACTAAAAACAACAAAATCCCAAGTGGCTAACTTAGAAACTAACTTCGCCAGCATAAAGTGTGAAATAGAGGAAGTAGCCAACGAGGCAGCTGCAAACAAAAAAATGATATCTGGTTTGCAAAAAAATGTCATGGAAGTCAAGGAAGATGTAGAAGCATTGAAAGGGAACGCATCCCAGGGAGAGAACGACGATGATAGTGACATGCTGTGCACCGCACCGAGTAGGTTAACATCGTTCACGGGCCGCAAGTCAGCTCTGCAATGGCTAGAAAGGAATGTAGTCTCGGAGAGTCCTGAAAGGGGTCAAGTAACTTCCTGTTGTATTAAAACGATATGCGGTCTTGGCGGTTGCGGCAAGACTTCTCTGGCTGTAGAATTCTCTTGGAGCTACAAAACTCGTTTCCCAGGTGGCGTCTTCTGGATCAACGGGGAAAATGACGAAAATATACGAAAGTCAGTGGTGGAGATACTTGCTCTTGTGAACATCACCGCCTCGACAACCGAAAACATCGACGACACTTTGAACAGATTCCTGTCCTGGTTGTCGAAAAAGAAGAGTCGGTGGCTTCTTGTGGTGGACAATGCAGATGAATTGAAAGATACAACTTGTCCCACAGGCGTTAAGAAGATGCTCAGAGGACCATGGCAAAGAAATGGCAATGTATTAAAGCATGGCCAAATACTTTTCACAACCAGAGAAAATGTGAAAGACACTAGAATGTTCTTGAAGCTCTCAAATGATGATTGTTTGGAGTTGCAATGCTTTAGTGAAGAGGAAGGTGCGTTGTTCTTAATGCAAAGAACCGGTCGTGAAAAAGAATCCATTGACCCAGAAGCCATTCTTTTAGCGAAAGAACTGGGAGCATTGCCATTAGCTCTCGAGCAGGCAGCAGCGTTCATATCTGCCAGCCCTATTCCATTGAGTTTAAAAGATTACCTAGAAAAGTACCAAGCAGTTAAGGTGCGTCTCTTGAAACAACAGTCAGTTACAGCGCTTAGTATGGAGGCTCAGCATCGGTTGTCGGTTCACACAACTTGGGAAATGAATTTTGCATATGTAAAAGAAAAATCGCCAGCTGCGGCCAGTCTGATGCGTATTGCGGCCTTTTTAGAGTCTGAGAATATTCCTATTGATGTCATTAATCCAGGATCCCCTGAATTAGATCAAGTGGAATTGAGAGAATGTGCGCGTTCTAAGATTGGCATTGCTGTCATCCTTAAGGTACTGTCAAGTTATTCCCTTTTCTCAGTCGATCATCAAACCAGAATCTTTGGTGTCCATAAACTTGTTCAAGAAGTGGTGAGAGACAGTCTGACAGTATCACAGAGGATAGAGGCAATGGTAGCAGCCACTCGACTTCTTCATTCAGCATTAGTAACAAACAGTGAGCCTTGTGTCAAATTATCAAAATATGATACTTTGGGACCTCTGTCGCAATTGAAGGAAGAAGAGAAGAGTACTCTCATAGCCCTTGTGTTAAATTTTTGCAAGTTAAAAAATCATATAGAAGACAACATTAATTCACCAGAAGTAAATTTGGCTCCCTTTTTTGGCACTGATGACATGCTCATTTTATGCAATCGTGTTTCCGCTTTACTTAAGAACGACGTATTCTTTAACGGACTAAATAGTGAATTCAGCGATTTTCGATTGAAAATTGGTAAAATGCGTGGCAATTCCGATCCAAATATTTTCCTCATGATGATGGTTTCCGTAAGTATTGGTAAAAAAAATTGTGAAAAGTACGAAGAAGCAAAGAAGCTGGCCCAAGAAACTGTACAGAAGCTGGCTGAGATGGAAAAGTCTGGTATTTCCATAAACGACGATACCAAGTATCGAGTTCTTGAGCACATGGCTTCCTATTACGCGGCAGAAGGGCAATGGAAGAAAAACTATGAAGCTTTGTTGGCGCTCGAGGGCTTGTCATTGAGTGATGAGAACATTGTAGAACTGCAGATCTTAATAGCAAGAGCAGAAAATTACGTGTCACCTAGTAATTTTCAGTTTGTTTTGAGGCGTTATCTGAAGGCCCTTGAGCTTGCCAGACACATTTACCCTTCTGGTCACTTTCAACTGTTAGGTGTTTTACAGTTTATCACCGTTCATTTCGAGAATGATGGTAAGCTAGTTGAGGCGCAAAAATACGCTAAAGAAATGTTGCAAATTGCCAAGAAACAACCACCTGCATCAGACTTTTATATTAAAGGAATAACGAGCGCTCTTTCCGTTATCCGTCATTTTGACCCTCAAAGCGCTGAGGATACACTTCTTGGTGTTTTGGAAGACAGATGGCCTCTCGTGTACAAAAGCATTCGAAGCGGAGTAGTTGACGGTCATATCGATACCAGTGACAAAAGCAGCTATGGCCATGCAGCCATGGTTCTAGAGGGATTGATGAAATGTTTCGTTGTCATGTCGTCAAATTCCAGCACTCAACAGAAAAAAAGAAAACTTAACGACCAAAAGGGACACTTTTACCGACGTATTGCAGAGATGTTAGTGTCACTTTGGAAGAAAGTTTATGAGGAGAGCCACCTCGAAGTGGAAAACGCGAATTATTACCTTGTGAAAGTACATAAGTTCCTTGGAAATCATAAAGAGGCCAACAAGCTCGAAGAAAGAATGAGGCAGTGCAAAGAAGAACGAGAATCCAACCACAAAAAAGCATATCCAAACACAAAAAAAGCATATTGTGACCCGAGGTTACTTGTTGCTAGGAAGATCAAAGATGTTGGTAATGATTTGCTGAAGTCAGGAAATTATTTGAGGGCACTAGAGGTTTATACTAAAGCGTTAAACCAATGCCCAAACGATGCCAAGTTACTAACTAACAGAGTAGCGGCGTTCGTGAAACTTTCGGAACAAAGCCGGGCTACGCAAGAGCAACGGAACCTTATTGAAAACGCTCTTCAAGACACGGATAAGGCAATAACTGCAGATCCTTCCTGGGTGAAAGGCTATTACTGGAGGGCTGTTTGTCTCGCTAAACTTGGAAAAAGAGGTCCATCACTTGCAGCAGCTGCAGTTGCCAAACATCTGTTTCCATCAGATTGCGCTCAAATACCTGCAGTTGTGGAGAAGTTTGGATGCTACAATGCAAGGATTGTGACCACAGTCGAAGATCTTCAACCCGCCACCGAAAGAACGGAGAACAATCTTGTGATTTTGGTTAAGGATGGGAGGTATGAGCTACCTAATCCCATGAACGCTCCGACGAATGCAGTGATAGTTGGTCTAAATAACGTCCAAATTACCTGTACTAAAGGTGTTCCGCTGCAACTGGATGAAACCGTTTACATCGAGAACATTACACTGTCACCCACAATGGAGTCCATAAGAAAGGTCAAAGTGAAAGCGAAAGAATGTCTCAATCGTGGTGAATTAGACACGGCATTGTCTCTGTACAGTAATGCATTAACCACATGTCCAAACAATCCACAGCTTCTAACAACCAGAGCTTCCACCTACTTGAAATCTGCCGAGCAAAAGAAGGACAATCCGTCTGAGCGGAAGGCGCTATTGGAGCTTGCATTAAAAGACTGCGAAGCTGCCATCAAAGCTGATCCTTCTTGGCTGCTTAGTTACTCAACCAAGACATTGATAATGGTAGAGCTAGACAGAAAAAATCAAGCTCTAGCTGCTGCTGCAGTGTTTAAGCACTTGAGCTCTGGTCGAGACATTGCTGCAGTTACTCAACGCTATGGAGGACTGAAAATCCATGTTGTTGAACGTTCAGACGAGCTGCGCTGTGTTCTCCAAGGAATCACAGAGCTTGAGGGAGGGAATCAAGTTGTTTTGATCAAAGAAGGCGAGTACGTTGTGGAGAAGAGTGTTCATATAAAACCACCGATAGTTGTTGCTGGTCTGGGGAAAGTAATAGTATCGTGCAATACCGGACCACCTTTTCACTTTACGCAAGAACACTTTGTGGAAGATGTGGAACTTTGTGGAGACTGGGACAATCAGTCTGAATCACAAGAGATTGCGAGTTCAAACGGTGATCATGATCAGCTAGAAGTGATATCTTTGGCTGCACCTTCAGGGTACGAAAACGCCAAAGTCAACAGTGAGTGCAAGGTGAACTAACAGAACTAAACACCTCGCCATCTGTAAATATTTTTAAGAATGCTTTATATAAACATCTTAAATGAAGTCAGATTAGGGATAGAACGTTTATCCCCTTTTTAAAAAAAATTATTTCTAGATCGTGTAATGTAATATGTATTTACCTTAAGCTTAGTTTTTAATTAATATTTAATTAGGTTTTACTTACAATATATTGTTTTTAAGTTTTTAAGAGGGCCACAAGTTATTAGTTGTCTAACTATTAGGTGTTACCCTCTATAAATAAAGTTTGATTGATTAAGTAATGATCCGCATAAGAAGGAAAGTGCTGAAACGCAATGCACGATGGAATGTCAACTTTTTTCATTGTTACAACTAGTGATCTGATTGGCCTAGACTCGAAAACCGCTAAAAAGTTAAGGTTCAAGGTGCATTTTGTCTAATTATTTTAAGGTTTCAAGTAATTTGAGACCCAATCGCACAACATGCAATTTTTAAGATATTAGGCTATTATTAATTAATTATTATTAATTATTATTATTATTAATGTAATTATTAATAATTATTATTATTATTAATGTAATTTTTTATTATTAATTATTATTATTAGGCTATTATTAATTAATTAAGATATTATTTTAAAAGATATTTTAGGCTCCTCCTAAAATGTTCTGCAATTGGTATAGGATTTAATGGAGCCGAAACCAATTGTAGAATCGCACACATTTTAGGCATCCTACTGATGAACAGTTACGACATATATATATATATTTTTTTTAGCAACTACTGTGATTTGCATTCTGTCCATTTGAATTGTATTTGGGGAACTTCATGAAATAAGCAAAATTATTAGCTATTGTCTTCTGCTATTCTGATTGGTTAAGCACAAACATTTCCCAAAATTTATTTGACCCAAATGGATTTTCTTTATTTTTATACTGAAATATAATTATGAACCATCAGCTCCTCCTCTATTCTTAAAATCAAAGATATTCTATGTGGGAAAGAGCCAATGCGGCAGAACAATGAAGTTTACGGTAGTTCTTATGTAGAGCATCACTTAAATTTATAAAGTAGCAAGGTTAAAATTGGTCTCCCACTCAGCCTTTATTTGTCTCGTCACGCAACGCTCCTCCCTACTAGTGTGGAGGAGCGTAGCCTGCGAGCAGGCTCACTTGTTTGGGGTATCGCGCGAGTATCTTGGCGACGAAGCCGCCAAAGCGAGCCGACAAAGCCGGCGAGAAGAATAGGGCAAGGAAAAGTGAGCCTGCACGCGGGCTATTGATTTTTTAAGGCCCGGTTCAGACGCCGAACTTTTCATGAGCCGAACTTAATTCGAATTTGGACCGACCCAAATTAACAAAAGTACGCCTGTTGATTCAGACGCCGAACCTAATTAGCCGAACTTAATTCAGTTTGAAGAGAAACAAATCGAAAGGTCAGCGATTTTCAGGCAAAGATGTCAGAACACGCACCAGTCGTTATAATAATTTATGCATTAGGTTCGGCTCATGAAAAGTTCGGCGTCTGAATCAAAGCCGTTCCAAAGCCGAAATTCCCGGCTGAGCCAGGCGGAAAGAACGGCTGAGCCGTTCCAAATTCAAATAGCCGTTCTTAATTGATTCAGACGCCGAACTTTTCATGTACTTAATTCACTGTTTTAGGTTCGGCTCATGAAAAGTTCGGCGTCTGAACCGGGTCTAATTCACCGCGTTCGCCGACGAACGGGGCGATCCGATTGGTTAAAAATGACTGCCTACATAATTATGACAAAAACCAGGGCAATTTCACATCCCACTTCCAAAATGGCGTCTGTGGACCATGTTCAAGAAGCGTTTCTCAAGCTTTCGGTCAATCCTGACTTTAGTATTGATCTTAAACCAGAGCAGAAAGAAGCCGTGAATTGTTTACTAGAAGGGAGGGATGTTTTTGCTGTGATGCCGACTGGTTTTTGCTATCTGCCGCGAAAATCTTCACGTGCAACTTTCTGTCATGTTTGTTTACATTTTGCTTTGCTCCTATTGGATAGCTATCTGATACAGGTCAAATGCCGACTTGACACCTCGCAAGGGGCGGAATTAAAAAATCAATAGCCCGCGTGCAGGCTCACTTTTCCTTGCCCCATTCTTCTCGCCGGCTTTGCCGGCTCGCTTTGGCGGCTTCGCCGGCTCGCTTTGGCGGCTTCGCCGCCAAGATACTCGCGCGATACCCCAAACAAGTGAGCCTGCTCGCAGGCTAGGAGGAGCGTTGCGTGACGATACAAATAACGGCTGCGTGGGAGACTAGATTAAAATTCACATCCCTTAATTTATTAGTGCTCCTACAGCAAAAGAGAACTAGATGGGACCGGTCATGAAACACAGACTTAAGACGGGGATTGAAGATTTTTTAGGCCTTCCACTTTAACGGAAACTAGTTTAAAAAGTTTAAAACCAGTTTAAAAGTGTACGAGCTTTTGCAACCTAAAAATAATATCAAGACCACTTCCCCGACATTTTTAAAAAAGCTCAAAATATAAATTTCTAGTCCTTCCTTCCATTGCAGTTCCCTCCAGCCCCCTCCCTCTGCTCTACAGTCATGTATATTAATGATCGGTCCGGGATCAACTGACAGCAACTACTTTGGAGAGATTTTCAGCAATGCATTACACTTTACTCCCATCTTTGACACATGAATTGAATTTGACGTAGCGTGGAAGTTTGAACTTGTATAAAACTCTAATAAATTTTGCACATAGAGAACTTGGGTATGTTGTAGTTAATTTTTTATCTTTTTTTTTTTTTTTTTTTTTTTAAGTTTATTGATTTTTCTTTTTTTGCACATAAAACAATACTAAATAAAACCATATTACTTACAAAAACACTTACACTACTTACAATACTAATATTATACTTACATTTACATTTACATTGCATTACATTACACTGTTTATACTTACACTATTAATACAAACACTATTTACAATACATATAATACAATACACAACAAACTACAACACACTACTTAAACTATACTACCTATAAAGTGATACTTACACTATTTACAATACGGTACTAGAAACGACTAAAAGAAATACGAAACTACTTACAATACGATTTTACTAACGAAACGATACTTATGATACTAAGAACAATACTACTGCTGCGATACTATACGGATACGATTACTTATTACAAATAGATAAATTTAATAAAGTTACTTACAAATGTATAGTAACGATATTTGTATTTACACAGCTAGTTTCAAGTAGTTAATTGTTTAAAAAATTAGACCATTTTTTAGTAAAAGAAGGTAGTTTATTTGTCATAATCGCAATGTATTTTTCTAATTCAATTTTTTCGTTAACGAGGGTTATAAAATCTGTGAAACGGGGTCTTTTGTCATCTTGTACTGCGTTAATGTAAAGAAAATATTTTCCAATTATGATCAAGTGATTTAGGGTTAAACCGGACGATGTATGTTTTAAAACACCATAGATAATTTCGTTTTGCTCCAAAGCAATGTTTCCTCTACATGAAGCGTTGTACCACCTTGTAAATTTATTCCAAAAGGATTTAGCAATTGGACATTCCACAAATAAATGGAGTGGTGTCTGATCAATGTCATGGCAATAAGGACAATCGGGTTGCTGTTTCTTTTTCATCTTATACAGTATTTTATTTGTATACAGGATATTATGTACTATTTTATATTGAAACACGGATAATTTTACCTCATTTGTGACACAAAAAGGAAGTGAATAAATTTTTTGTCTTTCTTGAAAGATAAAGCCGCTTTCAATAAGTCTTTTCTCGGCAGTTGGAGGAGGGAATTGCTGGTGATTGAGTAAAGTATTGTAAATTGTTTTACATGTGAGCTTTTCGATTGCAAGTGGTACGTATTCAGTTGACGGTAGAAGACATTCCTGCTTTAGCATAGTTTTCCATTCCTGTGGTATTGCAGATAGAAGGCTGTAATACTGTAGAAAATTACTCTTAACATTGTATTTCTGCATGAAGGTTTTAAAAGGCATCAAGGTGTTACTTTTGTTGTCGAAAAGGCACGAGAGACTTTCAATGTCGACTCTTTTCCAACCAGGGAAAAAAACAGATAACTTGTTTACTCGAATAAACTGATTATTCCATATTATTTAATTTAGCACGTCACCTTTTGTTTTCGGATTAGTGCTATTAATTTTCTGCCAGTGGGAAATTATATCTCGATAGAATTTTGGTAAGTTTTCATTCAGGGGTAGATATTGAATGTCATAGTTACACCGGAAAAGGAGATTGCCGCCAACGTTGGAAAGTAAAGACAGTGGGATAAATTTCCATGGTCTTTTATCGTTAGCGCACAAGCGCTTTACCCAGACTATCTTTAACGCTTTATCAAATAGCGTAAAATCTAACATATTAAGTCCCCCCTCGTTCTTATTTTTAATTATAGTTGTTTTTTTGAGTTTTGGATTCTTGTACTTCCATATGTAATCAAAAATTATGTTGTTTACTTCATCGGTAAACCCATTTGGAGTGTCTAACACGCTGCAGATAAAAGTTAGTTTGGATATTGCTAACGTTTTGACTATATTTACTCTTCCATATATAGATATGTCTCGAGATGACCAAATGTTGAGTATCTTTTTAAATTTAGGCAACTTTTCAAAGAAGTTTTTTTTTGTGGCAAGTTCTTCATCATATGAAAAATATACACCTAAGGCGTAGACGGACTCATCGCTTAATTTTAAATTTAGAATGGAATCCTTTCTCTGACGTAATGATCCCAGCCAAAGTATTTCTGATTTAGATTGATTTATTCGAAGACCAGAACAGTTTTCAAATTGTTGCAGCAGATCAAAGAGCCTATGTACAGACCGAATATCTTTAACAAAAACAGTTGTGTCATCGGCGTACTGGGTTATTTTTATAGAGTTATTTGGATCAATTTGAATACCTTCTATTTCCCTTGAGCGTTTAATTGCGTTGCTTAAAATTTCTACTCCAATAACAAACAAGATCCCAGATAGTGGGCAACCCTGCCTGACACCTCTGCTTAGATTAAAATGTTTGGTGGCAAAGCCATTGTTCAGGACACAACTTGATATGTTATTATACAAGACTGTGATCCATTGTCTTAATTGAGGACCAAAGTTAAAAACTTCAAGGCATTTTTGAAGGTAGCTCCATTCAATAGAATCGAAAGCTTTTTCAAAATCAAGAAAGACCGCTACACCTGGAATGTTCTTCTTTTTAGTAAAGGACATCATATCTGTTATGATTCTGATGCTCTCACCTATATATCTTCCCTTTACGTATCCTGTTTGATTCGAGCTAATAATCGTGGGTAACACTTTTTCCAAGCGTAAAGCTAACGCTTTTGTGACAATTTTGTAATCGTTGTTCAATAGGGAGATTGGTCTCCAATTTTTGAGGTATTTTTTGTCTTTGTTCTTCTTTGGTATTAACGATATAATACCGCGTTTTTGTGAGATTGACATGTCACCATTCTCAAAGGCATAATTAAAGCTATCAACCATGATTTGACCGATGGCATTCCAGAAGAACCGATAAAATTCAATAGTAAAGCCGTCGGAACCAGGTGTTTTATTATTCTTAAATTGTTTTAGCGAATTAGTACATTCCACAAGTGTAATCAGCCCTTCGCAGGTGTCCGCTTCTTCCTGTTTGAGAGTATTCAGGCCGTCAAAAAAGTGCTCGAAATTGGCAGATTCTGGACATACATTTTTAGCTTGATAAATTTCTTTGAAAAAGCGTTCCTCTTCTTCTAAAATTAATTTAGGTTCATGAACTATGTTGCCGTCTTCTTTTGTTAATGAGGTTATGTGTTTCTTCTTGTGGTTCATTTTTTCCAGGTTATAGAAATATTTATTGTTCTTTTCACCGAACTCGTACCATTGTGCTTTACTACGTGTCATTGTTCCTCGTGTTTTTCTAGAGACAATCTTTGCTAATTCTTTTTTGACACGATCCATTTCAACTTTCGTTGCTTCGCTAAAGTTTGATCTAATCTTTTCCTGTAATTGGTTGAGTCTCATAAGCAAATCTTTTTCTTCGTTTCGTTTTTGTTTAGCTTTATTTTTAGCGAAAATTATTGTTGACGCTCTAATTTCCATTTTGATCATTTCCCAAAATAAGCCTTTATCACTGAGGCTACAATATTTGGAGGTGAACTCTGGTATTTGTTTTGTTATCATCTCCGTATAACACTTATCCGTTAACAATGAATTATTAAATTTCCAGAATCCGGGGCCATGCTCTGTATCATTACTTTCTAAGGACATTGACAGAGTTATAGCAGAGTGATCGGAAAAAATGTTAGGCACAATTTTAGCGCTTTGGATTTCGGACTCCATGCTTTTTGATATAAAAAGGTAGTCTAATCTGCAATAGATTTTCATGGATGAATTATTCCACGTGAATGCTTGTTCATTTGGATGTTTGCAGCTCCAGGTATCAATAAGATCGTGAGTTCTCATTAGAGTTTTCATTTCTTGAATAACTGTTTTCTTTTGTTCGAAAGAACGCCCTCCGCGTTTGTCAATTTCATTCATAACACAATTCAAGTCTCCCCCTAGGACCACTCTTTCGCCTGCATATTTGTTTAAAACGGAATTCGATAGCCCTCTAAGGAATTGCACCTGTTGAGTTTGATCATTCGGTGCGTAAATATTTAGAAAAACAAGTTTCTCGTCTTCTACCACTGCTTCAGAAAGGATATATCTACCATTCTTGTCGCATATAATTTGTTCGATGTTTACATCAAGTTTTGGCTTGAATAAAATCATTACTCCTCGACTGTGGTTACTGCCATGACTTCCAATCATTTTACCACCCCATTCTGCTTCCCACGATTTTAAATTTTGCGCAGAAGAATATGTTTCTTGTAAAAATACTACATCCGATTTTTGCTGATGCAGCCATCGAAATATTTGACGTCGCTTGATCGTCTTGTTTAACCCTCGAACATTCAGAGATAAAACATTAAAAACCATATGTACGTATAAAGTAAAATAAAAAGCAGTTTCCAGTCAACAGATTTCATTGCGGGCAGTTGAGGCGATAAGCATGTGAATTTAGAACTAGCAAGAAACAATTTAGAGCAATCGAGAAACAAACTAATACAAACTAATACCACATACAACACTAAACATAAATACCTGCAGCAATTTCGGCGAATTCTCCTGTCTGAGATTCACGTAAGCCTTCCTACTGCTCTACAGAGGCGCTAAATAATTAACAAAATTAACTAATGTCCATGATTCGACCATAGAGTGTAAAATGTTTTGTTTCGGGTCCTCGGTAAACGACTTTGTCAATAATTAGCTTTTCGACGTTGAAGAAAGCCGTTTTATGATCCTTCTTTGCCTTTTTCAGCACCGGGTAAAGCTCTTTTCTTATGTCATCCACTTCTTTCGGGAAGTCATCAGCCACACCAAAACCTTTCCCCCTTGGCAGTTGCTTGATGTGTGATTTAATTTGTTGCTTATCTTTGAAGAAAGATACCTTGGCAATTATCGGTCTTGGGTGCTGATTTATTCTTTCCTCGCGTACTCGGGTTGGGATTCTATGAACTCTCTCGAATTCAATTTCATCAAGGTGCTTCTTTGAGATTTTCATTTCTTTGTGAAGAAACGTTCTCAGAACTGCTTCTGTGTCTTCTGGGGATTCTTGCTCATTATCGCTAATACCGAAGAATTTGATGTTATTTCTTCTGTTGAAGTATTCTTGTTTGACAACCCTGCGTTCTAGCTCATCTAATTTGACTATCTTGTCAGTTGTTGCTTCCAACTTCGCCTCGGTCACGCCGGCATGTTGCTTCAAAACTTCAACTTCTGCTTGTGTTAATTCGAGACTCTCCTTAAGCTTTTCTTTTTCCTTTTCGAGCGTTGCTACTTGGATCTTCAAGTTTTGTATTTCAGGTAGAACAGATAACAATTTATCGAGCTTGCCTTGTATGTCATTTAACTTCGTGTTACACATCACGCAGCCATGTTCGTGTTGCTCGCCATCACTGAGGACTTCATCATCGGTCTGAGATCCTCGTGCTCGCATTCTTTTTCTTCTTCGGGCTTCACTTTTCCTTGTAGGGTTCTCGTTTGATACATCAACCTCTTCATGGTTTATTAAGTTGTCCGCCTCTGTAGGCATCTTGGTTTTTATCGAGACGAAGGCGGAGCTTCGTAGAACACGTCCGCCATCTTTCGCTGTCTGATTGATCTCAGGTAATTTTTATTTTTCCATTGTTTTGGGGTATGGTAATATATGCTAATGAATTTGAAACAAAGGAAAAACAAAAATTAACTGGAACAAAAAAATAACTACAACAGGTATGTATAAAGGAGTAACTGTTTTTGAAATCTAAAAGCGAGGTTTGATATACAGTACAGTTAAAGCTAAAGATGCATCTGTTCCAAGTTGGCTTACAATTTGTTTTAGTACTTTTAACATTTTTAATATTTTATCGTTTTATCGTTAATTGTAAAGCGCTTTAGAATATTTTTATAATTTTAGCGCTTTAGAAATGTTAATTATTATTATTATTATTACAGTGAAACCATGCATTAATTAATCGGACACACTCAGGACCCTCGCTAGTGTCCGTTTAATACAGGGGTCCGCTGACTTACAGATTCGTTTGACAGTAAACACGGAAGAAAATTTAGGGACCCAAGCAGACGGTGTCCGCTTAATACAGGTTTCACTGTAGATGTTAAGTGGTATTTTTCGATGAGATGTATTATTATTATATTGGGATTTTATTATTATTGAAATTTAAGCGATCTCAGAGGTTTTGATTCAATGGTCACACCATTAGCCATAGGACTCAAAAGTTAGAACTACACTTGTTGTCTCCACAGTTGACTCTGGGAGTGAAAGAGTTAAATAGGGAGTAGTCATTTTTTTTTTTTTATAGAAAATTACATTTTCCCGAACTTTTCCAAAGTTTGTAACACAATTGTTCTTTCCAAATGGTAAAATGTTTTTGCGTCGACGAAGGAGATGCTTCCTAATCTTGTCGGCTAGGCGGAACGAATCGAGAAAAGTGTCGGTACCAAATCTGCGCATCTTGAAACGTCACAATAGTATCCAGCATTCCCAGCGCGCGGAAATCAGGCATCATCCTGGGGAGCTGGGGTTCCGAAATGTCACATGTGAATAATTTATTTGTCTTGATTTAGTTTCGGATATTTTCCCGATTTTGCCAGACACATTTACCCTTCTGGTCACTTTCAACTGTTAGGTGTTTTACAGTTTATCACCGTTCATTTCGAGAATGATGGTAAGCTAGTTGAGGCGCAAAAATACGCTAAAGAAATGTTGCAAATTGCCAAGAAACAACCACCTGCATCAGACTTTTATATTAAAGGAATAACGAGCGCTCTTTCCGTTATCCGTCATTTTGACCCTCAAAGCGCTGAGGATACACTTCTTGGTGTTTTGGAAGACAGATGGCCTCTCGTGTACAAAAGCATTCGAAGCGGAGTAGTTGACGGTCATATCGATACCAGTGACAAAAGCAGCTATGGCCATGCAGCCATGGTTCTAGAGGGATTGATGAAATGTTTCGTTGTCATGTCGTCAAATTCCAGCACTCAACAGAAAAAAAGAAAACTTAACGACCAAAAGGGACACTTTTACCGACGTATTGCAGAGATGTTAGTGTCACTTTGGAAGAAAGTTTATGAGGAGAGCCACCTCGAAGTGGAAAACGCGAATTATTACCTTGTGAAAGTACATAAGTTCCTTGGAAATCATAAAGAGGCCAACAAGCTCGAAGAAAGAATGAGGCAGTGCAAAGAAGAACGAGAATCCAACCACAAAAAAGCATATCCAAACACAAAAAAAGCATATTGTGACCCGAGGTTACTTGTTGCTAGGAAGATCAAAGATGTTGGTAATGATTTGCTGAAGTCAGGAAATTATTTGAGGGCACTAGAGGTTTATACTAAAGCGTTAAACCAATGCCCAAACGATGCCAAGTTACTAACTAACAGAGTAGCGGCGTTCGTGAAACTTTCGGAACAAAGCCGGGCTACGCAAGAGCAACGGAACCTTATTGAAAACGCTCTTCAAGACACGGATAAGGCAATAACTGCAGATCCTTCCTGGGTGAAAGGCTATTACTGGAGGGCTGTTTGTCTCGCTAAACTTGGAAAAAGAGGTCCATCACTTGCAGCAGCTGCAGTTGCCAAACATCTGTTTCCATCGAAGAAAAGTGTCGGTACCAAATCTGCGCATCTTGAAACGTCACAATAGTATCCAGCATTCCCAGCGCGCGGAAATCAGGCATCATCCTGGGGAGCTGGGGTTCCGAAATGTCACATGTGAATAATTTATTTGTCTTGATTTAGTTTCGGATATTTTCCCGATTTTGAAATCCTACGGCTCAATATTTCAATGCCTACTAAAAGTACGCAGTGGAAAAATTGGACGAAGGTTCTTCTCGCGACCAAGTAAGTTGTTGGGTCTCTTTGGAATCAAGCAAGAAGTTATCATATTTTCCTCGCTACCGTTCTGGTATGTTTTGAATGTTCTATCTTGATTTTGCTGTGGTTCTCTGCCTGATTTGGGAAGCTTTCACCTAAATACCGACGTCGTTCTTCGCGATGTTCTACGGTACGGTGCAATTCGCTGTATGTCTTGTAGCAATAATTCACTGACCGGCCGCGCCAGGCGAACGCAGATTAACTTTACAGTGCTCGAAATTGCGCCTGTATCTGGCGCATTTGCGACTAGAGATTTCGCAGTTTTGTGACTAAAATTTGTCTAGCTAATAAAGGAATTATATTCAACAGTCTTGTGTCTTACTTGCAACTGGTAGTTGTAATTTTATCCGAAAAACCCTGCGAAATTCACGTTGAATGTTGGGTGACTTAATCGTCGATTTCATGCTCCAGAAACGCGGTGTCCAAGAAGTTTATCACGGGTCAGAGCACTTTTTCAGGCTTTCACAGAAATTTCTCATGTCCGGTTCCGGTATTAGTACAGGTACTGATGAGTATGATTTCAGAATCAGAGAAATAACCCAAATGAAATCAAGACAAATATACTATTTATATGTCGGAAAAATCTGACACGGCAGGATTTTGCCCAATCCCACGGCGATAGCGCGAGTTTGTTTGATGTCGGCCCGACGTTTTTGCCTGCGTGACATATCTCGCGACATGACCCTTTAAAATTAGTTAATTCATGAAACTGAGGTACTAGGTCAAGACGAGGTGCCACGGGATAAGGAGACGCACTATAATCTATGATTACTACTAGTAAATAAATTATTGTTAATATAGATTCTGTGCACAATACTGCAAAATTGAAACAATAAACATCAAAGAAATCCGAGTGCACATGCTTAATCTGATTCAATTATGACTGATGAAAGGGATCCCATCATAACAGGACGGGGGCACAGTGATCAAAGCCTTTTTTTTGGTGGGGGGGGGGGGGGGGGGGGGCACAGTGATCAAAGCTCTTTCTTTTGGGGGGGGGGGGGGGTGGGGTGGGCTCCCTAGTTCCCTCCCCTAGATCTGCCACTGATTGAATGAAAGTGGTAGCTGGCGGGATCATTTGTGCAAATGCAAAGTTTTGGCTGTGGTTTCATGAATAGGAGTGGCAAAAAAGGGAAGGCAGGAAGAATAGGGAGGAGATAAGTGGAGGTTTCTCTTATGATGATTGGAGCTCCGTGAGCAAAACTTTGCTCTTGCATGAACTAAACGACCTGGGACCAATTTAATAAAACTTTTACACTTGTAGTTTACAAGCGTAGCTATTGTTTTCAACCTCTAAAACAATGGCTACACTTGTAAATTACACTTGTAAAAGTTTTATTAAATTGATCCCTGCCTGCATTAGACTAGGGTGTTACAGTTGCGGGAAATCCTTCACCAAACATGCAAAGCTTTATATTCAAAGTATACCCGGATTCACATCAGACAACCATTTAGGTTTGTTTATTTGAGACTTTCATGTAGAGTTACAAATTTGAACCTGATTAAGATTCATCTTCTCCCTCCTCATCTTCGTCTTCATTATTAATCTGGAAGTACCGCAGCTCATAAGTGGTTTGCGCTGAGGATACAACTCGCAGCCAGTCACGTAAGTTGTTCTTTTTCAGGTACTTCTTGGTAAGATACTTAAGGTACCTGCGATGAAACAAAATAATAGTGTTTGGTATAAAAAGATAGCACAAAAATAATCTCATTTAGGAAAGTAAGAGAAAATAAGGACCAATAATTTTAACATCTTCTCATCCCACTCCCCGGGTCCCCTTATTCAGGGTTTTTGTTAAGGTTTACAATAACAGGGAACAAATTATAAATAACCGGTACCATTTATTTGCACACAGTCCCAATTCAGGGGTAGATGTGGGAGGGGGATGTACCTGCAGGAAATTTTTGAAATTTTGAGGCCTAAAGTGTGCATTTTGGGTCATTTCTGACCAATTTGAGGCTTTGCGTAAACTGATATGAAAGAGGCATTAGTTACGAAGCACAGTTTTATCTCACTCGCAATAAAGATCAAATAGCCCAACAACTTTAGCAGTTCTTTATTCAAATATCTTAGCACCTGAGAAATAGCTGGGACAAGAACTGAAATTGCAGAGTAAATGTCCTGGTGTCCCTGCTCTAACAAAAACACTGCCCTTATCCCCTTCTCAAGCTTTAACCCATTGACTCTTACACCGGCCAAAAGCGGCTGTAAATTAGCGTGATAATCCACATGTACGCGAACTCGTCCCTGCCTCCTCCTCCCCTATTGTTATAAAAGGCTCCAGAAAGGTTAAACCAATCAGAATCCGTCTACTGCGCATATGTTTGGGTTCTAGGGTGGATTAGAGAGGAGCGGTTTGCCACTCATAGAAGAATAAAAATAAAATTAATAAATAATAAAACAAATATGGCTGCTCATGCACTCCACGCTTCAATTTTTCAGACATAGATTTTCTATAACCTGAATGAAAACATGCCTTTTAAGACTTTGAAATGGAAAGAAAAAGTCCTTTAGAAGATTTGTATGCCTTAAAAGTGGCGGTAAAAGAGCTGAAAGGGATGAAATAGGGGAGTGAGGGATTTATCAAAATGTTGTTGTAAGTGTGTGGTTTTTTGAAGGTACTACAAAGGCCTGGCCAAATGAATTCAACATTACTCAACTCTGTTGAATTCACATTTGTCGAACAATGTTGAACGAGGTACAATGTAGTCAAACGAGTTCGACATCACAATAATATATTGTCTGGCCACACTGTTGAATAACAATGAATATGGTCTACTTCATATCAACATTGAATGCGGCAACCAAAGTAATTTAACATTGTTGTTCACACCTAAATTTCATTGATGTCGAGCTGGTTTTGCCAGGGCTTTACGGTACTCTGATGGAATATACTGAAATGGCAACCTTGACTGCCACATGCTCACCTTTTGGAGAACGGGATATCAGAAACAACTGTGATCTTGTTCTTCTGGCGATCAATGGACAGATCATTGCCAAAGTTGTTGGTCTTGCCACCAACCTTTATTCTCTCATGAAGAAATTGTTCCTGTGAAAAGAAAAGTATAGTTGTACTTAGGGAAGGTGACCCTAAGCATGGGTTGCATCAGGCAAGGTTTTTCCCTGCTTAAAGAGGATCTCTACATGAAACAAAAGATTTTAAATGATGATTATCATTAGCCAACAACTGCATAACACTGTGGTCATGTTAGGCAGCACTGTTTCAACCTGAACTGGTGTTGTTTGGACTTGTTCAAAGTGCCATATAGTTTCAAAGCATTTTTGTTTGACATGGTAAATAGTCATTGACAAATTTTAAAAGGGGGCTTATTTCATTTTTAACATAGCATGACATTCAATGTACATTGAATAGCAGGGCTGTGCTCTAGCAGTGGCCAGAGGCATCAGTCTACTAAATTTTGTCTTCAGGCGACTAGAAAAACTTACTTTTTTCGTAAAGCTTAAAGAGACACTTTCAGGAGGGCACATGCACCAGTTTCTCAAATTGAAACTTAAGCCTAAATTTTTCAAGTTGATTTGTCAGTTTCAAAATGGTGTCGACTAGTGGCAGTCACAGTGGAAAATGAAGAAACTAGACCCTATTTTTGAAAGAACACTTCAACTTGAAAAATTTAGGCTAAAATTTTCAAGTTTTGATTCGGGAAACAGGGGCATGCACCCTCGTGACAGTGCTGGGCACCCTGGCATTCATAGTTGAGAGCCTTTGGTCTCCCTGTGATTCCTCTTGGAGCACAGCCTTGAATATAATTTTACTCTCACAGCACCAGGAGCCCAAGTTGCTATGGTGCAGGCTGTACTGAGTAGTAATAAATTCACATTTATTTAAGACATTCTATGGCTTATGATTATTAAGATACAGGAGGAAAATTGTGCACAAGCTATAGAGTGGGAGTGAAATTTTGGAGATAGCCAACATTGCTGAAGGGGGAGGAGGGTGGAGAAAAAACAACCCTGACGCTCAAATGAGCCAACGTCGTAATAAAAAAGGACAAATTCACAGGACACAGCTGCTTAAAAAAGATGGGAAAACTCCCTAGGGATTTAGTGATAGGGCATAAGGCACTTGCAGTGAGTTCTAGCAGTGAAATGAATCATAAGACATTCTCGAAATGCGCCTTTTAAATGAATGACAATGGGAGTGGGGTGCTAACTGGAATGGTTGGAGGAGGGATTTTTGGAAGGAGGGTACTAAATTGAATCTTAACAGTATATCATTACTTACAAAGTTGGCTACATCCATAATGCCATCTTCAACTGGATGAGTACAATCCACGCTGAATTTCAGCTGTGTCTTCTTCTTCTGTTGTTTCTTTTTCTATAAACAACAAAACAAAGATGGGATAAATGCACAAGCAGCGATCAAGCAAGGTGTAAAGTTTAAAATTCAACAATTATGCAAAAACTACATTTCTGGAAGTTGTTCACAAATAACTATTTTTCAAATTTATAATCGTAAATGAAACAAATTCCTGCCTTTCCAGACTTTACACCTCATTTTAACTTAATCGTATTTTGGCAAAGGCAGTTTTCAAGAGAATCTTAAATCAAATTTTCCGGGCGATTCTACTTTTAGCAAACAGTATTTTTTTGTTATTTCAGTTCACAAAGAAAAGGAATCGAAGTAACAAACTAAACTGAACGTGAAGGAATAAAACTTATAAAGATCTAATCAAGACAGAAAATATCCATCGAAGCTTAATTTTTGATAGAAACGTTTAGCTCAGCTTCCAACGATAGTCTTCTTTTTAGTTCTGCCATCACGCATTTTTATAGGCTTATATATTGTTTGGAAGCATTTGCCATTAGCCTACAACACGTTAGAAACATGCAGGAGAATTCTGAAACCAGCTGTGTGAGGAACATTGCAACCATCGTGTGACTCGAAGGTGTTGTAATAAGTCATCAAAAACATTCACGTTTCTTAGCGGTATCGACTTAAAAACATGTTTAAACTAAGGATAAAAGTCTTCTCTTTTATTATAGTACATAGGTTGTCGGAATACGGTGTTTAAACATCGAAAAAATGTCACAATAAGTGCGTAATTTCTTACCGCCGGCATGATGGCTAAAGAGAGAAAGAAAGAGGCCACATGTGGCAATGCAGGGGGTACTTCACCGTCCGCATGCCCAGAAGAAAAAATGCTGTACAACAACACTATAGGCTCAATAGGATTCAAAATGGCGCCTGTTCGACCCAGCGAAGAAGAGTTGGGAAGAAAATGGGATAGATGTATTGTGGATACGACGTTTAAAACCGGTATTTTGACAGTGCAAACACGAGGAAAGATACTATTAATCAGCTGGAACTGAATAGTTCTTTTGTGGTTTATTTTCAGTTGGTGGTGCTGTATTTGGTGGTGTATTTTCGCTTTTGTTTTTCAAAAGTAAGCTCCATATAAATATCATTTTGTACAGTACATATATCAGTTAAAATGTGATTGATAACAATAAGCTACACGGAAAATAGTTTTCTTAGGCTCTGCAGGATTTTTTTCAGAAGGTAATGGGCGTTTAGGGCGCGTTTTATTTTTAAATTAAAATCGCTTTTGTTAAGCTTATATTAGGTTGGCACAAGTTGCTTAACCTCAGTACAAGTATGTGTAGGTGCTGTATTTGCAATACAATATCATCTTCAAATAGATAGGCTTTGTTGTTGGATAACGACCTGAAAGAGGTCTTGTCTCCAATCGATTTTGGAGAAAATGACTTGAGGGTGTCAGCCCTGCTGTCACTTCTCGTCAGCAACCCCCACCTGGGCACAAGCTCTAGTCTTTCTTTACCTTATATCAACACTGTGTAGACCATTTTTGTATGTACTAATATTATTATTTCTATTCTATCCAGGGGCTGCCTGGCCTATCACCTTGGGTCTGGGAATAGGTATTGGTGCTGGGTATTCAAACTGTCGCCATCAGTTCCTTTGGCATGGACCCCACAGGCCTCCATTTCACTTTGGAAGACCCCCCTGGGCTGGTGGTGGCAGACCATTTTGGCAAAGAACTGGAAAGGATGGTAAAGAGCATCCCCCATGCCATCAGGAGTGGAAGGTAGGGTGATAGATCTCATTAAATGTCACTTGATTTTGTTCTTAGAGTCATAGAGTCGAACCTCGCTATTTCGAACTTGGTTATTTAAAATACCCTGTTATTTCGAACTCAAACCTATTTTCCTCGGATTTTGTTTTCAGTCATTAACTATCGGCCATTTCAAACTATTTCCATTTCCCCTGAGTGTTCGAAATATTTTTTCAGTCTCAACATTTTCACTCAAGTCTTGTCCTCCCCCTCCCCTCTCCCCCTTACAATAAAGTCTGGATCCGCAATGGAATTCAATGTATAATCTGTGTGAACAAAAAGGATGGAGGGGGGGGGGGGGGGAATAGTAATAAAACTAGAAAATACAATTTCCAGCATCTTCACTAGTCCCCATCCTTTTTGAGATCTGAAATCTTTCCCTTTGTGACAATATCTCCTCATGTTATCCTGGCTGTCATTGTGTCCTTAGCATTCAAAACAAGAGGAGTCAACTGCAGTGCAACAAGCCGAAGGTCAAGCTGAGTCAAAGCCTGAAGACAAGTCAAGTGAAAGTTAGATTATAATAAAGATAGGACAGGGATCTGTTGAAAGACTGTTAGTGATATCAGGGAAAGGAATTGAACAATTACCAGTGTTTACAATTAGAGCCAGTAGCAATGAAAATTACTGCGCAGTGCCAAAATCTAAGTTCATTGCCTACTGCTCGAAAACATTTCTGAACGCCTGGAACAGGCGATCTAAAACATGCATGTATTGAAAAAAATTGTCTGACAAAAAGGGAGTCCTTATAGAGCTGGAAACCATTTCAATACTTGTTGAGACAATAAAAAGCTTGCTTTTTTAAAAAAAACATTGTTTCAGTTAACTGTAAAAACCACCATGATTAATTACCAGTATTACCATGAAGAGTACCCTGGGTGCCAGAGGTTTTATTTTTTTTTGTTTCTTCTAACTGTTTACACATGTACATGCACAGGCAGCCCAAGCTTAGTATGTGATGGTTCTTTGTTCAAACGATTTATAGACTTTGTATGGGAAATTCATTTTAGTCTTATATATGCTAAAATAAAGCTATTAATGTAGAAATAAACTTCACTTACCTCAACATTGTGTTTTCGTAGTGTCTTTTATACAATTTGGGTGCAAATGATGTTCATTTTAGACGGTTTTGTGGCTTACGAGTTTTTGCAATGTCGTTGCTTGTTGTTTCGCTTTATGAGTGGAAACGACGAGCAACGACATTGCAAAAACTTGTAAGCCACAAAACCGTCTAAAATGGACATCATTTGCGCCCAAATTGTATAAAAGACACTACGAAAACACAATGTTGAGGTAAGTGAAGTTTATTTCTACATTAATAGCTTTATTTTAGCATATATAAGACTAAAATGAATTTTCCATACAAAGTCTATAAATCGTTCGAACAAAGAACCATCACATACTAAGCTTGGGCTGCCTGTGGTACATGTACATGTATGTGGTTAATTTTACTCCAGATATTTAGAGAACGGACCTCAGGACCGAGGTTACACAAAGTGATAACTGGTAACATCACACTGGCTATGCTCAACCCCTTGTCCCAGTTCAGATGACCACATCATTGGGTACACCTTCTCATACCCTGCTGCCCACTGTCTGAATGTTTTTGCCCTTATTCCCTGCCATCAGCACTAGCATTATTTTTCTTCACACATCACCTATCCTTTGCTCTCTACTATCTGAAAGCTTTTGCCCTTATTCTCCACCATCAGCTCTAGCATTATTTTTTCTTCGCATGCCACCTATCGTTCACTCCCCACTATCTAAAAGCTTTGCCCTTATAGACAAATTCGGCTAACGCATTGTTGTACCCAATTCAAACCTTTTGGGATTTGAACTCTTTGTTCGTCATATTTACATATCAATGAAGAATTGACATGGAAATTATATGGAAATATTGTGAACAAAGAATCTTATTCCCAGAAGGTTTGAATTGGGTACAACAATGCGTTAGCCGAATTTGTCTATTCCCCACCGCCAACACTAGCATTTTGTCTTTGCACACTGCCTATCCTTCATTCTCCACCGTCTGAACACATTTTATCCTTTTTCTCCGTTGTCAGCACTCCCAATATTTTCCCTTCCCTTGCCATTTATCCTTCATCCCCCACTGTCTGAATACGGTTACCTGGAACAGGTTGGTGTAAAAAAAAAAAGAAAGAAAATTACAGAATTGTGGTTGTGGTAGCTGGGTGTGTGGAAGTCAGATATACCGGTAAGAATGGACAGATGGCGGCTACTAATTCCATCTTTGTATAATGCTGATGTCCAATCTCACCCCATTGTTAAAATATTGTAAAGTGCAACCACATCATAACCACTTATCCATTGGGTGGAGAAGTGTTCAACGGCATGCTCAGCACACCAATAATGGTAACCTCATTCCAGGCCTTTATAGCTAAGGCCATGTTTATGTGCAGGACTGAGCATAATAGATACCGCCTGGATAAAACTTCAGACTTCATTTGCAGTTGCATACATTTTACATTAATTGTTATTTTTTCAATGCAAGGATCATTTCTTATTTAACACAGAATACCAGCAATCACCACACAATTTTGAAAAAAAAATTTGATATCTCATCCAGTTTATTCAGAGAAAACATTCTACAGTCTAGATACTGTTATTGACATATTTTTTTTACAATATTATTGTATTGCTGCGACATGATGTGCATGTAATTTGGCAAGGAAACATTCATTCAATACTTAAATTGTTATTTTAAAAATTACTATTAAAATGTACAATTTCTAGTGACAATATCATTATTTACTGTTAATTAAAATCAAATGAGCAACAACCAACTTGTGATCATTGCAAATAGCTGGCAAATCTAATACTTAGATACATGATGACAAATCTTGTCTGGTCTTGTTAATGAGTTCAGACCAGATTCACTTTATTTTCTAACCATTATTTTTTGCTAGTTATTACCCCATTACATCATATCAGAAGCTCATAACAGATAAGCTTCTGATCATATTCTTTATAAATACATAAATTTTGTTAACAAGTTCCTAGTCTTCCCCACTTTCAATATGGTGGGACAAGGCTAGAATCCCCCTGGACAGGGCTACTACGATACTCCAAAAATCCTAGGGCATTTTGTTGGGTGTTTCTTGGTGTTGCGAAAGCCATTGTTGGTTAGCTTTTGTGTTGTGGTTTAGGTATTGTTCAGTGTCTTTTGTTTTAAGTCATTTGGTGATCACACCATTTGCGACACCAAGAAACTGCCATTTTGACTTTCGAACAACGTGTTCAGATCACCAGAAAACAAACACGGCTACTAATAGCTGGAAATAACCAATGGAAACGTCATTTCATTGTGTCATGTGACAAAATACTTCAAGATTCTTGGGGTGTTTTAACCCTTTAAGCCCTGAGAGTTTCTCCTTGTAATATCAATCCCTTATCGATAAAAAAGGTCATGAGAATTAAGGACATGATCACACAAGATGAGTTCTCTTGATATCCAAACAATTTCTCCCTACTACTTCTATAGGAAATGTATAGGACTAGAAATGAGAATTTAAATTTTGATATTAGGGGTTAAAGGGTTAACAGCCCTGTTTTAGGGTTTCCACACCAGCCCTGCCATTTTCAAAGTGGAGGAGGCCCTCAGTGGGACAAGGTTGGTTCTTTATTCAGAATTATGTTTCCAAGACATCACTGAGAACATGCTTTGTGTCTTGGCGTTGCGAACAACAAAAAATCAAAAAGATATTTAGAAATACATACACCCGAACACCATTAAATCACTATATTAAACCAACAATGGTATCCACACCAGATAGATCGCTTAGACTGATGTGCAAAATTAAAATGATCTACTGAATGATGCTTTTTTAATTATTAATAGCAATTAATAATAATTTCTAACTGATAACAATATTATGAATACAGGTACAGTCGAACCTCTCCTTACTGACACCTCCATAATACGGACACCTCTCTATTACGGACAGTTCTCTTGGTCCCTCAGATACAAAAATTCATACAATCCCTACCTCTATAATACGGACACCTCTATAATACGGACACTTTGGTCTGTCCCTTTGATGTCCGTATTAAGGAGGTTCGACTGTACGTGACACCTCAATGGATCTAGAGAAAAAAAGGAAATTTATCTTTGACTGCAAATCGCATACATATCTACATTATGTAGCTTCCAAAAGTGCAAATATTGTATACATTTTCACCTATTATATGTGCTTCATTGTTTATAAGTACACCTTGAAGAAATATTCTTTCATATTGTCTTGAGCCCTCTGAATTGCTATGTTTTGGGGCTAATGTGAAATGACTGTTTGTTTTTCAGTGAAATACGTTCTGAACAATTTGGAATGAGTTGTGAAGTTTATTTTGTCATACACGTGAACTGTGATTTGGTAGCTACCACTGACAATTACATGAACTTTCGCAACCTGGACTTGACTCTGAAAACGACTGCAAATTTACAGTGGAATCCCAATTTTTTGAACCCTTGATTTTTCTAACCAAAACTTGTCACCCTTGGATTTGATATCAGTGGATTCCACCTTCAATTTTTTGAACACCCCAGTTATTTTAGCCAATTTCTGTTTCCCTAGAAAAAATTCCAGAAAAAATTGGGATTCCACTGTACTTTTATTGAAATCTGCACTGAACACCACCAACCCCCTCTTTAAAATCCAAATTGCTGTTTCTTGAAAATTCGTAAGGATCGCCAGCATACAAAATCACAACAGTTCTGCTTTACACTAATCTGTACAATTCTTCATTTCTCGAGTGTTATACATGTAATTTCATTTAAAAATCAAATTGTTAAAGTGCACCTAACCCCTAATTTTTTTATTCGCCAAAATGAATGTGCTTGTTTTCTAGAGTGTATCTGTGCAAAAATTTTTGGATTTGGTGAAATCCTCGATTTTCTGTGACCTGTTGAAATTTCAAAAATCGCGCCAAAACGGAGCTGTGTTTGGTTCAGTACCGAGTTAGACGGGGCATGGGTCTAGTCATGTGACGTGACCTACTTTCGGGAACCATTTCCTTCATTTTTGCGCAAATCGAGTGTAAATACTGTGCTTTAGTCGTGCAAAACTCGTGCAAAAAAGAAATGCCTGCCCGGTGCCTTGCTGCTGAAAGTACTCGACGATGCTTTCTTTGGGCGAATTTCGGTTCCCGAATCTACGTCATATCAGGCACTCGCCCCAGATCCCATGTTGCTCGGTACTGAACCAAATTATCTTCCAATTCAACAGGTCACAGAAAATCAAGGATTTCACCAAATCCAAAAATTTTTTCACAGATACACTACAGAAAACAAGCATATTCATTTAGGCGAATAAAAAAATTAGGGGTTAGGTGCACTTTAAGATTTCCTTATTATAGTTGTTCTTAACATTTAATTTCTTCTTTAATAATCAATTTCAACGTACAATGGAACCTCTTCGTTGGAACACCTCCATAACTGCGCCTTTCGAAAACACATGTATGCTGAAGTTCAAAGCTCAACTAAGGTTTACTTTTTAAGCTGCCGTCACTCATAATTATTGCCACAAACTTGAAACATTGGACATGTGAAAACAGAAACTGACACACTGGATCGAAATCCATCTATCAAGTCACAAACATCGTTGTTTTCTGAGATGCCCGCTATGATATTTGCGACAGTAAAAAACAAAACTGTTGGTTGAGTTTGAATCTCAGAGTTCACATGTTATTGAAAAGCGTAGTGAGAGGACACTTTTCCTGGTCCCAGCCAGCAAAATGCTCATATAATCTTAGCCTGCATGGCAGGCGTAAATAGGGAAGGGGAGGGGGCCGCAAAAGAGGAGATAGGGAGAAGGAAAGGAATGCCCGCTATAAGAACCATGCAATTCACTTTATGCCCACCGATTTTCTGATAATCGAATTATGTCAACTGTCAATATGATCACCAATCAGAAACTGGCACGCACTTTTACGCATGGCTAACTTCACATGGGAATTTACTATGTTTACCACCCAGCATGAATTAGCCAATTGGAATTTTGTGGCCACCGGTATCCGCAGAAATGAACAAAAGGGGGTCTTTATTGCAGGGGCGGATCCAGGATTTTTCTTAGGAGGGGGTGCACCTCTAAGGAATGACATAACTGAAGGGTGACGTAAACAAATTTTAAAAGCGAACAACGCAGACTAGGTCATCTCAGGGGGGGGTGCGCACCCCCTGCACCCTCCCCCTAGATCCGCCCCTGTATTGCAGGCGTCCTTTCCTTTTCTTCCCAGATCCCCTCTGCCCAATGCTTGCTACACACTCCAGGCTAATATAATCTTTGTAACTATTACCTCTAATAGGGGGACACTTCTCCTGGTCTTGGTTAACTAATATCAAATTTCCGAATAATCTTTGGCAACTTTACAATCTAAGGGTTTGTAATCTTTTGAAATTAAATAAAATCAACATGATTGTTATCTGAAAATCAGCTCTTAAATAACTCTTTCACTCATACTTAAACCTACTAGCTTGACTAGCTTAAACTAATGATCAGCTACAAGGTTCTAACTTTTGAGACCATGGTGTGACGATTTAGTAAAGAAGAGCAAGGTCAATGTTCGTACTTTTTAGTTGGTGGATAAAATTCTAAAGTGTGACCATTCAAAAGAAAGCTATCGAGCAGTACTTTCCTGTGCTATCGTGGGATGTATTATGCTGTACAAGGTGGTTCCAACTTTTGAGACTGTGGATAGAATCCTATATAAATTGTGACCAAATGAAAGCTACTGAGCAGTACTTTTCTTGTGCTGTAGACTGTTTCTTATGCTGTACAAGGTGGTTCTAACTTTTCAGTCTGAATAAAATCCTAAAGTGTGACCACTGAAAAGAAAGCTTAACTGAGCAATATTATCTTGTGGTACTGTTTATTATGCTGTACAAGGTGGTTTTAACATTTAAGTCGGTGGATAAAATCTTAAAGTATGACCATTCAAATGAAAGCTACAGTGAACCAAGCAATACTTTTCTGTGCCACAGTGTTTCTTATGCTGTACAAGGTGGTTCTAACTTTTGAGCCTATGGACGAAACCCCAGAGTGGACCATTCAAATGACAGCTTAATTAGAACTATTTTTAATTAAAAGTTGTCAGTATGTTCTTTTGAAAAGTTTATTTTGCTGTACAATGTGGTTCTAACGTGATTCTTTGGATGAAATCATAAAAGTATGAACACTTTTTTAATGAAAGTAAACTGCTGATTGGTACTTTCATGTGATACTTTTTGTTTCTGAATAAATTGTAAAACGAAATTTTGACTTTCAGCTGCTTTTAAGAGTGTAAGGGTTATTAGTAAATAGCTACACTTCATGCCTTTGTCTTTATATTATTGTCACACTGGGGTCTGCCTGTCTGGATCCTTTGAATCAAACGTCCTTTTGAGCCTATCAGGTTCCATGGAGGCCATTTTGGAAAAGTCTCGGAAGACATCAAAGAAAGTATTGTCACCTGTAATGAAACAACACCGCAATTAACTTCACAAAATACCAAAAGTACAGGGTTCGCACCCTCAGCTCGGCTATGCTCCCCCCTGACATGTGAGCAAATAAAGTAGCCTGGGTAGCCTGTGCACAGATGTCTCCTATTTCTGCTTCCTTTAAAGGTGTAACAATACATCGAACTATTACGTCATACAACGTAAATTCCCTAGAGGGGCGGGGGGGGGGGGGGGGCTACTCAGTGAGATCACATGGCATGCCAAAACAATAATGGCAGATTAAAAAGTGAGTCTTCGTTTATAGTCTGGTTTTTACTATCGCAATACTATCACAATACTGATCCAACTATTGCCATAATATTGCAATAGTGCCCCAACTATTGCAATACTATTGTAAAAGTAAAATTTTACTCAATAGTCACCCTTAGTGTTCTTTGTTAAAAATGGGGTGTCTGCATGGCAGGCTACAAATAGTCAGCTCTATATACACTGTAAACAGCCATAGATACATTTATTAATTTCTTGCCAAGTGTGTGCATGTTTCAATTGCCGGGCAAAAAAATTATTAACACTTTACCTCAAAAAGTGTCAGTCAAGTGTACATTTGTAGGTTAACTGCAAGGCTTAGTATTTACTAATTATTATTTTACTATTAAGCAATTAATATAAGTGAAACTAACTAAAGGATTAAAAAGATCATTGTAAAAGGGTTTTACAGACCTTGCTTTTCATAAATGGTGGTCAATTTATTATTCTTTTATAATATGTATGTTGATTAACCCTAATGGCCTCATATAGAGCTAAAATTGTTTTGAATTTTGCAAACGCTAACAAGGCTGGTAGGACCCATTAGCAAAATATAAAAGAATTACATTAATCAGCCACCATTTTATGAATAGGGTCTAAAGATTTTTTAGGTCAATTTTCAATAACTTACCTCGACTAATATCGTCACTTTCTCTCATTTCGTCATTCAGTCTTGCAAGTCTTAGCCTGGCAAAGCATTGCAGTTATAAAATTATTCATCAACATTCAACATAGCAATACAAAAATCTAAAACTTACAATTTTTGAATGATTCTTGCAAAAATTAATGTACTAATCACTAACTGTCCAATGCCATTTAAGAGCTCAAATTTATAGAAACTTCCTTTTATTATCAATTGGATATTCTGTGAATTTGAATAAACATGCCAACACAGTAGTTGAGTTCATTATAATAGGAAACTTTGATTTGGACTAGAATTGTACGAGATTGGGTGCGACTTTTCAAATGTGCAGTTCCAGAAAATATCCATACTCCCCCCATGGAAAGTTTTCAGGGATGTAGATAAAAGCCAGGAACCGGGGAAATTACCCGGCTGTGAACTTCATTTTTCCAGCTGTAAAAGCCAAGTGCAGCTTTAAAAGGACTAGGTTTTTCTCTTTTTTACCCATCTGTCAGTTCTACATTCCCGCCTGTTAAAAACTTAATCTACATCCCTGGGTTTTTTGTTTAGCACCCCCCATCTCCCCAGGAAATTCTAGTTTAGCTTCATACATTGCTTTTAAAATGTTGGCTTAGATAAGACCCCTTCCCCCTAGGAATTTCCAATGACCTTCCATGGGGTGGGTATGGATTTTTTCTGGAACTACACAATCTGGTTTGCATGCTCTAGATAACCATTTGTCACACCAATTTTATACCTAGAGTCTCAACCTCATCTACTGGTCAGCAAGGACGAGTACGAAATTGAGCATGAGTACAACATTTTAAATCTAGTTTGCATGCTTTAGATACATGTACATGTAACCATTTATCACACCAATTTTATACCTAGAGTCTCCTCATCTGCTGGTCACCAAGAGGAATTGAAGGAGCTAGTTAGAGATTTGCCCAGAGGTGACTGGCTTGAAATTTAAAGAAAGTCGTACTCATACTCAAATCTTGTACAGCCTCATACTCAAATCTAAAGCTCCCTACTTATACTTACAGGGTGACAATATCTGCATGCATTTGTTTCACAGCAATAGTAAGAGGATCCTGAAAACAATGAATTTGATTTTTTTAGTAAGGGATACTGGTGTAAATGATTTGAATTGTAAAATATTTGAATTTATCTGCTGGAAACCATGTGCACTCACCTCTCCATTCTCATCAACGTCATGTTGATTTCCTCCTCGTTTCAAAAATAAGAGGGTTGGACTGAAATGTTAAAAAAATTAAAAATAATGAGCTGATTTATTACATGAGTGGTGGGGTGTAAATGCAAGAGGAATGTTTTGCTTTTATTAGTCATAAAACTGGCAACCAAAATAATGTCTGGCCAATTATAAAAAACAAAATAATCAATAAATTACACATGATTGATTAAAGTATTAGGTTAATAAACTACATGTAATACTAATGTACAACTAATACAAAATTAATTGCAACCTGTTACATAAGCACAGGAAAATGTACATGAGTGAGAGATATTTAATTGACTGGTATGTTTTGATTTCACATCTAATTGGTTGGGAAATGTGTTCAGTGCTCGAAATTAACTTTTAACTTTTGGATCTGGTCTTCCAAGGGACCAGTAGGCTGAAAATGTACTGGTCCCAGTGGCAAAGTCACTGGTCCCTCATATCAACCACAAAAAAAGAAAAAAATAAAATAAAATAAAGCAATTTGTTTTGTATCTGACTGAGTGTCATTGTTTGTGCTGCTTAGAATAGAGGTATTCAAATAATATAAAATAAAATAAATAAAATAAAATGATCAGATGTAAAGCAAACCACAATTGAACACAACATAATTATATTATTTATTTACGCATCTGGGGCATTCAAGTAAATGGAATAGATCAGAAAATGATCAAGTGTAACACCGTGTAAGGCATAGACTGTTCACAGTCCCCTATTTTTCCGTGTGATCAGTTGAGATTGATCGCAAGTTTGAGTCGGCCGCCATTTTTGTTTTTCATGGCAAGTGAAAGCTGGGGAGAGTGCAAATATCCCGCAGGGACGGGCATTGGGGGTTGGAGCGTGGGGGGTGGGGGATGATGCATTTCATGACAAGTCGAACCCAGACCTTTACTTGCCATAAGCAAATATGCCAAGCACGACGCCTAGCACTTTTTGCTATTGTTTTCGAACATTTCTTCATCTATTTTAGCACTTTTTGTTCTTTATTATGAAGTTAAAAGGGAATACTATCATGGGAATAGGTGAGTTTACACGTCCAGAGGACGAGTGGAGGAAAAATCTACTCGTTTTTCGTGATATTTACTCGTTTTAGACGCGTGGACGACCGTTAATTTCGAGCACTGGTGTTGGATGGTTTTCCTTCTGATCGCAGAGTATATGTTAATGTAGCAAAGCAAACCTAACCAAAGAAAATGTAATCTATGCAATCCAACTGACTTTCAATACTAAATTGAACACTGCTCCTGGTGGGGAAGTGATGAAAGTAGCCGGGAAAAATTGGCTTCTGGTGTTGTGAATGTTTTTTTTTTTTTTTTTCTACCAAAGTACATGTAGTCAGAGATCAAACACATACATATAATATATAGTCCACTATGTGTACTAAATTAGTGGTATTTGGAAACATTTAACCTTAACCATCTGAGAAAAACTCACCCTGTCTGTCCTAGCAGAGCTGCGTGATGAAGAGCACCCCTCCCTCTCTTGTCCTTCTGATTTATCTTGGCACCATTTTGTAACAGGAACTCACAAGCTGATAATGACCCCTGGAATCAAAAAGAAAAAAAGCAGCTTTGAAAAATTTTACATAAGAAAAAAAATATACACTAATGGTAGAATGGATCACTGTCCCCTTTGCTTGTATTAATGCGGTGTTAATATTTAGGGTGCTTATGATTACTGGCTGGTCAGACCAGTGAGTATGTAACTAGAATGCAGCTTCTTGAAGATCTGTTCATACAAGTCCACCAGAAGGATGCATAGTATTATTTTCCTAATTGACCAGTTTGGCCAACCAGTTCCAACAAATAATGACATTAGATAATATTTATGAATTGAGCAGTTCAGCCTGCCACTGAGTTCTGACAAAATTAATGGTAAGCGCCCTACATGCAACACTCACCCTGGTTTATAGCACTTGTCAAATTGTGGTTAGACTGCTAGCTGCCGTTTTCAGTCAGTCGAGCGAGTGAGCTAATCAGACATTAACCATGAAGGACAGCTTATTATTCCTCACAGACTTATAAAATTAAACCTACCCCAAGGATAGACTGGTGCAGGGCTGTTTTACATTCATCATCTTCATTTACCCAGTTTACTTTGGCACCTAAAAAAATAACATGTAAAAAACAAATAACCAATACATTGGACTAAACAAAGATCATAATCAATACACCATCAAAAATTAAAGATACCAGTAATGCGACCATTGCAGCTCATAAGAATTTTATTATCAAATACACATAACATCAAGTACCAGTTATTAATAATCTAGCATAATCAAACAATAGGGGAGAATGCCTTGTTGTTTCATTTAAATTTGTTCAAGTGTACATGTACATGTATGTTAATTCACTACCTGATAAAAAAAACAGAAATGTACAACACTTCACCAGCTCTTTAAAAACAGTAATCATGCTGTTTGCATTTTAGTATTTAAATTTAAAAAAATGAAATTTGCAATTTTGTTTTGTGAATTTTGTTTATTTTTTACTCTTGGCTCATTACCTTCAGCCAGTGATGCTGCCATAAGAGGAACACTCTTCCACTCTGCAGCTTTGAACAGTAACTGTAATGCAAACAAACAATCAACTACAGCACAATTTACACAGGGCTGTCATTATAAGCTTTGAAGCAATTAGCTGGCTACACAAGGAAAGAAGGCAGCCATTAAACTCAAGATAACCTCCCATGGATGTTGTCTTTATTAAAGTCATTTTCAAACTTTCAGTTGCTGGTCATACATGTATAATACACAGTATATCAAACACAAGGAAGAGTGTTTCATCATTTGTTAAACAGTCAACTCTCTCTTAAACAGACACCTCTATAAAGCGGTCACCTCTACAAGACGGACACCTGGTGTTGGTCCCTGCCGTTTTTCAGTTATTTTACTGTAACAAAACTCTCCATAAGACGGACACCTCTCTAAGACGGACAACGGACATTATAATTCAACACATTGATACACTGCCCAAATATGGTCAATATGTTATCGATATACGCTTTGTCTACATGACGTATATCCAACGATGGCGGTAAATTTCGCATTTTGACAAGAGAATACAAAAATGACTGACCGGTCTCGATATTTTTTCTTCAAACTGTGCTTTGTTATCAATTTGTTGAATTATAAAACTATTATTGCACTCAAGCTTGCGTGATATCGTAGGCCTCGTCAGCTAAGAATTAGGCGATATCACGCACGCTTTCGCGCCATAATAGTTAAATATGAAACTGTCAACGGACACTTTAGAAGTGTGCTTTTTAGTGAAAAATAATTCAAAACGGAAATGTAGGTGCTGAATATGAACAAACGAGTCTACTTTTCTAATATTGTTGTTCCAGTTTGTAGGTTTTGCTTGATTGAACGACTTTAAACAGACTTAAAACAGACGTGTATTCATTGTACATACAGGTAGGTCAGTTTAGCTTGATTATCTCAGAATTACTGGTGTCATGTTACCTCGACTCTCTTTAAGCCGGACACCTCTCTAAGACAGACAGTTGGGGCCGGTCCTGACGGTGTCCGTCTTAGAGAGAGAGTTGACTGTACATGTAGATTCTCAAACAGTACTGATCATTAACCCTAGGACATAAAGAGGAGGTTGGGTGGTGGATGCCCCCCCCCCCCCCCCCCCCCCCCCCCCCCCCTTAAGGTTTTTCTCAAATTTTTGGAAGAGCATTTATTGTTGGCACATGCGGTCTTCAGTAGCTGTTCATTTATCCTTCTGACACATTTTGGTAAAGTTTGGCAACAACCGGTTGCTATGGTAACAAGATATAAGTAGCATGAGGTCGAGCCATTTTTGAATAAAAAATTAATGCATGTTTTTCACCTTTTTTCGGTGAAAAAAAGACCGAAACTAAAAGACCGTGACAAAAGGTGACATGATTATGATGCGATTGATGTTTACCTTGAGTGCTTGGCGTGTTTTTCAAACTATGTTTTTTCCACGATGAAGAAAGCTATATAACAAATCAAACATGATGATTCTCAGGAAACAAAATTCACTGTCACCCATGGGACCAGTCATTAAGTGTTTATTACTTGCCAAATAAATCTACATACCCTACTGGGGTGGATTCTCTTCAGCACGACAATCGCTTTCTTTCTGTCTTCCTGAAGACTTTTCTCCTCATCAGCCTCAAGCTCACCATTATCACTAGCGATCAGTCCATCATCACTTAACGTTGAATCAATAGACTCACCCCGGTCCCTTCCTTCGTCAAACGACAAAGACCTTGTGCCACTAGTAGAGGCTGCTCTGGGTCTCCCTTTTCCATCAGAAGATACTCCCTCTGGCCTTTCGTCATCATGGGAATCACTACTAGCTGTTTCATCATTACTTTGTTCAAGATAACTCGAAGCCATTTTTTCAAGGGTTTCGTAGTCTTTACTTGTTAAATCTGATAAATGCATGTCTGCAGGAGCGCTCTTTCTTTTGTCCACTTTAGATTTATGTCCTTTGAGAGCAAGTTTCCTTCTAAAAATCATGCTCTTTTTTGAGTTAGTTCTTTCAACACCTTTTTCCTCATGATAAACTTTCATCCTGGCCAGATTTCTTATGATTCCTTTGTCTAGTCTTTGACACTTGGAAAGAAATATTTCCAGTGAGACAAACTTGTGATGTGAATATTTTCCTTTGATCCAAGTTTCACGTTCACCCCTGCAACACCAAACACCAAGATAAGTACATGTATTAATAATTTAATAATATGTGATTAATATCAGAGTTAATTTTAAAATCAGGCACATGCGACATAAAGGAACTGAAGGCCTCAGCAAAGGGGCGGGGAAGGGGGCATGGGGGAGGGGGGCATGGGGGAGGGGGTTGGAGTGGTAACTTGTTTTATCACTAAACAGCAAAACCATCACCAGGTTATTTTACACTGTTTTTAAGTGACAGAGAGGTGCAAATAAGGCTGCAATTAATTACCCCCCCCCCCCCCCCCCACCCCCCCCCCCCAAAAAAAAATCCCATCGGTTACAACCAAACCCTGCAGAAGCCTGTCACTTCAATTATACCTGAAACCATAACCATAAAAAAAATGGCAGAATTAGTACTAACAATGTACCTGTGGCTTTGTGAAGTAGGTTTCTTCACATTTACAGAGTCAACTTTGGCTTCAAGGATTCCGTTGACCAACTCATTTCCCAATTCTGTCATTAGCTAAAACAGATTACAATTGGACAATAATTAATAACTAAAATATAATGGGCCGGTTATTTAAACGAAGTTTAGACGGTGTTTAACAAAACCGCGGTCTAAACCAATTTCAATCTGGCCCATTGTGATATTTAAACGCTATTCACTGTTAACCATGCCCAGAAGACACACAGCACAGACTAGAAAAACATTTATATACTTAAAATGACCCACTTATAAACAGATGTGGAGGTCCAGTAATTGTCTTAAACTGAGGTCTAAGTTAGACTTTGTTTAAATAACCGGCCTAATGTGTACAAAAGGTCAAATTCACAAATATTTTCTAATATTTGATATTGACAAATACATGCATTCAATATCTCCATTACATAAAAAGTGAAGATATAAATTACATGTATTTGGATCTTCCTCGGAAATCTTCGGACATCTTCAGACATCTTCAGCAATCTTTGGAAAATTTCAAAAAATGATCAAATACATTCATACAACCTTTGGACAGTATGTTCAGACAATTTTTGAAAATCTCCGGAAATAGTTGGAAAAGCTTTGGAAAATTGCTTAAAACTTTGTAATTAGTGGAGATATGAAAATTAATTTCTAGAGCATCTATGATTTTGTGTTTAACTAAACCCTAATTGAACAGAAAAATAATTCATCTTTCTGTGAGCACTTGTAGAATTTTCTATTCATTTTGACAGTTATCAAAACACTTAATGACCCAGTTTACCTTAATCTGCTCTGGTTCCCAAGCATCAAGAGTCAGTGATCGCACTTTAGACACATGAACACCTAAACTCCTAAAAAAAAACATGAACATGAAGAATTGACAAGAGTTGAATTGGTGAGAGTCAAGGTTTGCACATCTGAGTGTCTTATCTATGCCAACATTTTGAAGAAATTTATGGAAAGTTTGCCAAAGCTTTGCAAATCCTATGGTGTGACCATTCAAATGAAACCTCTTGGGCTATACTTTTGCATGGTACCATTTGTTTTTTAATATTTTTACAAAATGAATTTTTTACAAAATGAATCTTGAATTTTGATTTTTAGCACTCTTGGGAGGTAACGGGTAAAAGGGGGGGTTCGCAGTCAAATGAAAGTGAAAGTTGCCCAGACTGATGAGGGAATGCGAACTGTTGAGATCAAGCTTTATTTTTCCAGGCTCAATCTAGACCAAGCGATTGTCATTGGCAACAATATCATTAGCTATACTGTACCTATGAATTCCTGAGCACTCTATACACAGCACAATACCCCAGTTGGTACTTGCCCAGGTTGGATCTGCAGGATACAAAAACAAAGCCAGCCATTACATGTACATGTTACTCCTGACCAGTAACTGTACATGTACACTGTACATACAAGCCCTCTGATAGGGTGTGGAAAAAAGGCAAAATTTTGCACCATCTTCATGGCAGAAGATTGTCAATTTTTCGACACTAACTTACAGTGTCTGTTTTGTCCAGCTTTTAGAATACAAATAATAGTGCTCTTACAATGTAAATAGTAGAGAGCACCAGACTCAAAAGAACACATCATTGCTCTTAGTATGAATATTATTTTCCGACCTTTTATAAATTATGTAGGCCTCAGCCCCAATTTAGAAGGGATATAAGGATTTGTTTGGAATGTGTTATTTTAATTGTTCACAAAATGTTATCCTTGCTTACCAGGACTTCCACAGTCAGCGCACTTATCATTACCAGCAACAGCTCTGATTTGTTCCAGAATACTAAAAAAGAGAAACAGCACTGACAATAAATATGTTTATTAATAACTTACAGCTATATGTATAACATTAAAACATAAGCTATAAATACTGTACCAACCAGAGGACAAGACATTGAACATTTACTGTAGGTATTACTAGCTCATTCTTTAAAGAATCTGAACAAACCTTTGTTTTTGTGGTCCAGGGATTTTGTCTAAGGACTCAACACTTTTGCTCTTGGTTCCTGAGCCAAGTGAGTTAGACTGAAAAACAAAGATGCACAAAGTTGCCAACTGAACACAAAAGTTAGAACTTCATAACATGAATCAAGCTTTGACTCTGGCAGTCTTTCTTGGTTTGTTGCGGCACTATTACAGAGGATTTCCCTATTAAAAACATGAGTCAGTGTTGCCATGACTCTAATATAAAGTAGCTAGTCTTTTGCAACCTGTCTCAAGGCTGTTGCCTAGTACAAAAAATTCAAAGGAGTCCATAAAGCCCAAAGCTTAGAAGTTAGGAGCCCAGGGGTTCGTTTCTCAAACTTTATGGCCTGGAGCTACATTGTATATTTTTAAAATAAAATTTGTATGTCTAATGGTGGCATAGCTTTTTGCACACATAACATACAAGAGAATTCCAGGCCTGAAAAGGCAATGGGACTTTCGAGAAACTGGCTCCAGGCTGTCAAATGTTAGAAGCCCTAGCCACAAATAAGCAACTGATCTGAATGCCTGATTAGGCACTCACTCCAGATCAGTTGCTTGGCAACCCCAGGCTACCAGGCTCCTGTTAGGCAACACCCTTGCATCTTTAAAACTCATTTGGATTAAGTTGGATTGCTAACTATTTATATGTACCTAAAAGTAATAATAATCATAGGTAATTGCAGAATGCCGTTACTAATGAACTGTGTCGCAAATACTTCTCTCAGCATAACTGTCAGTAATGATTAATGCACATACCTCACCACTGTCTGTTTCTCCGCTTGCTGTGTTGAAAGCCTTGTCAATACTGGCCTATAAAATTCACCAAAATGAAACATTTTTTTAAATAAACACAAGTCACAAGGTTGGAGCAAAAACAATTTTGTGTGTGTGTGTGTTAACTGCAACTAAATGGAATAACAATATTATGGTAAAGTTTATAAACACAAGACATGCTGAGGTCATGCGAGGTGCCAGCAGTAGTTTTTTTGTGCAAATGGATCTGCAAATCGAGGGTTCATTTCAGTCAGCTTTTGTGAGAGCTACCTTTTGACTTTTCTTGCTCCAGCCAGTTTGCTTGCTTCTCTGTTGGTGATGGGTTTAAATTACTGTGGTTCATCAAAATATATTTTCTTGCAAGATGCCTAGTTGTGTGTTAGCCAATGATAAGTGAGTCATCATTCTCCTTTAACCCTTTCGTGGCCACATGCGACTATAGTCACTATAGTCACTTATACCAATAAGTGGCCGAAGGTAACTATAGTTGTCACATGCTATTTGGGAAATAAAAATAATTACTGTTTGGCCACGGAGAGAATGACATTTGAGGAAACTTGGCCATGAAAGGGTTACAGTAATTTGTTGCTTAACAAAGTTGAACAAAATTCAACATGTTCATTTGATTTAATCAACCTTAACATGTCACACAGGGCAACTTTTGTTGATCTTCACACAATATTATTATATATACAGTGTACATGTATTATGTTGGGGTTCAAAATTTATTATTATAAAGTTTTCTTTGTCTTAGATTCATAACCATAATCATAGACAAAGGAAAACAAAACACAAACTGGTTTGAAAATTTTCAAATCAAAGAAAAATGTGAACCACAACATAAACATTGACCCATGTATTATCGACTTTAGGTTGACCTGCATAGCTTCCATCCACTCAGCCCTCAAGGAGTCACTGTCAGCTTGAAGAATCCATGACCTAAAAGAAGACAATGTAATTATAACTTACAGAGAATGGCAAAAGGTAAGGTTCCACATAGAGCTGCAAAGCCAAAACAGTTCTTTTAAGCCATCTGTTTGAATCCTCTGCTACCCTTACTGCATCATGAATCCTGCATGGTTATTTCAGTTGGTACAGGGCACCTTAATGCAGAGCAGTAGGTCTTGGTTTTGAATCCTGGCGCGACCACCAATCAGGGTCAACCAGAGTAATGCATAATGCCAAGTTAACAAGTAACCATAAGTCCCATGTGGCCCTCTGCTGTGCTCAATCCATATACCAAGACCTCAAGCCAATGTTTTCCCATCCAACGTTCCTACTCATTCAACAAGTATTTTATCATATGATCAATTTGGAGACAAAATTGCTTCAATTTTTAACACTTACACCATATGATTTTGTAGCAGGGCCATAGGGCTTTTTCTGGCCCTGCTAGCACTAATGCATACAGCTCTCATATGAATATTTTGTAAATAGTTTTGAAAAGAAGGTGCGGGCGGGGCCATACAGGTCATTAATAGTAATTATCACCAACAAGGATCCAAAGGATAGTCACAAAATTCTCAAAACTAAGTAACATAATTTGGAATAAAATTAACTAAATCAATGTTACATGAAACAAAACATTTTCTATAAGAATTAAGCCTTACTTTGTTGGCGAAACAACTTCAAAGACAAATCTTCTTTCTATTGTTTCCTCTGTAGGCCTCACTTTACAAAGTCTAAGATCTTCAGCGAGGACAGTCTGGTCATCCTGCGAACAAATAAAAACATTGTAATTATTATATTAAGACTAGTTTATTTTTAAGTGAGGAAACCTGACTCATTATAAGCCTCGTGGTTTCTTTCAGGTCTCCTCGCCATTCACTTTTTTTCTCAAATCCTTTATTATTTTCATCTTGCTCTGTAACATGTTGTATATATGGCAAATAAAGAATGAATGAATGAATTAAGTGTGAACACAGTCATTGTGCAAAAATAGAAACATGACCTGAGTACAATAGGTATTGAATGTGGTGAGATTAGATACCAAACTTAAATTAAAAGATTGAAGGGATGTAAGCTGAATTTCCATATTTAATAAGACAAAAGTCACAAACTTGTCAGTGCACTTTTATCAATTGCCAACACACTGTCAAAAGTTTGATAACCCCTAAAACTAGTTACATTTGTATCTTTGTGCCAACAATATTATTATTAAATGGTCATGAAAATAATTATTAATTATGTCCAGTATATAATTTTTTATGTACCTTGAGTCTCTTTTGATACATCAGCTGGTTATTCTGTACTGTAAAATATCTCCTACACAAAAGCAAAACAAAAAAAAAACAGTTGTTTAACAGTTCTGCCCCAAGGGTTACATAGAGAAGCGTGTTAAGTTTTAACTGTTCCTGTAATCTGCAATGAACTACTTTACAATAACATTTATTGTTCTTCTCACCTATGCCAACTCCTAAAAGCGTTGCTACTCCGTTTAAACAAGTATCCTTCCATCACCAAACCACTGTAAGAAACAAGAGAGAATAACAAGGTGTTACCTTAACAGGACATGCACAGTACAAAGGGTGAAATGGCAGCTAATGGACCAAAGTAACTTTGGGGGATGGCAGGGTGTTCTGAACAGAACTACTTGCTTCCTGTATCCTTTATCCCTTCCCCCCCCCCCACCCCCCCCCCCACCCCCCCCCCCCCCCCCCACCCCCCTTTCCTTCCTTGGTCACTCTCTCATCATTATACCTCATTACCAAATGTTTCATTTTTGCTTCCATTTCTCCTGTTTCCAGCCCCTTGGGAGTCCCACATCTCACCCTTTTATTCCTCAGCCCCTATAGACTTCCCACCACCCCCTCCCCCCCCCCCCCCCATCGGACTTGCTACATACCTCCCACTGACAACCCACAAACCTCCCACCTCACAAAGACTTCCCATCCCTACAGATTGACCATACCGCATAGACTTGCCAACCCCATTTTACCCAAGTTCCCAACCCCTTTCCCTTTTCATTTCATTAATTGAAAGAAACAAAAGATGTTTAATATTACATATAAATTATATGGATTGCAAATAATTATTAATATGAGCAAATATTTTTTTTACCTTGGGTCATCCAGGGTCCTTCTTCCTAAACACCCACTATCCTCCTAAGGACACAAACAGATTATCAGCTACCAGATTGTAATTACATGTGGCAATGTTAAAAACAAAGTTTTGTGCACGATTGAAGGTGCTTGTCAGTAATTTTAGCACAGTTTTGACCAAAAAAAAAAACAGCCAAATCCTCATGTCATAGCCCCTTTAACAGCTGTTCATGGCAGAGTACTACATGGTGATCTTGACTTTGTTCATTCAATTTACTGACAAAGCAGCCTGTTTGGTACAAGTGTGAAGATCAGCAACAAGTGACTCTCAATGTAATGATGCAGCCCTGATAAAACCTTTAGTTGCTGAGTATACTTTGTCATGGCATACACCTGCAGCAGCTATACAGTACATGTATGTAGCACATACCATTTTCTGGACAAGAGTGTGTCTCTCTTCCATTTCTTTCTTGTCCACTGTAAACTGCATTGACACATCTTCCAACTACATTTAAAAGAATATGAGAAAAAATTAAATAAATAGTTAATTAAATTAAATTAAATTATTAATTAAATAATTAGGGGATCGGATTGTCTCTCCACCCAGGTGAATAAATGGGTACAGGTGTATATTGCCCGTGTGTTGTTTCCTTAGACAAGAAACTTTACTCCACATTGTCTCTCTCGACCCAGGTTTATAAATGGTTACATTGCCATTGTGTTGTGTCCTTAGACAAGAAACTTTAATCCATAAATTATTCTCTCTCTCCACCCTGGTGTATAAATGGGTACATCGTCAGTGTGTTGTTTCCTTAGACAAGAAACCTAACTCCACATTGTCTCTCTCCACCCAGGTGTATTAATGGGAACCAGTGACATATAATGCTGGGGGAACAAAGGACAAGCATTCCATCCGGGGGGGGGGAGTAGCAGTACTCTTAGTCATTTCGGTCATGAATGCTATCACAGAATCCACAGGTAATTACAGGTCACAACATCTTTGTTTTAAAGCTCTTGTAAGTGACCACATTTGAAAGACTTACCACTGTAAAGTTAAAATCTGTTTGTCTTTATAAACAACAGTTCATTATTAAAACATGTTTTAATAAAGGAGAAATGTCAATGCTTCATTTTGTTAATGTTTTAACTGTAGGTTCATGGCGTTAATTTTATGTTATGCAACCAACTTCCATCTTTTTCAGCGAGTGAGGATTTCTCGTAGGCAACCAGTTTTTATACCTTTTCAAATATGAGAGATCATGTCACTTATGCAAGCTTCAACTGAATTTGTAATTTTCTTACCTCTTTGGATTTTTTCTTCATGTAGACATCTAAGTCATTCATTAAATCATATCCTTGATGAAAGTAAGTTGATTGCGCATGCATGAACTTTAAGATCTGAAACAAACAGAAAACAAAAATAGGATTACATGACTTTGTATGAAAGCCAAGAATATGGTGTGCACACTATAACAACAACAATGCAACAACTTACAGTGTCCAGAACATCAATTCTTCTCCGTGATTGCAAAATATTTATCTGCAAGATATCATTTGATAAAATAGTTATTACAGTCAACACTTTATTTTCTTTGCAAAATAGGGGGGGGGGGGGGGGGGGGGGGGGGGGCAGCACAGGGACCCTCCCTTAAATAGGGCACTGAGTACATTTAAAGTGCACAACATGTAACGGCCAAACTTTGCAGTTACCGGTACTGTAGGTTACAAATTAATACCATTTCGTTACTTATTAAATGTCTCACCTGGAAGGAATAATCTAGAGCTGTATGATTAAAACATGAATACATTGCTGTCACAATGTTCTTTGCCTGCAAATTAAAACAATGAGAATAAGTTAATAAAAGAATGAAAAGAAAGCATTCCTTTTGGAGGAAAAAAGACAATCCCGATCATTTAATGTTATTACCTCTTCAGCTTCTGATGGTCTACAATTTCGTTGAAGTTGTGCATTTTTGGTCAAAGCACTGAAAAACAAAAATAATATAGTTACATAAAACTTTACTCCCAGTAAACCCTCTTGTGTTTGGTAAACAAGTGCACTATGTTTTGTCTCATACACCAATGTATGTTGTGGTTCAATTTTTATTTTGGTTTGAAAATTCCAAACCAGTTTAAATTTTATTTTTCTTTGTCTCGGAATATGGTAATTTAATGAAAAATGGAAAATAGTTAATAAATAAAAAATGTACTTACTTGTCCAAATCATCACTGATTCTGTCAAACAGTTTTTTGGTCTCCTTGACCTTCTTCACTTCTCTGTAATATAATATTGAATCTGACTTAACACTCAATGATTTATTTAATATTAATATAAAATGACAAGCACTCAATCTACAACAGGTGCTGTTCCTATAAATTTTTAGAACAAGCATTAAAACTTAGAGGGGAGGCCTGCAGGGTGGGAAACATACATGAAAACCCCACAGTTAATGTACAGCGAATAATCATGCTAACTTACTGTTTAATGAATGTTTGAAGAGTACTGGATATCGATCTCTGGGCTTGATCTAAAAGAATCTAAACAAGCAAAGAATATGAATTAATATACATGTATGAATTCCAATTTAACAACAGAGAGCTCTCAACTATGATCATAGACTCCTGTGAATAAGATACGCTCTAAAATATTCTGCACACCTTCGGACCCTCCCCTCTCCTAGGCGGACCCCCCGCCCACCCCCACCCCCCTGCTGCGTCCAACTCCCTGCTCTCCAATGCCATCCATCCCCAAAGGTAAGGCAGGTGACCATTACATATCCGAGGTTCCGAGTGAACGATCAAGCAATCAAGTGAACTTTTTCCCAAAATGCTACATGTACAACTTGTTCAATGCCTCACATATTTAACCCATTGACACCTGAGGATTTTTACGTTTTTGAGTGATTTTCTGCATACACACGCCCCATAGGATTTCATGACTTCATATTTGGAGTTACCATTGAAAGTGCTGCTGTTCTAAAACACTGAAGGCTCGAGTTTACTGGAAATGTCATTGTGACGATCTCATTTTGCTTGGTTGATTTGCAATATAGGGTCCAATATGAATTATCTACGATTTTTGGTAAGTTCACAGCCATTTTTCATCTTTAGTAGCTGCCTGATGAGCATCATTAAGCTTGGAGGTAGTTCAGAGTTCACTTCTCAATGAAGCGAGTTAGGTGTTGTACTTCGTCTACGAATTTGGCTTGTTGCTCGTTGAACTGGAAAAATGGCCGCCTGGAAACGAAGTAGCTTTGGGACTCGACTCTGGATGAATTTCTCGACCTACCGCGGCATATTTTGGAAGTTGCGACCACAGGAGAACACAACAAGCGCGAAATTTCAGCGGTGGGTCAGAGTGGCTGTGGACTTAGTATAAATATGAAAATTGTGGAGGACAGAATGAACGCTGTCTGTTTATTTCCTAGCATGCATTGCGGTTGTGATGTTGAAAATCGAGGCAAGGTGAGTATGCACTAGTATAAGAAGCTGTAGCTAGGCCCGAGCAACGAATAAGAGCAAAAAAATTCACTGCTAAGCTAGGACTAGGACTGAATTTTGCTGTAAATGTTGACTTTTGGGTTTGCCACGATGATTTGAATAAAAAAAACTAAAGGCAAAAACGTGATTTTTGTTGTTTTTCTATGACGTTAAAAACGGTAATTTTTGTTATTGTCCAAATTCAAACACTGATATTCTGCAAAAATCGCTGACTTTTTTGTGTTTATTGGGTATCTCAATTTGAAAGACTTTCTAGTCAATGCTCACAACTGCTAGTTAACCCTTTAACCGCCAAATTTCTTTGGGTTCCCAAAGCAGTTTTGTGGGGCTAGGCAATCTGTAGAATTTCGTGACTGCATATAAATAGCTCACATAAAAATATACGCTGTTTCAAATCAACGTGGGCTCGAATTTTCATTGTGACGTCAGTATTCAGCCGTTGCTAGCTCGATTAGCGATCACACGGACTCGAATCTGATAAGAATTTGGTTTATAAGTGCTTTTTCGAGTCATTTTTCACTGCAGAAACCCCCAGGCTGGCATCATTAAGCTGGAATGGTGGGCAGAGGCAAACGTCTGAAAGAAACCAGAGGTGAGAGATGATTTGACTATGACTGGAACGCCAAAAGTATCTGTAGCAAAACATGGCAGTCCATGAGTGAAGTTGTCTCTCTGGCCCTTCTGTGGTTGGATTTCGAGACCTACCGAGGCAATTTGGACGACTTTTGACTTCTAAAGAATGCAATCGGTGCAATATTTTGCCAGTTGGTCTGGGTGGCTCGACACTTATAAAAAATATATCAAACAGAGGTAGGTAGACTTGCATGCCGCCGGTATGGTTGTATTATCCAGAATTCCTTTCGGTCGTGCATAAGGATATTATAAGTTTGCAAGAATAGCTCTGATTGAATGGAAATTACTCGGTCTGTTGAAATATTGATGGGAATTTTTCTAAGTGGATGCAGAGGAATAGGTTCGAAGTTAGCTGCAAATGTACACTTTTGGATTTAGAGTTACTTTTTCATTAAAACAAATTGATGCAAAGATGTGCGTTTTTTGTTGTTTTCCTGGTAAGTAGCAAACGGGCATTTCTGGATTTGCTGCCGAATGAACAACCATATGCAGCGGAAATCCATAGTTGTAGTCAAGTAGTTGGTTGTTAATGCTATGAAACTTATCGTTTTGCCCTAACAAGGGATCATTACTATCATTTGTGTAGATATGTGAAAGCTGCAGATTTTTAAATCACTACTAGTGATTCTCGTACGAATATGTACGATTGCCAGTTAAAGGGTTAAGGCAATGTTCGCACGATTGAGAAAGTTACAATTTTTTAAAGCAGTGGAGTCTTGTACGGACAGTTACGGGCGGTTCAGGTGTCAATGGGTTAAGAGTTAAAAATGAACTTTATCAAAAAAATAACTAAATGTTATGCATTTAACATACTAGGTGTGATCAAAGTACATAATTATGTTCATGCAAGTAAGCCCTATTGTTTACAAACTAATTCTACATACTTTTTTTTTTTTTTTAATTCTACATACATTGCACATGACTGTACTGTATACAGTGGCGGATCTAAGGGCGCTTACCATTTGTCAGAACTGGCTGGCCAGACCAGTCCGTTTTTAACCACAATACATCTTTTTGAAGACTTGTTCCTACAAGACCATCAAAAGGGTGTATACTATTTCCAAATTTACCAGTCTGGCCGACCAGTTCTGGCAGATTTGCGAATTGAGTGGTCCAGCCGGGCAGTTCTGACAAATGGTAAGCGCCCTAAGAGAGTCCCCCCCCCCCCCCCCCCCCCTCTTATCTTGCAAAAAATAATAAGGTTCAAATGGTTGAAGTCTTTTTTCAGTCTCGAACATCCCCCCCCCCCCCCCTTTATTGGCTAATCACCGGCAGTACAATGGAGTCTGGCTCCACCGCTGGTATACTGACATACAAACAGTATAAACGCAAAAGCCATTACTCCATTATCACTCACTGTTAAGTATGACTGCAGCTCTGACAAAGCCCAAGAGAACTTGTGGAGTGTAGAAGAGACAAGATCATCTCCTTCAAAGTACTTTATTAGGCTGTCAATACCACCTACCAAGCCACTGAAATAACACAGAAACAAAGAAATAAGAGAGAACAAAAATAAGTCACTCGCCTCAACAAACGAGTTATATCAAAGGGCTCTTAAGAGTCATCTCATGAATATGAAACAACATAAGGTTAAAAGTCCACAGATCAGTTTTAATTTTCCATACTGAGTTTGAAGTCAAAGAATTGAAAAGTAAAACAGATTTAAAATGACCAAAACATCTTAGCATAACATACAATATAATATATGTATTGTGTGAAATGAGACTGTCTAGACAAATGATGTAGTACACTGGGGAATTAAAATACAGCAATCATCTTTTAACAGGTAATACACTGGGGAATTTAAAAAGTTTACGGATGATGGACGAGTGAAAATTTGCATATCTGTTCCCACATACTATATCTCTAGGGTGGGGAATCCAATAAAAAATTAATTGTCCGGTGGGAGGGAGGGATAATAAATTATTATCATTATTGTGGTATACATGTATCTTTTTTTCTTTTTTTTTTTGGGGGGGGGGGGGGGAGGGGGGGATTAAATTATTTATACCAGTAGTTGGGTACTGCTTGGGGCACATAAATCTACAGTTACACTTGTAAAATTACAAAAGCTAGGGGACCCAAAGAGCTGAATGCTAAAAGTAAGGATTTATTCAAGGTGTAAATGTTGCATGTATGTAAGAGCCACGGCTGAAGGTACAATAATGTACAAATGTAGGCACCCAGTTCAATTCCTTGTGTGCTGTGGACTTCTGTGGTTCTGTTAGACAATCACCCTACATGTACAGAAACTACATTATGAAGTGTACTTGTCAGAAATAATTACATTTTGTAGTACATCAATTGTACCTCTCATAATAGGGGCGAAACCACAATTTGGATACATTTTAGGGTTTTCACGTCATCTTTATATGCCCTCTGGATATATAAGTTATACATGTATTACAGCCATGCTCTGTCAGGCGTGACCAGTATTTTTGAAAATTTGAATGGATTTTTCAAGTTTACGTGTCGGTTTTGTAACTTCATTCCGAGATTCGGAATTCCCGTGAGAATTTCACCGCATTTTCGGAAACAAAGAGCAACAAAATATGATTTCATTTGAAATGTTACATATCCGAACAATTTTATGCGTGTAGCGAAGTTATTTTTTGTTAACTCGTGACTTCCAAAGTGTTTTCCAGAGAGATCTTCAAGGTTTTAATCAAATCTTGGACGTTACAAAGAAATATTCAAATGTTCATTTCAGTCTACTTGTGGATTACTGGTCACGCGTGACGGAGCATGGCTGTAAAGAACTATAAATACCTTGTTGATGCATTGAACTGTTTTCCAGTTTCAACCATTCCATTGCAAAGTTTTATAAGCTGAAATAAATTTCAAAACCTCATCTTAAAAAATTATGATTTATACAAAATAGAAGACTAATTTATACTTCAATGATAAAAGTAGTGTAAGCATACAACAATTTATTGTTAATTCTAGGCCGTTACAGTTGTAAGTCAGAAGTGTTACTGTTAAGGTGGATCTGATAAAACTGTAAAGCAAGATTTATTTGATATGCTCAGAGATGCTGACATCTGGAGATCTGAAATCCACTAGTAGAGTTTTTTTTTTGCATGACCACCCACTTCACAACACCCCACTCCCCTTAAAGAATTTGTAATGGGATATCTAAGGGGCTATAGTCGTTGAAACAGGTGACTTTTCTTGGTGTTTGTAACAGTTAAAGGTGCTATAAAATGTGGACAAGAAAGACACTTCAATTTGCAGAAAACAACATTTGTTTGGCATAAATTTTTTTTAGAATATTACCCAGCCAATACTAAAAATTAACACAATATATATTATATATTTTTTATATACATATATATCCAGGAGATTTGCTGTCTTGTCTGGGAGACCAAGAGATAGAGTCCATATCTGAGAGACTCTCGAATAATTTAAGAAAGTTAGCCACAAGTCAGTATACATTTTTTGGTGTAGTTCTAAAGGTCACTCGCCCAAATAACGAGCGCTGTCAAAATGAACAATGCTTTAAAATAGAACCTCTCATATGTCGACACCCTAGGAACCAAATTGAAGACTGTGTCTGCTTAGGAGATCGGGGAGGTGTAGATGTACACTCATGAGAGGGTTTGGTGTTTGTTTCTGGCTGGGAACATATCCAAGTGTCCACTTACATTTCTTACATTCCTGCTTGCAGCAGGTGTCCATTAGTAAAGCTTCCAGGATAATATATAATTATTATTATTTCTAACAGTCCTGACCACAAAGGCAAAAAGATTTACAATCAAACGTCTCACCTTTTCCAGAGCTCCTTCCAAAACATTTATGTCGTGTTCATTTTGATCAACCTGTAACCTAATTAATTAAATAACAATTAATATTCATGTAATCTAACAGTACAAATTTAACATACATGTACCCAGCATAAAGTTTTCAAATGTGCCTTACAATTTAAATTAGCTAAGAAATTATGCTTAAAAGAAATTACTCCAGCTGCACCTTCAAAACAAAGTGGCAAAACTTTATAGAAAATTAAAACAACAACTGATAATCAAATATCTAACTCATGTAACAGTTAGATGAGGATGGGGGAGTATCCACTTATACGTCTGGGTGGAGAGAGACAACATGGAGCAAAGTTTTTGTCTAAGGAAACAACACCACGGCAGAGACCAGGCTCTAACCAACAATCTTCAGGTTGAACGTCCGACGTACTAACCACTGGACCACTGTGCCTCCAACATAAATTACGAAGCTTTAACCTTTTCACTCCCGGAGTCAATTATGGAGACATGTAGGGTAGTTCTAACTTTTGAGTCTGTCAACAAAATTCTGTGGTGTGACCATTCAAATAAATCCTCTTCACCAGTACTTTTGCATGGTACCATTTGTTTTTCAATATTTTACAAAACAAAATTTGGGATTTTATATGAATTTTCATCTTTGTTAGTCTTGGGAGTTAAAGGGTTAAGCAATTTTCCACAGATTTTTGAGAATTCTCTGAATACTGTCCAAAGGAACATTTCCAATCATTTTCTGCAAATTTCAAATGATTGCTGAAGATTTCTGTGGAAGACCTGAAGATGTTTCAATTATATGCCAACACATTTTACATGTAGCTTGTTTGACATTTTTAGTAAGGGAAAACATGGTAGCTAATTAAACGTAAAGACATTGCATTGATATCTTCACTTTTTACAGTGAAGACAAAATTTATATTTTCAGATGTGTCAAGATATGATTTTTCTGGGTGGGAAAAATCCTAGCATTTTAATGAAGTTTATGTATATAATAAAATATATAATTTATATCAAACGTGAAAAAAGAAAATGGTATTATTATTAAAATAACTTTCGTAGGTCTAAAATTCTTTAAAACTTGTTCAATAAAAAGTACAAAATAAGTTTTAAAAGCGTCCATTGAAAGCGAACAGACACTTGAAACCTGTCACCAAGAGAATATTTATACACAATCAAAAATCTCTCAGCTGGAATAAATTACACAATTATTATTGTTTGAAGACAAAAGTGCTCCCAGCAGCGTTTCTAATTGTATGAGCGTATAGTTTGCAAATAGAATAAAATGTTGCTTAATCTCTTTGAAAAAATGCACAGTAAACCAAATCCTAGCCCACAGCGCTTAGCATTTGATCGGATTTCTGCTGCTAAGTTAATTTTAACCTGTTCAAGGGACTGCCACGATAACATGTGTGCGTGAATCAGCGATGTATTGAAATCACATTGGAGCTACATGTAGAGTTTCGCACCTGTGTGTTCAGGCATGCTTTTACTTTCGTTCTCATGACAAACAAATAAAAGAAAGCAAATCAATAAATGTTACCCATATCACAAAAAATACGCATTCTAGAACAGGCAGGAAAATTTCCAAACCGTGACAGTACGCCAATCGCACTCCGCTATCAACTTTTCGATTTTTTTCATTTTCTTCCTAAACTGAAAATCGAACTTACAAGTGAGTGAGAAGATAAAGTTCTACAAAAAAAGAAATCGTTGCAAGCCAACACGATACGGCAATACAACAACTCATAACAATTAAAATGTAAAGGCCTCGCCCTCATCTATGAAGTTCTCGCCTTAGAAGTCTTTCTGCCCGCGTCATATACAACTTCACCTTCAACTTGGTATGTTCTTACCTAAAACTGGGAGAGTCCTTTAGACACTCTTCGAACTCAACTGCCTGCTTCATCGCTGAGCTTTCGGGCTGATTTTCAAAGCGTTGAAACCCTCCACATGAAGCATTTTATCCGGAAATACATTGTTGTGTTTTCGCTTCGTCCGCCATGTTTGTCAAAGTGAAGCACTACGAGTTACCAGACTTCTTTCGGGATCTTTCTTCCCGGTCGGAAGGTTCAAAGAGACTTGTAAAATAACCAAAGTTTTCGTCCCGATACACAAGAACCAGAGGGAGAAAGAGAAAGAGAGGGTAAATCTCGGAGATAGAGACCTCTAAGGGTTGGACTATTTTATTTATATAGTTATTTTATTTATTTTTTTTTTTGGGGGGGGGGGGGGGAGGGGTTGGGCAATTTTTTCTGAGCATGATTTTTTTTCCGTCTTGAGGTTATGCAAAAATCTTTTTTTCTGGATCGTTCGATACTTTTTGTTTTCTTTGGCTCACTCTTCATGAATTTTTTTCTCTACTTTTGCTGTGTAGGAATTTTTTTTTTTTGGTAATTACCCAGCCCCCCCCCCCCCCCCCCCCCTCAAAAATATAATGGTAAAATCCCTAAGATAAAAAGCTTACGAAAAACGTGGGAGTATGAGTGTTGTACCAGTCAGTAGCCAAAAGTTATTGATTATTTGAGTAGAGTTAGGTTCCTGGTAAAGTTAGTAAACAGAACATTGTCATTTTTCTTTAATTGAGCTGCCATAACATTTCTTGACAAATGTTTTTTTTTTTTGCCAAAAACCGAGCAACTACTTTTGACATGAAACTTTGACAAGAAAAGAAACATAGAATGCACGATCACTGCAACAAACCGTTAAGAATGGCCGGATCTGGGTTGCCAGACCTAGCTAAGTGAAACAAAAGAAACGGCAGGAAAAAATATTGGGCACTATTATATTCCCTTGTATTTTATTTTATTTTATTTTATTTGCTTCTGCTTCTGTTTTTCTGCCGTAAGGATCAGTTTGCCGTTTTTTTATTTCGCCAAGAAAAACATGCTAGTGAATCCATGGAGAAAACAAGCCTGGTAAAGGTCTTTGAAAGGGGTTCTCACGCGAGACATATTGGGTTCTGATTGGCTGTTTGGCTCCAAGTGAGCCAATTAGCGACAAGCGCGCGCCTTTATGACGTTAAATTCACGCCATTCGTCAGCAAACTGGAGAAAGTGAAGCATTTCATTTTTTCTAAAAAATTTCAAGATGAAGAAAAAGAATTCGCCAAACAAAGCGTCAAGAGAAAACCTGACTCCGAAGACTAAAAAAAGCAGTCATGAGGCGATGAATCCTAAACGATGCCTCGAACCAGCTGTTTTGGCCTTGCGAAAGGTTGCAAACGTGGGCAGGCCTCCTACTCCTTATAGCGAAGCCGAAAATGACAGAGCAAGCGAGCAAGTGCTGGCGCCTGTGTTTGTCCCAAACAAATTTATGAATGGAGGTCAAAGTTATACGTCGTATGCGAGAGTCATGCCTTCTGTATCGTGGCCTACGAACCGATCTCCAGGGATTTCTAAAGTGGAAGCGAAGCCGTCAAATCTCCCCGAAGCTTACAGAACTTCAAAAGTCGATGTTACATTGGGCAGCCTTCCGGCGGTTGAAAAAAAGCACTCTTTGAAACTCTCCAGTGAAGAATTAAAGACAACACGACGAGCTTCGTTCCTTCCCAAGATTGATGGCAATTCAAAGACGAATTCGGGCCCTTTGCAAAGTATTGTTTGCGACTGTACTATAAAGCGAAGCCCGCAAACAAGCTCAGAAACAATCAAACTTCCACCGGCTAAAATTTGCAACGGCAATATAACTTGTACAGGAAACACTTCCACTCAAATTTGTCCTTTAGATAAGAATTCACTTAAAAACATTTCACCGGAGGATTTTGGAGCGACAGACATTGTCCCAAAACCACCAAGTGTTTCTAGCATCAAAGACAGAAGTAATTTCCGTCGCAAAGGAAAGCGGCGAAAAGATGAAGAAAAGAGCAACTGATATAAATATTCAATCGCCGATGGGCTGAAACATCCTATCTTGAATTTAGCCAAATTGTCTTTGGCAAGAGAAGCAAAAATCCTAGTGAGATTCAGGGAAGGAATTATTCACTTCTTTATTTGAATCTTATCTGTATTCAATAATGATTTGAATTCTGAAAAAAAGAATTATTAGAAAATACCGAGAAATGGGTTCTTAAACTAGCAAAGGAGACAGTCAACGTTTTGATTTTAAAAAGTTTCGCTTCTCGTATTTTTATAATTTTAGTGTTATGTAGGTAAAATATAGTTCGTGCATTTTGGAAAGAACTTCGATTTTTGTGGCTATTTATAACCCCATTCAAGTTAATTAAATCCATTAATCTCAGAAAATCCTCAAGGAGAATTCAACGTGAATATTTATTAGAGTTCCAAAATGCATACCATTTGGTTTATGAAGCACTCAAAACTACAGTTCAAAGCAAGCAGGTTTTGCAACTAGTTGTGCTTAAAATATGGCAAATAACTATTGAGATCGGGCTGGCCTACGAGGAAGGAAAATGAGAATATTTATCATTTCATGACTTTTATGAAATAAAAAATTAAAATTGTACATATTTTTTTTTAGCATCAGAACCTTGACTTTCTATTGAAGTGTATAAAAGGCTTCATAAAATATAGGTGTTGTATATTGAGACAGAGTTAAGCTTAAGCTTATATCTTCAGTATCTTTGGTTGGTTAGAACTGATTTTCGTGTTTGAGTAAATGTTTGAATTCAATTAAATCTTATCACTTCGTTGTTTAGGTTTTGACAATCTCCAAAGCAAAAACTCATTCACCACATCGATCAGTCGTAAATTTTCTCTTACATGGCAAAGAATTGAGTTCTGATAAAACACAGAGAAGGAAATTTAAGACTGAATATGATAAGAACTGCATGGAAAATACCTAAAACATGCAAATTGCACTTCAACGCCAAATTTTGTTTGAAGATGCAATGCCAAACAGACATATTTCATTTGATAAGAAATTCCCCATTGGGGATGTGTTGTCTGGACAAAACATCAGCGAACTCCGATGTACACAACTACACTGAGTTTGTAAAAGTGTTGAAATAAACGTTGTGTTACAGTGAAAATAATATAAGGCTCGACTGACATAGAGAATTATTAAAATTAATAATTCAGATTGTAAAAATAAATAATATTGTATAAAGTATGATACTGTATACAAGGGTACAATGACAGCCTCGTATTTCAATAAAAATGTTTTTTTACTTACAGCCAATGTCGTCAGTGGTAATCCAACTCCCGGATTCCACAAAGCGTACCCCACTGCCCCACCGAACACCCTCCTTGCCCCCTTTGGCTTCTTGGCCCATCAAAGAAGTAGCAGATTGGTCTCTGGGCTGGAGGGGGGTGGATTTAGAAAACTTATTTTACTTTATCACCTTTTGATAATTGCATTTCTAACGAAGAAGATCGCCTTTTGGAATTAAGGACAAAACCGCTTCTGATAAGCGGGACATAAACACCATGGTAATTTACAAGGGAATTGAAGTTATGATAAGACAAATTGCAATGTGAACAATCCTCAATTTTTTATCGGAAACAAGTTAAACTACAATAAGAACTGCAACTGACCGGCTGGCCAATGTGAAAATGTACAAGATAGTATTACATCATACTGTTTATGACTCCTCGGGTTTTCTTACTGAATCAGTTTCTTTGAACAAGGAGCACTGAAGAGATTGTTGTTGAAAAGCGAAAGATTCTCCACTCACAGGATCGAAAACCGTGTTCGAAGAGACACAAAGTGGTGTAAAAAACCGAGGGGTCGGCCTAAATATCGGCGGATAAACTCTGTTTTGGGGTAAATGCGCTGAAGCGTCGTAATCTTGTGGAAGATCAAAATGACCTGGAAATACTGGTCTTGTAGAAGCTATGCTTGTGTTTAAAAATGGAGGGCGTTCCTCGAGTTCTACAGAAGGTCCTGAAAGTGAAAGAGAGAAACATCATTTATCTTAAAAGGTCAAATACTTGCAAAAAGAGCCCATTTAAAAATATTTTGTCGACTTTGATTATTTTCTAATTGCATTTCTACAGGGCTATTTTTAGTCTTCTCGGGGAATACCATGTTTTTATGCTCCCTTGAGTTCGAGTTTCCCTTTCAAAACGTTTATCCTTTGTACTGATAAATACTGGTAAAAAAGGATTTTAATTTTATGTGACTTATTTTAGGGCCTGGTCGCACTACAGTCAAAAACAAAAATTATCCCGTGCAAAAATCGAGGAAAACAAAAGAAATCGCTCCGGTGGGACACGTTTTTTGTGGAATGTTTTTGTTTTTATGTCATTCTGCACGGGCTAATTTTTGTTTTTGACTGAAGTGCGACCAGGCCCTTAGCTCTCAACAGTTCATATTCAGACAGTCAGATAAAAGCCGCGTTCTTGTGAAAATGCATATATTTGTTTAAATTGAGGATAAAGGTTTTTAATTAATTTAAAATCAAATCTAAATAACTGTAAAATCGAAGCTTACCCGCGTTTTTCTCCGCTCTTTGCATCATTTTGTCGGCTGAGGTCTTGTTGTTCATTTTTCGAATGAATTCAACTGTGATCTCTAGAATTTCCGCTTTTTCGAGCCTGCAGCCTTTTTTGATCTACAAGAAAGTAAAAACAACATAACTAAGTCCAAAACTTTTCAGTTTGTATGTCGTTTTGTACGTATAATCCTCCTGAAAACATGCACACGGCAGTTGTTTGAGAGCTGCGTGTACATAATAGTCGCCTCGATCAACAAAATTCACAGACACGTTTTGAAAAACCGAAACTTACCTCTAATTCCTTAGCTTCGGGAATTAGCTGCTTGATTTGAAACAAACAGTCATTGATTCTTTGCCGTCTTTTCCTTTCCATTTCTGGTTTTCTAGGCGCCTTTATCAAATAACGAAAACGTTGCATGAAAATAGTCGTGATTAATATTTTCCAGTTGCCAAAACAACATAACAGACATTTTTGTCCTTACATCAGTTGAAAGAATTTGATCAAAGACATACCGGGCGTTTAGAATTTGAATGTCTAGGCATTTCTTCGTCTCCTGAGGTAGTTTGAGAAAGCAATTTGTAGTAAAGTTTCCCTTTTTTTAGCCAAGTTGTGTGAACAGAGAGAAAAAGAACCGCTTCAAGTTCTTTGTCGTGCGTCAAACTCGTGTTTGTAAAGTTTGGCGCTCTTTCTGCGCGTGGTGTGAGCACTTGTTACTACCAGGGGTGGGGTGGTTGTTCGCGTGCAATAGGCTCCTGTTTTCATCCTTTATCAAGTCCCGGAAAAACTAAAACGAGATTGGACAACATTTGGGGAGTTAATTCAAACTCTGTTTTTCAAGTAAACTATCATCGATTCGATCTGCTCTCAATATTTGATCGCGAGAGCGTACCAGACTCGACGAGAGTGTGGGAAAGTAAGTTGACGATCATCCGAGATGGAGACTTTCATGATTACTCCCTCGCTGATGCTTTGAGAGCGCAAGAGAGTTGAGGCGGGATTTAGGAGGGGCTCCGGCGGTCCCCCGGCCTTCTGATCTCCCGGTCCCCCCCCCCCCCCCCGGTCCTCCGTTCCCCCGACCCACCATTTCCCCTTATATCTTACAAAAAATAAGGCCCCAGGGTTTTTTATGGGTACTGAAAGCTTAATCCGATGACAAATAATTTCAGGCGTCAAATTTGAAATCTCAACATTTTATTTGAGATGTAAATGTTATTTAGTGTTAAGCAAATAGTGTTAGTTTACCTTAAGACTTTTAATACATTAGATTTTCGTGTATAGTTAATTTTATTAGTTTTATTTTGTAATATGCACGTTCGCGTTGAAACGAGTCTCACTCAACCATGTTATGTGGGTAAATAAATTACTACTACTACTACTACTACTACTACTACTACTACTACTACAACTACTACTAGCTATTAATAGCTATTAAGGGTGTGATTGTGTTTGATTTGTCTGTATAAAGATTTCCTACCGACAGGTTTTGGAACAACCAAACCATGCATGTGCAATGGTTCGTAAACGCCGCATGGCAGCGGAGGCAGCGTGGTCGAGTGGTTGGGACGCCGGACTTGAAATCCGGAGGTCCCGGATTCAAGTCCCGCTCTGACCACTAGCTGGAGTTGTTTCACGGTAGACCGGAGTTCAACTCCTCGGCCACGCTTGTAAAATAGCCAACTGGTTTGCCTCCTGCCAGTTGGGATTTTTAAAAATGTTATGTTTAATTTGAATGCTCGGTCCCACTAGCACTTGTGCTATAAACACTGCCGAGGTTAAATAAAGGTTATTTGTTTTGTTTGTTTTAGTACCTTGTTCAACTGAAAACTAGTTTGGTCTGCCTTTTTCTGTTTCCGAAACTTTCTTCGCAGGGAATCTAAAGATATTGTTCCAAAGTTGTCCAGTGGAAAAGATATAAGACGCCAGATGAGTCCAGAAGGTTTAATTTGAAAATTCCAAATTTTGCATAATTTAGGGCGTGGCTGGTCATATGACCCCAACAGACACAGGGTACCATCCAAAAATGGTTTTGTTTCTTAGTGCATGGTTATAAGATAAAAAATTAGGGGTCACTGAAAAAAGCTAGAAAAAATGATGAAAACCCAATATTACACGAGGAGCCATGCCCGAATTCACGCGAGGAGTTGGGCAAACCATCAAATAAGGGATTTATTATTCGACTGCCTTATTCTAATTAATTAAAAATAATTTTTCGCCCAGTATTTCACATTAGTCCTGAGCGCGCGCACTTACAATAGACCAATTTTGATATATTAAAATCCATACTTCGCTCCGAGGCTTGGGGGAATAAAACAAAAGAAATCACATTGAGGTTCGAAGTTGAATTATTCATTTCTTTTGATTTATTCCCCCAAGCCTCGGAGCAAAGTATGAATTTTAATATATCGAAATTGGTCTATTTAACTCCGCTCTGTTCCTAACCTGTCAAATCGGTATGCTACAGTGTAATACGCTCGCATATTAATTTTGCGCGTTTTCTTGCCCTTTTACGGTCAAATGACGTCATGGTCGAAAAATAAAGTATACTACACAGCACCACAGGTGAGTACTGTTCAATAGCCTTTTCCAGGCGTTAGGATAGTGGATAGCCTGTTCTAGGCGTTCAGATAGTGGATAGCCTGTTCTAGGCGTTCAGATAGTGGGTAGCCTGTTCTAGGCGTTCAGATAGTGGGTAGCCTGTTCTAGGCGTTAGAATAGTGGGGAGTGAAGGATAGGCAGCGCGCGAAGGAACAATAGGGAGCTTAAGCAACCACGACGGCGACGGCAGCGAGAACGGCCTAAAACAATAGGTTTAATGAGCGAAAACAATGCCTCTGCACGTGCGTTTTACATTTTGGTACATTTCTTTGCCGTTCCCTGCAAAACAACAGCGTCAAGTGATCAAATTTTAGGTTTTGTGGAGAACGTGAACACACGACGGTTCATTTCTTTTCTCTATTTGGACTGGAAAGCCATCCCTTCAAATTCAGCTCCTGGACAATCCAGACACATTAGACAAACTAAAGAAATTGGAGCAACTGCAAAGTAGTTTTTAAAGCGCGAATCCTTTTTTCAAGTGACGTTTTCCTTGGCGTTGCCGTCGTCGCTGCTTAAGCTCCCTAATATTGCGAGTACCGTTCAATAGCTAGTAAAACAAACAACAGAAAATACTGTGAAATAGCTTGTTTGACTTGTAAAAATATATTTGAGTGGTCACGATTTGGGTTTCCATCCACATAGGCGTTTTCTGTAGCCAACGCATTCCATGTCTTTTTCGTCCACTCATTTATCTTGCGCGCTCATAATCCCAGGGTCTCCAAAGATCTTGAGTTTCGGCTTGTACAAGAGACTGTGGTGGGACAGCAATCGGCTGCAGTAATTCTGGAATGATCACTTGGGACACTGTTTCTTGAGATACAGAAACCGACTCAAGCTGTGAATTTGTTCCGCATTTTGAGTGATTTTCTGTGTATAAAACGTCTTCCGTAGCTTGCGCAATGAAGTCATCTGAAGTAATTGAGCTGCAAAGAGATTGAAGAGCTTGAAGGGGAGGAGTAGATGCCATTGCGGCTTCCATAGCAACTTCGATGGCCGAATGTCCTTGGTTGCTTGAAATTAAGAATTTAGGCTCAGTGCTTGCCACATTGGATTTGCCTGGCCATTCGCTAGCAGCCCCCAATAACGGTATTGATCGTGATGACCATATGCATTGATTGGGTTCAGTTTTTCCGATACACTGCTGAAAAGGGCTCATATAAAAAGACCACTGATACCCCTGATCGCAAGAGGCATTGTCGTATCTAATTCTGGGATTCCATGGACGAAAACTCTCTTTTTCTGTAAGGAAAAGAAAATAATAGCGACATGATAAACATGCATTATATTTAACAATAAGATTATAAGCTCGAGATTTCTATCGCGTGTCACAGACACTTCGAAAACGCAAAGAAGCGGCCGCTATTAGGCTACTCTCTACTCACTTTCTACAACAGAATAGATAGTGAGTAGAGAACAGCATTCGTGATAGAACGCTAGTCAAGATTCATACTGAATAAAGCATAGCATCTTGCACAATAGATATGGCCAGCCCCTGTCTACAATATTAGCCATAAATCGTTGGCATGCACACATCATATTTTATAAGGCTGTACCCCGTCCCACTTTATAAAGTCGCCGAAAGATCCGGCAATAGCCCAATAGCCCTTTTCACGGTTAACCTTTCTCATTTGCATCACAAAATTCAACATGATTGCGAGGCAATTTCGGGCAGAAACTACAAAATTGCCCGAAATTGCCTCGGAACCACGTTGACTTTTATTGAAATGCAAATGTGAAAGGTTAACCATGAAAAGGGCTATTTCGATATATTAAAATTCCACTTGAAACAAAAGACGTCACTACGAGGCTTAGGGTAATGATGGTAAGGATTTGAATGGTTTATTCCCCTAAGCCTCGTCGTGATGTCTTTTGTTTCAAGTTGAATTTTAATATATCGAAATTGGGCTATTTTCAAACAAATCGGTTTTAAGTCAATTTTGTGAAGGAGAAAATGTGTGCATGACTGCGTTCCAACAATTCCGTCCGAGATCCTAGGTTCACAGTCGCAGTCGGAGTGGTGTCGTTAGCGTAAGGAGCATTTGCAGTTACTGATTCAGGGAAGGGGGCCGGGGGCCAAGCTCTAACATTTTCTCTTCGCTCGCCCCACGGGTCCCCCTCTCCCACCGCCCTATATTCACTTCCACCCCCTTACGATAGAGTCTGCATCCGCCAATAGAGCGTTCTCACTCACGTGACCTTCAGTCCCGTGGGACTCAAATGACAAAGGCCATGGCAGCCATGTTGGTGTTCTAACAAAAGAAGTTAATTAAAATTCTTTTGTACGGGAACACCAATATGGCGGCTATGACGTCAAGTGAAAACGCTCTATAAGTAGGCTACTTCGAAAAATACCTTAATAATCTTTTATGTGCAGGCTCAGCCTCACCGGGGTCCGGGATGTAATTATTCAAGTCTCCTTTGTTAGAATGGCACAATGGAATTCAGAGTACATGTAGTACGCTAGGACGTGGCATTGTGTGTTCGTATACAAGTGTGCACCGTATGCAAATTGCCAAGAAGTTGAAGCATAGCACGTGCAGTTCGTGCTGAAAATAAAAGAAATTGGAAAAATCAAGCTCACATCGAGCACCACCCAAAACTGCACTTTACAGAGTATTATGGTATTTTTCATAGTTTCTGGAGTGGGCAATTGTTACAGTGAAAATAAAAGGGGAGTCGTAATCGGAACTAAGCTCGATGGAATCGGAATCAGAAGGATCAGAAGGTTTTCTTTTCGTCCGATTCCGCCTCTGCTTCCATCGCTTACGATCTAGTGAAAACAACGAGAACAACTGTGTCCCTGAACTGCAAAAATCAACTCGGGTCCAGAAGGGCAGTGTGATAGACTGCAACCGCAGTCACGCGGCGCGCAAGCGAAGGTGCAAACAAGCTAACTACTGGACAGTAATTCACCGCTCTACGGCGCAACGGGACAACGGGCGCAAACCGTTGACACCCGCGTGAGTTGCTCGCACCTGAGCCTCCCAGGCCCGAGAAGGAAGGATCTGGGGCGCGCGCGAATTGCGTGAAGAGAGCGCGGATCGCAAAGGGAGAGGCGAAGGTAGTTCTCCTCTATCTCCTTTATATTTTCAATCTCCCCATCATACTCAGTACTAAATTCACAAAATATAAGGGACTATTATGCAGGCTATCTAACTCCCAACGCGCGCAATCGTGACCTTTCATGTACATCTGTATATAACGAATCAACTCTTTCAATTGTTCATTGTTCCTCTCTAACTTTTGCTATAATTTAAAACGCTTTCTAACCTTGGTTTCCAAGGTGATAACCTGAGCGTATGTAATCCACAGTAAGCTGCAGAATCTGTGTCTGTTTCAATCGTTGGCCTTGTGATATCTGTACGGGCATAAAAATACAAAATCTTTCAAAACAAAATTATTCCATTAACTGAATTAAACGGACGCTGTTTCGGCGCCGAAATAACTGATTTTGTTTACTTAATTTCCATGTAATATCGCCAAATGCCACCAACTATACAACTAAATTGGATAAAAAGATTATATAGAGCAAAACAGAAGCAGTAGTTTAATGAAAACGTGCAGGATTACAAGGATGGAAGTGGATTACAGTTCATTAATTTTAATTTCGTGACAGACGGTCCAGAAATCAAAGTTTCCATTCCGGTGAAATTTTGAGCTTTCTTAGTCGTTATTCTTTTATTTTTTAGTTCATATTTCATTGTGTTCATCACTTTGGCGATTATAGAGCAGTTTTCAATTGAGTGTCGAAAGTAATTACGCAATTGCTTTGGTTTTGCTTTGCTACGCTTTGTGATTGGGTAAAAAATCTCGCGCCACTTTCTCGACCAATCAGAAGTAAAACCAAAACCAATCGTGACTTGCTCGCACGCGTTTTTCCGCGCTTGGCGCCGCCGACATGTAATTGCTTCGAGCTCTGATTGGTTGATTGGATTATTTACGACTGCTGTGATTGGTCAGAGTAATTACTTTGGTTTTGGTTTTACGACACTCAATTGAAAACTTCTCTGTAAGATAATAAAGCAAGCTACTGGCCGTATCCATGAAAACACGATATTTCAGCCGGGACAGTGTCCGTCATAAAATATCTGAAACACATCCAGTAGCGGTGCAAAGAGCCAATACAAATTTGTATGAATGGAAACCTAAACTGAATAATGGCCCCGTTCTGTTAACAATTGTTGTAGTTAGTCTAGTGCACTGCAGGGCCGGGTTGTTCAAAGCACGATTAAGCTAACCCAGGATTAGCGTCAATTTTGAATCCAGTTGAATATTAACTCAACAATTGAAAATTTTTCAAAGTTTTCATGCTGCCCTTCAGTTTTGACTTGAACTTGTCTTCACTACTAGCTATAAATGACCTTTCGAAAACATTTTTAAACAGAGAAATGAAATCCTCCGTTAACTTTTAATCCAGGAATAGCGTTAATCAGCTTTCGAACAACCAGGGAGCCGAGTTGTTCAAAGCCTGATTAGCACTAATCCTGGATTAACTGTCAACAGAACATATGAGTTGTCATGGTAATTAACCTTGGATTAGCGATAATCGTCCTTCGAACAACTCTGCCCAGGCCCTGAAGTATAAATGTCTTTGGCTGCTGATGGCCTGGAAGAAAATGGATTGCACCAGTGACAAAATTGGCCAAATTTTTCTCTATTTTAATACTATTTAATACACAGATACTGGGAAATCAGTATATTTAATAGCTATAGAACACCATTTAAAACTGTTTTAACGCCTGGAGGTGCGGTGGTCCAGCGGTGTAGCAGCTCCATTGTTTAGGTGTGACAGCTGCTTCTGTTTTTAGGGCTAGGAGCCATTGTTTTTTTTGTTTGTTGTAGTGTTCTCTCGATAGCCTGCGAGCAAGCTCTCGGGCTCGGGTTTGGGGTTTGGGGGAGCGGAGCCCGAGAGCCCGAGAGCTTGATCGCAGGCTATTTTCTCGAAGGGTTTCAAACCTATGGTGTGAGACCTTACGAGAGCTGCTACATCGCCCTGGTCTAGTGGTTAGCGCGTCGGACTTTCAACAACCTGAAGGTCGGTGGTTCGAGCCTGGTCTCTGCCGTCGTGTTGTTTTCTCAGACAAGAAACTTTGCTCCACATTGTCTCTCTCCACCCTGGTGTATAAATGGGTACATTGCCAGTGTGTTGTTTCCTTAGACAAGAAACTATACTTTACATTGTCTCTCTCCACCCAGGTGTATAAATGGGTACATTGCCAGTGTGTTGTTTCCTTAGACAAGAAACTATACTTCACATTGTCTCTCTCCACCCAGGTGTATAAATGGGTACATTGCCAGTGTGTTGTTTCCTTAGAAAGAAACTTTACTTCACATTGTCTCTCTCCACCCAGGTGTATATTAAATGGGTACCGGCGACATAATGCTAATCCAAGGTTAATTACCATGACAACTCATATGTTCTGTTGACATAATCGCTCTCAATCGCGTCATGCTTCAGAAACCTGGTTAAGCTCTGGCAGTGGTGAGACATTAGGCTTGTAAAGACTTACCTTTACTAATATCACACTAAAGAATTCAGGATGGGTCATCGACTTCATAAAATATCTGCAAACACCCATAGCTTTTCGTGTTGAAGGATGAAAAAAAAAATGGCTAAAAGCCGGTATGAAACCAGTGCAAGTGATCTTGGCTTTCAATACCCAAATTAATCAAATAAGTTAAGCCCGCGTTCTTCACAAAACTCCGTAAAGAGGGCTAATGTAAAAGCAGAGTGAATTAAAGTATGGCTATGATGTAATTATGAAAAAAAAAGAAGGAAAAAGAATTTGTTACCCGCTTTCTAGCCTCAGGAATAAGAACGGTTAGCTCGTCCAAACTTTTCTTGATCTTGTCCCTGCGTTGTTTTTCTGAGCCTTGCTTTTTCAGCTTTCGTTTTACTGTACTCTGTATGCGCCAAGTGCATGAAAGCAAAACAAAATAATTCATGTTCATGTAACCGTATATACAATTTGACCTTCATAAAATTAAACGGATATGATTGCGTTGTTACCTCAGCCCCTGAGTTTTCCATTGCTAAACACACTGGCTAAAGTCCTCCCTGACATGAAATTTTCCGAAGTTGGAAGCAAATTGGTAACTGGGAATATGGAAACTATATAACGCCCGAATAGCTTTTAACCGTTTGACAAGTTCATTCGTTCAGCTTGCTCGCCCGTCGCGTCGGAAACCTTTCATGCGCAGAAAATCTAGAATACCCCGTGTGAATTTTTTTGTTCACTTTGATAAATTTCTGTAAAACTAACTATTAAAAAAAGCAGTTGAGTATTATGAATTTAAAATTTTACTCGTAACGCGTAACACCATGTGTCACGAAATTAAAAGCCAATATAAAGAAAGGTGAGAAATTCGTGTATTAATGTGGTCTAATATAAATAAGCAATAGTTTGATACAGGTGTATGAATGTGTTTATACGCCAATTAATCTGAAACTTGCAAAGCTGTTTTGACACCATTCACAAAAAGACTTATTTAAGGCGCGTGAAAGTTTAAACGATTACAAAAGAAAATAGAATTAACACGGTTTTTTTCATACCTTCATGCAAAAGTTCACCCGTGAATACGCTTTTGTCAATCTATCTTGTCTTTCAACGTAGGCCGGCCTGGATGAGCCAATGTTTTTGTAAGGAAGAAATGGGATGGCGAATGGTTTTCAAGTAGCTGGACGTAAAATTCTTATTTACTCGCATACAATGTTACTAGTAATGTGGACGTGCGAATATATTCTGTAATGGAGAGTTTTGATTTGTTAATAATGTGAATATATAATATAATTCAACTTTTGTTTCTGTGAATGAAACTCCGACCACTCTTTTGTTTATTAATACATTTGAGACTGGACGCCTATTTCGATAAGGTATAGTTGGTTTTCATGTTACGTCATCGCCGCCATGCTGGTGGACATAAACTGATAGTTCTCTCATTAGCTCCTTTTGTTCGTCCACCAGCATTTGTTCGTTTCACTATTGTTATCTATGTCTCCAGAGATTGGTTGCAAACCACCTATTCAGTTTCTCTCCTTTCGATCATGGCGGTTTACATGTATAAATAACGTGGGGTGTTCTGTATTGACTGTTCAGTACTGGGCCAATTCTCCCACGTGTTTTGGCACGCGCCATTGAAAGTAATGTTTTATCCGACAGTTTACGATCTGTTACAAAATTTAATGTAGATATAGCTGATTTAGCTCTCTACGAAGGTGCAAATTGACGTAGGACAAATGATATCAATGTTGGTGGGGTGGTGGTGTTAGAAAGTTAAAACTGTGTAAAATTTTCCATTAAAATTTTTCGACCAGTCACCCCACGATTTCAGCTGACGATATTGAGATTACCCAGCTATCAGTGAAAAAACGAAAAAATATATAAAACTTTCGTTTTCCAGAAACTGTCTCTGTTAATTTTCTTATTGCATGGCATATCTTCGTATTTCGATTATGTAATTTAAGTGTTTTTCTGAATAGCTAACACAAGCAATATAAAATTTCTACACACACCACTTTCATAATGGCGGCCGATTTATTTATTCTTTTATATGTATGTTAATTAGCCTCACCGGCCTCGTTTTAGAGTAAAAATTCTCTTGAATTTTGCACACGCCAACGAGGCCGGTGAGGCTAATTAACATACATATAAAAGAATAAATAAATCGGCCGCCATTATGAAAGTGGTGTATTAGGGCCTGGTCGCACTACAGTCAAAAACAAAAATTAGCCCGTGCATAAATCGAGGAAAACAAAAGAAACCACTCCGGTGGGACACGCTTTTTGCGGGATGTTTTTGTTTTTATGTCATTTTGCATGGGCTAATTTTTGTTTTTGACTGTAGTGCGAACAGGCCCTTATTGAGTTGGTTTCCTGGGATCGGAGCTATCTGATTGGACGTACTCAATATCCACGGAGATATGTGAACTGAGGTTAATTAAAGTGCACGCTTTTCGCCGCGTGCGCGCTGTCAATAAATTTTCATCAATTTGAAACCCTAGCAACAGTAGGGAGGTTCACACTAGACATTTCAAGTGCACTTGAAGTGTGTTTGAAGTGCACTTAAAACGCACTTGTGTGTGAACGGATCAAAACGGGTCTTGTTACACTTGACTGATCGTACTTTAAAGTAACATATTGATTCAGGGATTTTAAATTTAAAATCATGCGGTATGATCCATCCTTTATCGGGCGTAGAAATATAGAAGAAATAAACTCGCCTTCTTCATGAACAGAATGCTTTATCACCCCTTTGTGTAATAACATTAGAATTTCGTTGTCAATGAAATCACCCTCAGTTTTAGACCAGTTCGGTTGAGGAGGAGGGAAAACTTGTACTGGGGTTCAAAGAAAGCTCAATGCACTGTCCAGATACAGTACACGGTAGGCAGGGG